>JARVGV010001587.1:17801972-17825805 GCA_031762435.1 Hypsolebias longignatus | reverse complement strand
TATATCTATATACTGTATATATATATATATATAGTCGCACAATACAGAATGCTCAAGTACTTTTTGTTTTTAATGCACACTGGTATTATGACTGAGTGCCTTCATAGAGGCTCAGATAGAGCAGTCTAAAGACGTAAATGTAAGCAACCTTTTATTTAAGGTAGTTCAACAGATGTGCCTGTCTTCAGTGAAACTGAAATAAGTGTGTTGCTGTTCCATCAGGAACTCTTCTGGAAACTAAAAATAAAAAGGTAAATTCCACTGAGAGTCTTTGAAAACATTTCATTTCCTAAATCATAGACCTTCTTGTTCCTGTTCGTGCACAAACAACAGTACAGCTGGGCACATGGTCGTTGAGGTAAGGCATGTAAACATAGGCCTACTTGTCAGGAAGCTCTATGTGTCTTTGCTGTATTAAAACCCTAAAAAAAATGTTATGTTCGGCCATTTTCCCCTCAAAGAAACAACCTCCTCAGTCATATTTGGGCCAAAAAGTCTATTGTTTTTCTTGACCTATCCCTTTAAAGTATATACCGGTACCTTTGTTTTTCCACAGTGGTCTGTTTGGTTGATCCTTGCTTTGGTCTGGCCTAAATTGTAAGGCAGGAATAAAGCTAGAACAGTAGGGAGTTTCTCTGCCACGTCAAATGCAGCCTACATTCTGTTCTGGTATCACTTTATTTAGCTGAGGTGTGGTTGTTGGGTTTCTTGCTGTTCTGACCCGTAACCCCCACGCCATTGACTCCAGGTCAACGTGAAGGCCACCGAGCCAAACCCAGACCACACAGACAAACATTTATTATGACAGTTTCCCTGCAGGAGTTTAAATAAATGATAAAAAACAAACAGATCAACGTTACCTTTCGTGTCTTATAAAGGATTCAAAATGGGAAAAACAATACTTAAATTTTAACCTAAATTTATTGCTTTCAACAAAGATTTTTTTGTTGTTTTATGAACTACTACTAGCCAGGGATGTATACCGGTACATGCTCTTTTCCAAGATTTCAAGTGAACAAAGCACATTCATTCCCCCTTCAATTCATGCATTCATGCTACTTTATTGATGGCTGAACTAACAGCGTCTCTAATGATATGACTTAAACCTGTGAGTGACTCCAAACACTTCATAAAGTTAGATGAAGGAGCTTAACGTCTCTAAACTAACATGACCTCCTGACTGCCACCTCAGAAGAATGACTCCTTTGCCTTAGTGTTTCAGTCCACACTGAAGAAGTAAATGAATCTGCAGCTCATTAAAACAGATTCAGTCAATGTGAACTCTATCAGAGCTTTTTCAAACTTGACTTTTAGTTGAGTGTTTACAGTATATGCAAGATTTTCCATTTTAGTGGTTTAGCATGTGTGACATGTAAATATGATGTCAGTGACAGGGAGTGCAGGTCAGTCCGGTTACAAACGTATTTATAAAAATAAAAAAAAACTACAACAACAAACAGCTTTCTGAACACTGAAAGACTTCTTCAAAATTCAGAGGAGGTGTTGCATTCAGGGCAGTGCTGAACAAATGTTTATTCTATAAACATGGGATAATAAAAGAGGACATTTATGGGCAAAACATAAGAAAAACACTTTTATCAACATTTTGTAAAACACTGCACAAAATAACTATGGATCTGATTTATTTTTTTGTGTGTGCACCTCAGTTTCAGTGTAGTTTCTCACCTTTCCTCTGCAACTCTCTGCTGTGTTGCGTCTGTTGGTGTCTGATGCACTCCGGCTCGCTGGGACTCTCCTGATCAGCCTCCTGTGGAAAACAGAACATCACTTACTGCTCTTCTTTTCAGCTGTGAAATCACTAACTTCTTCCTTCCCCTTCCTCAGTAAGTCACAAAATGTGTCCACCACTGTCACGCTGCCAAACCAAATCAGTTCAAGCTCAAGTGTTTCAGGTCTGCACTCTTTTGTTGGAGGTTGAGGTCAAAGCTCCAGACATAATGAGCAACACCAGCTGGAAAAGTACAAACGTCTGAGGGAAGAGGTCGAACAGAGTCAACACAAACAATCAGGACGTCATGCTGCGCTACTGCAACAAGTGCTGCAACTTTTCTGCCTCAAGTCAGCAGCAAGACAGTTCAGAGGAAGAGAGAGCTGTATTGTTTTGGCATATGGAAAAGAAATAGGTGAAGCGTGGAGGAGGAAAAACAGATATGGGCACTACCGTTGGGCCTCTTTGACCTTTAGCTTCTACATAGGAGAAAGCTGCATAAATACGGCTCCCCTGAGCACATGTGTGCGCACATCCATGCAAATCTTTAAATCACATCTGCTCATTTTATTAATCCACCATGCTCCGAAGACGGAAAGATTTTAAGAAAAAGCTCCTGTGTGGAGTTTCATGTGTTATGCATCATCTTAGCTCCATTCAGCCACAAAAACACCACACAAGTGACGTGATATGTATTTACTAACCAAGTTTGATGGCCTGGAAACTGGAAACAAAAATAGTCATCTGACACAAAACTTAAAATATATGAAGACACTTGAGCCAGCCTGGGGTTGCTCAACAACTTTATAAATAATGTGCATGTGAGGAAAAGGACTAATGATCAAACGTCATCCATTTCATATTCTGACAGCGGTTATTAATGTAGCCACGAGTAAAGACCTCAAGTCATACAACGTCTCCAAGAGTAAAATTATCATGTCTGTAGTTGAAGATTGGTTACTACACAGTAACAGTTTGCCTTATGTAAACAGGTAAACTGCTGATATTATAAAATGAGCTTTCCCCTCGTCTTTTTTTACAACACACTGCACAGCATTCTCAATGAAAGTCAAAATAAATGATGAGTAAAGACGTGAAGCAGTGAACACATCTACTGTTTCAAATATTTTCTTTTCTCCAAGAAAGAAGCATCCATAAAGCTATTTCATGAGGAAGGTGCACAGGTAAACATATCTCCAACAAAATGATCTGGACAAGTTCTGATTGAAGCTGCCCATTGATCGATTTACCCAACTACGATTTGTCAGCCTTCTCTGCTGGCATGAATTTGTTCTCCTAGATGTGTTGTAACTGCAGGAATTATCAAGTATGACTTGTTATATCTGTCAGCCAAAAACTGCACAAAGTTTGACCATTCTGGTTGAATTCACACCACTTGCTCTGCAGTAGGTGTTCTCTTTAACTTTTGTGTTTATCCAGTGGAGGTGGTCTATCAACATGGAGATTAGATGCACGCAGGATGTGGTGCCGTCACGGATCAAAACCATTTTAAACATTTCAGAATACTGTACAGTAGTCTCTCGTTTATTGCTGGTGTTTGTGACCACGCCCACCCACGCTAAGTGAAAAACTGTGAAGTATGGATACAGTAGTCCAAGTTCAAGTTGAGTTCAGTAAACTTTGTCATGACATGTGCCAGGCTGTAACCACAGTCGTCATGTTACTCCCAATCTCCCTCCTTCAATAAGCAATTTAAATTTAAATACTGTAACATTTAAAATAAACAATCCAAATAGCGTGGATTGTTTAGTTAAAACGTTACAGTATTTAAATTTAAATTGTAGAGAAGAGAAGAGCAGCAGGACGTCAAAGGGTTAACCCTTCACGCAGCTCTGCAGCACGAAGCAGAAACGTACTTCTTGATTGCCACAATCCTTTTTTGGCAAGACACCGCCCACTTTTTCCGGGTTGTCAGCGGTGACGTGTAACATAGGCGACGCGTCAGCGGTGACGCATAATAGGTGCGACTTATACGGCGGTGCGACGTGTTTATGGATTTTTCCAAATTATTGGACATAATTAGACAATGCGACTTATAGGGCGGAGCGACTAATAGGGCGGCAAGTACGGTAGTTACACTTCAACAACTGAACATAGAAGTTCTAAAATGTTTTAAAATAACTTTGAACACTTTTTATACTTTGTGATTTGACAATTTTACGATGTGACACACTTTTGAGTTTTAAATTGGAAGTCAAAAGTCGATCGAGTTAGGGTCAGCGTGTGCGTGGCAGAGAAAGAAATTAGCTGATCAGCTGCAGGAGGGAGCTTTCCCTTGCACTTGCGGGCTGCACACATGATGCAAAATCATTTAAAATAACTTATTTTAAATAAACAAACCATATGGCTCATCCATCAATCAGCCAATTGTGTCATGTCAATCTTATTTTGAAAAACCGCGATATAGCGAATCCACGATAAACGAACTGTGAAGTAGTGAGGGACTACTGTACTTCTCATTAACGCAGTGAGCGATGTGAGCAGGCTTAGAGCACATGTTGCCGTCAATTTAAATCTCAAGTTTAAAGTAGATGTGTAAAAGGACCAAAGACAGTTTGCTCTGCTGAATGAGACCTTCCTCACCTTGAGATTACAGGGCAGAGCAGCTCAGATACACACACACACACACATGCACACACATAAAAATTAAAACAGAGGAAAGAACCTAAACCAGAAAGAAAGAGAAAAAACAGAAAGAGTGCAGCTCCAATTTAAACCTATGAGGGTTTTTGTAATCAAGACAAGTTTTCAAGTCAAAATCAATCAGGAATGATTAATCTGTGAAGTAGATCTGAGTGAGGAAGTTAAAAACTATGCAAATATTTAAAGATTTGATTTAATTTATTTTCCAGCATCCACTTTTCTGTAAAAACGTCTTTTTAGCGTTTCAAAGTGTGACTCGTAAAGTCAGGCACACCACAGTGGGAAGCTGTAATTTAGTGGAACGCTCCTTTAATGACTCGTTAAAGTGCCTGATGAGTTTGAAGAACACGAACAATAAAAAGAATCCACTACAGTGAAGTGATGCAAAAACGACAAAAAGCACACTGTCCCTCTCAGCAGAGTCGCAAAGAGGGATAATTGTGTTTGAGCCATAAACTCTATTAAAGAGGACAAGTCTGCTGCCCCTCCTGTTTCTAGACAGACAGCCGTCCTTTCAAAGATCCCTCCAAACCAAAGAGAACATATTTCTCACAGACGGCAAAGCCGGGTTTTTTAAAAAAAAAAGGTTAGAGTAAAACTGGAGTTGGAGAGTAAAAGCTAAAGACCCGTGCCAGTCTCCATGCTATCATTAGTGGTTTTTCCGTGGCCCAGACAGCCAGGACCTGACACCAACACCGTCCCACTCCAGCACACGCAAACCTCACGCCCCATCTGGTCTCAGGAGCCTGTTTGTGTCAGAATATAAGCACAGAATAAATAAATTTAAAAAAATTAAAATAAAAAAAAAATCAGTTCTGGTGACCACAAGAAGGCGTAGACCATCAGGAAGGTCCAAAGAAATATACAAAGCAGCGCACACCTCATTTACCAACCGCTGCAGGCAACTGCAAATTATTGCTCCAGTTTTCCATTAAACGTAAAGCCGTCACACAACGGGTGAGGTCAGATTGTATGAGGGTCTGCCACGCTTGCACGTGGAAGAGAAGTGTAGGAACCTGGCAGTTCGCTTTCCATTACTGCAGTCTCAGGAACTGCATGCCTGGCTTCGCTCCAACAACAGCAACAGAGTAGCAATCATCTTCAGTCCGAGCTGAGGAAGCGTTACAATCACACTGGACTCATCCTCTTACTACAAAGGATAACCTACTCCTTGATATTGTTGTTCACCCTCTTAGAGAATTTATTTCTCAGGTTTATTCTTGCAACTTATAAGTGACAGCACAAACAAAACATTATCTGCCCACCCAAACGTCACCTGAGCAGCATGCAAAGCTTTAAAGAGGAGTTTAAAACAATACTGGCTGTAAGAAAACTTCACAATAAATGTTATTCTACTGTTAACTAGCTGATTTGTTGCTTGAACACAAAGTAATTTAATGGCAATACTGTATATAGTTTTGTAAGCAAACCTGAAATGTAAACACACGGGCAGGTAGTCCCCATAATCCAAGCAGATGAAAACAGGCAAAGTCAGGAAAGTCTTTTCAATTACTCTTTTAGTAGAGAGAAAAGAAAGTTAAAAATAAAAATAAAAAAGCCAGATGAGCATTTGATGTGTGAAACCATCAGCACAAAAATCAGAGTGACATTTACCTCCTTTTCCTTCTTCCCCTCTGTCAAAAGTACCGGTAACCTTTCAAGAGGCAGGACGCCTGCTATTCTGCCACTCTGCTCCCTCAGCCACATCACACACACACAAACACACACATTCACACCACCACAAACACACACACACACACACAATACCAACAGGCCACTCCCTTAACTTCCCCTCCCTCCCATTCTGTCTCCAAAGGGATCTGACCCCTACCACACACACACACACACGCGCGCACACACACACACACACACACACACACACATTGATGGGCAACTGGTTGACACATTAACGTTTAACACTCTGCCTTTGACCTCTTTTTGTCCTCAGAATTATACTAAATACTTTCTATTCTGTATCAGTAATTGGCTTTAAACTTTCAAATAGTTCTTAAAAATTCTACTCTTAAACTTATCTTTCAAGTTTATCGCAAAGGAGCCAAAAGAAACTTTGATTGTCCCTAATTTTTCTGCATTGCCTTCATACCCGGTAAAACCTAAATTTATAAACATATGCCATTAAGTTGTTCTAGAAACTTCTAAAAAAAACTTGCAGACTTTCCTTTCTGTGCACCTACTGCATATTGCGTGTGTCTGTCTGCTGTGGAGGCATATCTTGGATCTTCCGCAGGACAAATGCACAAAGCTCAAAGGAATGGGCGCTGTGATGTGAGGGGAAGGAGTCGTGCTGCCTCTGGCTCGTGTTGTTTTTGGACACGTACCCAATCTGGCACAGACAAGACTTCTGGGGCTCACAGCTGGAGGCGTCTAGCCCGGACAGATATCCTCAACCCTCTGCTCATTCATCTCGGCGACACCCGTGACTAACAACTCAACCACCGACTCAGAACAGCTGACCGACAAGAAGTGAGAAAGACGCCTTGAGAGCTAGGAGGATTTTGGTGTGACAGGATGCTGTGACTGAATACACACGTGCACGTACAAAAAGCTAAGCACAGACAATGGCCCTGATTGTGACGATCTTTTGATTGCTTCTCACTCACTAGAATCTCACTGTGGTGGGAAAAATATGCTTGACAAGGTACTCTATTGTATTTTACATACAGGAGGCATTCAACCACACACACAGGCTAAAGCCTGCTTTACACTCCATTAGAACGGAGAAGCTGCATCTTGCTGAGGTGGCTGCATAATGAGAAGTATGTTTTTTCTTATTGCATCCCACCACTAGCACCTTGTCTTGTGCATAGTTCCCTAACAAAACTAGTTTCTCACAGGGTGCCAAGTATTGTGTGATTGGTCAGAACTTTGCGAGCATGAATGTTTATGAAAAGTGGCTGCAGTACTTTGCTCTCACAGTTGGATGAGACTGTTAGAAATCCCAGCCATCTTTACAATTCTTTCAGCAAAAATGATAAAGATAGTCAAATAAAATTATTTAAAAAAAAACTAGAGGAATCACATTTCCTGTGAAAATGCAGTGTGAATGCTTATTGCTGAAGGACTTGCTGAAAAACAGCCGATATTAGCTAAAACATGCTGAAATGTAGCTGAAATGGAAGAACAAGCCTAAGTTAGCAGAAGAAAGCAGAAAGATCACATATTTGCTGAATCTGGTTTAAATAAGCAAAAATTAGCACAAAATTTTGGTAATTAGCTAAAAAAAACAAAAAAGCTTAAATAAGCAAAGAAGTTGCTGAAAAGAAGCTGAAGAGGCAGAAAGAAGCTTAAACTACCAGAAAGAAGTGAAATGAGATGAAATTAGCTGAAAAAATGTGGAATTAGCTGAAAAAGCTAAATGTAGCACAAAATGCCTAAAAAGTAGCTGAAACAGAAGAAAAAGCTGAAACTAGCAGAAAAAAGGTGAAAGGAGCTTAACAACTTGAAATAAGCAGAAATAAGGAAATTACGGTAAGCTGAAATCACCACAAAAAACTTGAATTTAACTGAAAACAGCTCAAATTGTCTAAAAATGCTAAAATAAAATAGGTTAAAAGGTAGAACAAGCTTCAATAAGCAGAAGAAAGCAGAAAGAACATGTTTGCTGAAAAAAGCAGAAATTACAACAAAAAAGTGAAAATTATCTGTAAAAAAAAAAAAGAGAAAGAAATTAGCAAAATAAACAGCCAAAAACTAGCTAAAAATGCGGAAGTAACATTAAATTACCAGAAGGAAGTGGAGAGAGCACATTTTTTGCTGAATTAGGCAGCATTTTTAAATGAGTGCAAAAAAAATGTGGAATTAGATTACAAAGCTAAAATTTGCAGGGAAAAAAACAGCTAAATAGTAGCTGAAATAGCAGAAAAAGCTGCAACTTTCCGAAATAAGCAGAAAGGCGCATAACAAGCTGGAATCAGCAGAAAGAAGTTAGAAGCAGCACAAAAATGTAGTTACCTTAGTAGAATACATCTGGAAGGAGCACAAAACAGCTGAAAAAAAAAGCTGACTTTAGCCGAAAGTGCAGAAAAAGAGTTTAAATTTGCACATGGAAGCTGAAAGAAGCTGAACCTGAACAAAATGTGAAAGGAGCAGTAAAAGGTTGTCAACAGATCTAAAGGATGTAAAATGAGCTCAATTCATTTTATATGAGAAAAAAGTGGCAGAAAAAGCTAAATATTTCAAAAGCTAAAGTTGCACCAATACCAGAAATCATAGCAGGATTATCCGAGCTGAACGTTTTGATACAGATGATTTGCTGAAATAGCTTGAAAACTGCAGGACGAGAATAGCACCAAAAAACGTACGAAAAAAAAAGGATCACAATAGTGTGAATGCTTCATAAGTATTCAAACAATAATCAAAAAACTTTTGACATGAGACAGGACGATTTTTGTGCACAGAGACAAAGACACAGGCAGCTCACCTGTGAACCCCAGAAGTCTCATCTGATCGCTTGACTATCTGGGAGAGAGTGCGCCTCGGCTACGCAGCGCAGGGAAATGTTACTGTCAGTCAAAAATGATTGTGGTCTGGTCGTGGCAATTTTTTTAAATATTGCTTCTCCTTGGTTAACAACAGAAATACCAGATTTTCCTCGTCCAACTCTTCCATCATGACGTGTGCTGCAGTGGGGGGACATACCAGGAGTTCACCCCCACAGTTTCTCGTTGAGTGAACTGTCCATCATGTCAGTGAGATCTAATGTATTACATCTTATGAAGTATAAGAACTTTAACAAACACAGTAAGAATTTAAGTTTGTTTGGTTTTTTTTCCCCTTTACAGAATACCACCCATGGCAACCAGAACATTCATCACAGGCTTGTGATCAAGAACAACAGATAATAAGAACAGCAGGTTTGTCATTAATACGTGCGTCTCCACTCAGCTCTCATCTTATCAGTTTTCCTCCATTTTAGGTGAATTTGCCATCGATGTGTTTCCCCGATCTGTGGGTGGCATTGTCAATGCAAAGTGGGTATCATAACAGGTCATGTTTGTTGTGGTCCTTAATCGCCCTATAACCGGACTTCAGTTTCTTTAGTTTATCTCAGCACAGCTTATAAATGCACGCGTGGCCATGCTGCGCTGTAATCTCTGATATCTCTCTGTAAATGCGCTCATTTCTTGTGGCTCTGACCATCAGCATCATATGTGTCAAACTCAAGGCCCTCGTTGACATCTGATCTGGCTCCCAAGATGATATTTTAAATGTTAAATACTTTTATCACTTTAATTTTTTTCAGTAATCTTTGATTATAATGTCAAAAGTGCAAGAGAGAATGTCAAATGAAACCAATCAAACTATTTTTGAGGAAACTGTGACCAAGAAAAGATGCTGGGTATCCAACTTGAGTTAATGTAGATTCTGAAACCAGCCCTTAGTTGGAAAAAGATTTTAATTTTGGCCCCCTTTTGTAAGTGGGTTTGACAGCCCTGATCAACGATCAGAGAGGAAGTGGAGGTTCAGACGTAAACAACAAAATAAGGTTAAATCGTGTCATCTGGACCAGTTTCTTTAAGTGAGAAATGTTTTGTCCCCCATCCAGAGGACTTCCTCAGTCTACAGCCTGCCAACCAGATCTGTCCCATAAGTAGCCTTCACTGCAGTGTTTCAAGCCAACCTCTTGTTGGAACCTCAGAAGTAGGTTCAGATGTAGTTTGCAGTTTTACTGGTCCAGTGACGTAGCTCCACTGGTCAGTCAACATTTACCGTTCGCTTACATCAAAATCAGCACCTCAGAGGAGTTCGCTCGGAACCTCAAACGAGATGCTCCCATAAACTGGGCTGAGTGGGGGTGGGTACAGACAGTGGACAGGCCTTTAACTGGTGTGGAACCGATGAGTTGAGACGTTGGCAAAGTGCCGTAAGATTACACCTGGCCCCTTCAAAGCTCGATGCTAAACTTCAGGTCTTCATTTTATAATGCTCTTAAAACTCAACCACTACAGGGCAAGTCATCTGAGAGAAATCAGAGAAAAACCAGTGAAAACAATTCAATGTTTCCAAAAGGGCAAAAGTTTGTGCTCGTGGACGTGTGAAAGACGCTCCCTGCATAAACCAATACACAGCCTCCACCAAACTCCAAAGTCAAAGTGAATTTTCTTTCTTTTCATTCAGGATGGAAGAAACAAGAACACATTCCTGACACTGTCGTGTGTTTTGTGTGTGTTTGTGCACACGCCTGCTGCAGCCACAGTAATAACTCAAGTGGCGAAACTGGTTGTTGTTGTTTTTGTTTGCTGCATTCTTCACTGCGGCGGCAAAGAAACCTCAGTGGTCACTGTTGGCGTGCAAACAAACTCTGCCCCCGCAAACTGGTCTGTGCTCGGCTATTCCTGTCAAGCTGACACGAGCGCACGTTACATCTTGCCCAACAGTCGTAATGCTGATTTTCTGACTGCACAGGATGATTTTGCACAATCAACACTGGTTGCTTCATTAATGCTGCTGTACTCACTCCTGTTCCCATGATGCTCTGGGGCTCCAGAATGTCTGAATCCAGAGAGAGATTAGAGATTTTACTTTTCTCCACCGCCCCTAAAAAAACATACAGACATAACAGAAGTGTTCAGACATTATTTCAGATGAAGTATGCGATGTGGTATTTTATCTGATGTCAAACTTTGTGTTAATGTCGATACAAGCTGAGTTGTTCTGACATGATGCAGAGGGAACGGTTTTGTTTTTGAGCCAGAGTGATGGCGGAGCTCATCAAGACCCGACAGAGCTAAAGAATGACAGGAATCCACGACTTGATCAAAGATTATTCAGGAGACAAATCTGCTGTAGTAACCATGGCAACAAACAGACAGGTATACTGACTTCATAGATAACCCAATGACGATAATATCTGACTTTTCCTTTTCAGGGTGATACACAACTAGGAGAAAGTAAGATGCTTTTACTTTCATTTTAACGCCCTCATCAGGTCAAACCGTGTCAGTGCTCAACGCCAAAACATACAATCCTCTTGTTACATTTATAGATGATCAATCAGAGAGAATCACAGACCTGTGCAAGCTTTAAATTAGTCCTTGTTGCTTTAATTTTACTTTCAAGAGGTACAACTTTCTTGATTTAACCCATTAATCAAAACATTTAGCTAGAAAGTTAATTCTGAACTATGAATTCAAAAATGTTCAACACAAAAACAACTGGACTTTATTTGTAAAAAAAAAAAAAAAAGACGTTTCACTCCTCATCCAAGGAGCTTTCTCAATTCAAAGAGCACTGAGTATGAGGCTCAGGTTATAAAGGACCCCAACTCACTGTTCTTTGAAATGAGAAAGCTCCTCGGGTGAAGAGTGAAACGTCTTCTGTTTGACTGAGAATTTTCACCAGCATACTGAATTATGACGTAATATTTGTAAACTACTGTATATACTTTTTAAATTAGTGTCATTTACAAAAAAAAGAGGTCTTTTTAGTTTTTTTTTTTTTATAAACATTATTCTCTGAAACTGGGATGCTCACACTGTTTCAGCATGTAAGCTACTTTTAAAATGACCAAGTGAAAGTGATCTACCTACTATAAGACCCGATATACACGAGAACAACCTCGTAGAAACTTTACTGCTTTTTTCAATATTTATTGGGGGGGGGTAATAAACAAAAAAATTGTTTTTTTAATGAGCGGGTTTACACAAAAAACACTGTTGTTTGCATGTCAGTCGGGTTGCCAGATAAGAAATTATGAACTAAAATACTGTGGCTTTAAAATTACAGTATTTGACCTATGTGCTGAGTAAAACTATTCTAAGATGAGGTGTGTGTTGTGTTTGTTGAGCATGTGCACAGAAAAGGATGGGGTAAATAAGACATTTTAAATGTATCTGTCAACCCTGACAGGGCTCAGCTGCATTCATCACACATGCAGCATCTGCATCTGGTGAATAATATACTGATGTCTCTTTGGAACTTAAAAAAACCTTCACTCTGAGACCTGGTTTGAGAGAACGACGGTTGTGACTGGCTGCCTGTATGTCAATCAAGTAACAAATTTCATAGTGAGGATGGATGATAGGCTGATGTCTATTTTTTTAATGCCATGTGATCTACTCATATGATCGACCAGTAGATCGCAATCGACGTATTGGGCACTCCTGCTTTGAAATTTACTTTAGGATTCATGCTCTATTTTTGTTTTCTTGTTTTTAGCTATAATCTAGCTTATTTTGTTTTGTAAAATTTTAGTTCTGTTCTGCTTATTTTAACTTTAAGGATTAAGTTTCAGCTTATTCAACTAACTTTAGCCGTCATTTACAGAATGTTTACAGAAGACACAAGCACCTCTAGTTTTCATTTAAGTTCCTACACATTCTCCAAAGGTTGTTTTCTGTCTGGTTGGTTTGTATATAATCAGCACCAGCAAAGTCCACTTCTTCAATTTAGAAGTCCAATCTAAATAGAAGTCCAGTTGTTCCGTCTTTAATATTTTTATGATTTTGAGTTTGCCATGTCCTGAATTACTGATAATATACACTGGCATATTGATGAGTACCAATCACAAGACAATCTAGTTTCTTGGCAGCAAAGTTAAAATAAATTAGGTGTTATTTAAATGTTTGTAATGTAAAATTGCGTATTTTTCCCCAAACAGAACATCACCCTTACTACATTTGTTACCACAGCAAAAGTTTTTCCTTTTAAAAATCCACTAAAATGATTCTGCATACAGTAATTGCCTCTAAAATTAGTCTTCAATATAACCAAGTTGAAGCAGACAAATAAATGCCAGCTCACCTTGTAGCTGCTCATCCCGGATCTGTCGGATCGCTGCTCGAATCATCTTCCTCTCCTCGTACTCGCTTGCAGCACGGAGCTGCGTAAGCATAAACACGACAGCTCAGTGCACTCATGAAGTCACAGTAAAATGCTCAAGTACACAAAATTATATTTTAAAAATCACCATTTTTGTAAGCTCATCAATGTCCTGCATCGATTTCAGTTTTTGTGACAGGATGTCCAGGTTATTGCTGGATTCAGATCTGAGAACAAGAACGGAAAAAAACTATTTATTATTTTTTAATAAATCTCCAGCACGAGGCAACTGACAAAAAAAGTATCAAATATACATGTTGACCTGCATTGACTTTCATCTGAAACTTCAATGCATGCTAGCTAAAACAGAGCGTAGAGAAGTCATAATATAACATAAGAGATTTGAAAGAAGCGGGTAAAAAAATCCTGATAATAAACACAGCTCTCATTCTCCCTTCATTACGTCTCATATTTCTCCTTTCATCGCCCAAACGTTCCCTCAGTTCCCTCATTATCCTCATTTTTCTTTCATTACCTGGTGTAAAGGATGTGTGGTGCAGTGAAGTTTGCATATTTGACATTCTCCAACCAAGTCTCATGGAAATAAAATTTGCAGAGATGCATGGACGTGTGACAGATGGCATGATTTCTTCAGCAGCTTCAGTGAGGAACCTCCATTGTTTTTGTAACTCAAGTCATCTGACAGAAGAGGTGACTGGAAATGATTAGGGCCTTCTGCAGTTCTTAGTGACAGAGAGAACAGCAGCAGAGGGCTGGAGGATACTCTAACATCAAATAAGATTAAATCTTTACTCCAAAAGCACATGCTGAGACTGAGCTGTGGAGGCTTAATATTAAACAAACACTTGAAATACACACCTGAAACATGTGAAATTGAAAGGTTTTATACAGGGAAGAAGGTTAAGACCATTCAGAAATTAAAATCCAACTTGACTTTTATTATTTTACATATTTAAAAATGGATTTGGGGTTAATTATGTAAACTTAACTATGATATATGTTGCAAAATGACTGAAAGTAGATCATATCGGCTTAATTTAACGTTCATTTCCTGAAGTTTGACAAAACCGGACAGATTTCATGAATTCTTAAACAAATACAGAGGCAACTGGAGAAAAAATATTAGATGTGGCATTTATTTTCCAACATTCAATTGCTCCCCATTTATTGAATCATAACTGTTTTATGCATTATTGAACAAGAATAATTATGGAAACAATGACTTTGAAAAGCCAATATTATAAAAATAATAAAAACCTGATGAAAGTGATTTGAACTTCAGGATTGTTTGTCCCATTTTAGTTTCGTTTGCCTGCAAGAACATGTTTATTATCACCAAAAAAAAATGTAGTGTAGCGTTACAACCAAATTATGAGTGGATCCACAGTCTTCAGCTGTGTGGTAGAAACAAATGCTTGTATATAAACAGAGACTTATCAAAAGTCTGTGAAAAATAAACTGGAGAAATCACATTTTCTGTGAAAATGAGGCATGAATGCCGACTGTTGAATGACTGAAGACATTTGCTAAAGATGCTAAATCTGAATTATTAAAGCTAAATGAAGAGGAACACTAACTAAAAGGAGCAAAATTGTAACTAAAAGTTTAATAATAGCAAAACACCAAAAGTTAAAAATAGACAAAAGTTCGTTAAAGTTGCAAAAGACTAGATAAAAGCTAAAGGCAGCTAAGCGCTAGCTAATTTCTAAAGTGGCGTAAAATTTCTAAGTCAGAGCAGGTATGTAAAAGTAGATTTCAAACACACCAGTGTTTAGTAATGAAATCAAGAGATCTCATTGTAAATCTATGAGATAATTTTGGTGAATAATTTTTTTAAAAGCATAACATTTACAAAAACCATAAGTCTTCACCTGAATTTCTGTAATGAAAGGAACATTTTTTACATTTGAACAGTTAAAATAGAACTAAATTACCTAAAGCAATACGTCTGAAAGGTACCGAAGACAAGATAAAAAAGTAAAAACAGGATTACTATCAGCAATCACTAAATAAATTTGAATAAACTTGTGAGAGGAGGAGAAACCTGTCTTTTCAAACAACAGTAAGATGAGCATACAATGTAGAAAATGGAATTTTTCCAGCACCTGTGACTTTCCACCTCAGTATTTTCAGGCTTTTCCCATCTGCAGCCGAGGGACTCTGTTTGGTTTGATTTTCAAGTCATTTTCTCCTTGCCTGAAAAACTTTCTCTTTGACAAACTTTAAGACAGATGTGTGTGTGTGTCTCTCACATGTGCTGGTTCTCCTTGTCCTCCTGCTGATTGAGGCGCGTCGGTCGAAATCTCTTGCTGGCTAGAGCGGCCTCCATGTCCTCGATCTCCCTCCTCCTCAGCTCCCGGATGGCTGAACGAATGAGGCGTCTCTCGTCCAGATCCACGGTTCCATCCAGCTGCACCACAAAGACAGCACAGGTATGACGATAAACTTAAGAGCAGATAGAGCGCTATCACATGGATGACAAACATTTGCTTTGCAAAGACCAATGACTTGCCACCAGTTTATTTGCATGATTCACCAAAGACTGTTGGTCTAATTTGAGGAAATGATCGCAGCTTTACACAAGTATGCAGATGGTTATGAAGAGCCTGTTTAGTAAAAGAACAAGACTGAAAATGTCCAGACATAATTTCACCTCGATTTCCATCATCAACTGCCACCACAAAGATGGCAATACTGTTTTTGCTCATGTCTGTGTACCATATTTTCTGGCCTATAAGTCACAGTTTTTGGCATAATTTACATGCCCTGTGACTTATATGGATTTTCCCATATTTATAAGCCAATTTTTGGCTGAGAAATGACCATTTTCATTCATTCTGACTGAAAATATTGAACACTACAATTTTTCAGTCGCTAGATGGCACTTGAGTAGTATGGCATGCCGCTGTGTCATGTAATTGGTAAAAGTGGCTGTTAATGACACAATCAGGTTGCCACAGACTGCCACCGTCGTCCAGCTCGCCTGGAGCAACTGTCAACTCAGCTTCATTTCGCTGCGTCGCTTTGGCAAAATGCAGCTAATTTGACCATTGAAGTGCATTTACTAAGTAAAAGTTCAACGGACACACCTTTGGTATAACATCGAGTAAACAAATAATTGTTTTAGGTGCTTATCTTGTTAAATATTGAAGAAATGCGCAGCGTGCCTTGTTCCTGATTTCGTCCCTGTCTGCGCGCCCCCGGAGCACCGAGGCAGCGAATACTTTTGAAATACAGCTGATTTGACTGTTGAAGTCCTTTTATTAAGTAAAATTTAGACTGAGACACACATTTAATATAATTTCAAGCAAACAAATAAATGTTAATCTTGTTAAATTCTTGTTTAAGTTCTCCCGTGCACACTCCTGCGGATGCACATCGGCTTTTGAAATGCAGCTGATTTGACCATCAAAGTGTATTTATTAAGGAAAAGTTAAACTGAGACACACCTTTACTATAATTTTGAGCAAACAAAGAATTGTTTTTAAATGTTAATCTTGTTAAATTCTTGTTAAAGTCCTCCCATGCACGCTCCCGTAGCCGCCATTTGGCAGCCAATCAATTTTTGGCACAACACCGGCCCACGTTTCCGGGTTGTCAGCAGTGGCACATAACAGAGGCAACGCATACGGTCAAGCAACATGTTTATGGATTTTTCCACTTTATTAGACATATTTGGACTGATGCGACTTATAGGGCAGTGCGACATGTACGGCTGAAAATACAGTATGTGTGCATGTGTCTGTTAGCAAAATATCTCATAAAACACCAGATTTTAAACAAAACCCTTAAAAAGTAATTATTGGATGCAGAGCTACAATTAAATTACCTATTGGAGCCAAGCCAGCACAAGTTGGCTCACAGACCCAACTTCATGTTACTAAACACAAAAACTGTCTAGTGTTCAGTCAATTTGACAGATTCTGAGCTAAATTTAGGCTTGGTAGTAGCTGACAGTCATTCACAACACATAACGTGAGCATGAGATCTTTTGATATCAGGTGAGATCAGGAATAACTTAATTGTCAAAGCTGGATCAAAACAGTTTTAGAAATTCTTTATTTAGTCATTCTAATCAACTGTTGGTTAACCCTGAAACACTGAACCTAAGCAGCCCTGGTGTCTTCCTGCTGGTTACAGGGTGAGCAGGGCATGTGGACGGCTTATTGACCGCTGATGTGACCAGACTTCACTAATGAGATGAGACACATGCAGGATGAGTGAAAAAAAAACAGCAGCAGCTGTTGCTCCGCGATGAGAAACGAGCGTGTTCAGCTCTGAAAGCTCATCCTGTTGTTCAGGTACTTTCCTATGTCAAACAGTTGAAGACCACTTAAAAGACACCCGCTGATGTACGTCGTCGCTCTGAGTGCACTATCAGGTAAATAAATCCCTTTTTCCAAGCAAAGGATGACTAATTAGGGAGTGTCTGAAGGAACACCTGCAGACAGATGTGCTCTGAATGCTTTCATCTAAGCAGCAGCCCTGAGAACGTGGAGGGGGTAGATGGAGCCCCTCGCCTGTCATTTAGGAGACTGATCTGTTTTTGGATCGACAGCAGCAACCTGTCAACACATGCAGAGACAAACAGCTCCTCTGGCAGGGCTTTCTTGTAAACCTCACAGTGAGACACGCACTTTAAAAAAGTTTCCTGCTGCATCAGTTAAAAGCAACCAAGTCCAGGCACATATCTTTGTTTCCCAACTAAAGGCAGAGCTGGATGCGATTGTTCAGCTAAGCCGTATCTGCTGATGGGTTGAGAAGGGGGCTGACATGCCTCCCAGCTGGGCCCAGAGACAAATGGAGAGGAGGATCGTCTCATAAGAGATGAAGAAAGCGAGCAGTTTTGAGGTTGTGCTGTGGTTTGACAAAATATGCAGCCTGAACTGCAACGGTTCAGGAGGACGCAACGCTACGCTGTAATTTGTGGAAATATAAAGTGCTGAGCTGGGTGGATGAACAATATGAAATGAGAAAACAGATGAATCGTGAGCTCGTGATGACAACGTGAAACTTTTTTTTTAAGGCAGTCTACACGGGTTTGTCTAAAAATGGGCAGAAAAAGGCCTGGCCTTGTTCAGGTCATTCCTCACATTCCTGCTGACTCACAAGAAAGAACAAATCTTAGTGAAATCTGGTGATCAAGAACTGGTTTGTGTTACCATGATGTGACAACCAGATGCTGCAGTGGTGAGTTTTTGATAGTGATAAGGGATTTACCCGGTAGACTAAATGAGAACATGTCGCTCCTTTTTATTACTGGCCCGGTGAGTGTTTCTTACACTCACACACAAACCAGACACTCGGGGGAGCCGTCTGTTGCCTCACTGTCAAGCTCAGTTCTGAGTAAAACCTATGATGTGATTATACAGCCTGTATCGTCGCTGCCAAGTTTTAGAGCTGACTGATTTATGTTTCACCACTGAGATTTAACATCAGAGCCCGGAGTCTGGGCCTCCCATTCTAAACTGACATGCTGAGCGTTTGATAAGAACCAGAATTTCTGTCAAGTCTGAACATTAAACAAAGATAGAGACAAGAGAAGGCTCTTAAACCCGGAGAACGAGACAACCTGCAGAGCTTTTCAGCTTAGTTACTGTTTTCAATCGTGTACAAAAAGGGGAATGAGAGCAATGTCATTTTCTGTGAAAAAGCAGGAGTGCAGGAGTCAATCAGCACTCAAAGTCAAAATGTAATGACATGATAAATACCGGTAATAGCCACTGACAGCTCAGCTCTTTATAAGTGAAATCCACTTAAAATGTCCATGGGTGTCCAAAATGTGGCCCGAGGGCCATTTGCGGCCCTTGGAGTGATTTTGTGCGGCCCACAGCTGCAGTTTAAGAATGGTGTCATTTTGACCAGCAGGCTTAAGAGGTCGATGCGGACGTTCTGCAAATTAGTTGGTAATCCTTTTTATATAATGTTTAGGTTTAACAGCAAAACAGATGAAAAACAATTTTGTCAAAATGAGCAATATTAAACAAAATACAAACATTTGGCTGTAATCTTTTTATTTTCACCTCATGGTAATAAGCAACAAAAACCTGTACTGATTTTTGCCAGAAAGGAGACTTTTGGAAAATGATTCATAAAACTTGGCTAAATATTGCAGTTGATAAAATAATCAAGAGCGAAACTGGACATTTTTAAATGAATATAACGTGGTAATCTACGTACGAGTTGACAACTTTATCAAACTTTCTATGAATTAGTTGTGGCAACTGACAGCTGGACAATTTTCAGAAAGTCGATCAGCCTTTTGGGCCGTGCATGGTCCAAAAGGCTCATCAACCCCCTTTTAAAAGGACTCGTACTCATATTACGCTTTTTTTTTTTGGCTGAGAACAGACTAAAATTAACTTTACAAACACAGAAAAAAACAAACATAGACACAACAAATGAAATAAATCAAATCTGTGTACAAATGTAAATAAAAAATATAAGCTTAGTGTTTGAGGCTTTTAATGTTTTGGATCTACAACAATTTAAAACGCTTTCTTCACCAAAATTAGTAAATTTGTCCTTTCTTCAAAAAGTTGTTCACATTGAGAGTTAAATTCACATTTTCGTGGCCCACGAGTCCTTTCATCTTGACAGTTTTGGCCCACATATGAAAACGTTTGGACACCCGTGGTTTAAATGAACCAATCAGTGTGACAGTGGCTACATGTTTCAATTTGGATTGGCTGTAAACTTTTACGTGCCAAATTTAAACTGGCCAATCCAGATGGCATATTTCCAGGGAACAGAGCAGACTATTAATTTACAAATCAGAAGAGAGGAAAATAAAAGTCCACCAATAACCCTGCACAGGAAAGTAATAAAGAGAGTGCAACCCAAGCAAACAGAACACACCTTAAACTTGGGCTCCAGCCAAAGAAAACAGAATAAACGTTACAGACGGAAACACATGCTCCTGTAGAGACAGGGTCCATTTGACAAAACCACCAGTTCGCAGAGGCCTCAGAGAAATCTGGGCCAAAAGGGAAGGAAAAAATAAATCTGTCCTGTTAAAGAGAACCACCTCAAAACGGGCATTTCTCAAACTGAATGTCCCCGTGTGTCCAAACAATAACACAGACAGTGACCGTTACAAGCAGACAGAAAACCTTTTCACTAACAGTTTTGACCCATGAGTCAAAATTCACAGAGCGATACGTTTTTAGAGGAACAACATTCAGTCATGAAGGCATCGCGGAGCTGTCAGCACCTTAAAATGAGTCATGGCACTGTCTGGGCTTCCTGCGCTCATCTGTTGATAAGCATGTCATCACGCCTGTCAGGTCTAACGAGGTTACCTGGTGTTCAATAACAGGATGAACTCCTCTATGTCAAATACAGACAAACACGACGCCTAAAAGATTATTAATCTCGAGTCATGAATGAATAATATGCAAGAAATTGTTTGATTGTGGCACAAGCAGGCTTGGACTTGTGTTGAGTCATTTCCAGACGTACAGCAGACTATCATGAAGCAAAACCTCAAAACCTCCAAAAAGGCATCCATCTGAATCTAAAGCAGCCCAGTCAATCAATCAAGGCCAATTAGAGAGCACTCAGGGCTTACCAGTAATCCCAACCAGCTGGTGACACACTCTCGAGGACTGAAACACCCTCTGCACATGACAAGCTTTTAAATAGGACTTTTAGCGTGGGGGATTTTATTCTGCCACCATCAGAAGTGTCTCCAAGTTCTTCATCAGGTGGTTGAAATGCACCGAGCGCTGAGGAAGAACAGCCAGAGGGAGCAGAACAAACTGTGGAAGCTAAAACATCTTGTGGTGCATTACATATTTTGCTGAGACAGACACACGAACACACAGACCGAGGCGTGTGAAGTTTTAAAAATATATATTAAACAGGCTTTCCAGCTACTGAAGAACAGCACAGTGGCAGATCCCCAGCTACAAAGACCGTCGTGTTTCGTCTTGCGGGTCACTAAGGTCAGGTCAAATGTCGCAGCTTAGTGGGTGTGTGCAGGAAGGTAAAGTCCCACACATCCATCAGAGAGCATACTGACCCCCCAGGCCAAACCCTGACCCTTTCCACTCCCAGTGGGTGTGCATGTGCTGTTTTTCTCCTTAAAGGTTTCTACTTTGGAAGCGATGACGTGTCGGGGCCTACAAAGTTTGCTAACATTCTGCATTAGAGAGATGTGACTACGCACATGTGCTCCAGCATGAGTTCGAGGCAGGGGGCACGGTGTTTCTGTGCATGAACTAATAATTTCCAGAGCCGTCCAACGTTAGAAAGCAGCCAGGCGGCAGGAAGGATCAGCGTCTTAGTGTTTGCCCTAATAAGGAGACACGAGACACTCCTTACAGCCGGGCTGAAATAGATTAGCAGCTGCCACTGAAGAAACAGTACTGCTATGAACACAAATAAACAATCAGGAGGGGCTGAGAAAGTTTAGAAATACTTTTCAGTCTCATTGTTGCTTTTCTTCTAGGCAAAGCTCCAGTTCGGATCAGGTGGGTGCCGGTAAATCATTTCTCAGGGCCTTGAGAAAACAAAGCGTGCATACAGTTGCACTGGAAAATAGAAATATAATCAGGATGCCGAGAGCAGGGGACACCTGGTTTCTCAGACGTGGGAGTTTCAGTCGGCTGAAAAATTTGCAATCAAATTCAAGGTTAACCTATCAAATATGCAAGAAGAGGGAAACCTATAACTGGAGGGTCGCCGCACGTGTAGTGCAATTCTTCTGATAAATTAGATGGTGGGACTCAGCCTTCAAGTCTGCCTTGGAAAGCAGGGTCCCCCTTTACACTTGATGTAGCAGACATAAAGAACAGACAGATGGAGGAATGCATGCAGGTCAGAGCGGGGAGGTGGTGGTGGGGGTGTAATAATGATGCACTGAGGACAGATCTGAACTCCAGGGTGTTTGAGTTCATGCTCATAGTGCTTTATAGAGGAGGATCCTATACATTTACTTGTACAGTATGTTATGCTAAGAGCTAGAATGAACAAGATGAAAACCACCCCATTCACAAAAGGTTTACGGCAGTCCATGTGAACACTGTTTTATACACCTTTAAATTACCATCCATTTTGCATTACGCAATTATTCTGTGGTTATTTGCAACTGCTACTACTGTAGCAACAGTGTAGCCATACACTTCTGCTGCAGCCTAGGGAACTTGCAGGGGGATTTTTTTTTTTTTTTAAGTTTTAATGAACAAACATGACATTTTTCAAACTGAAGTTGTTTAAGACCACACCAATCCACTTTAAAAGTAAAACTGGCCCAAAACTGCTTGTCTTCATTTCTAAAATTCCAATACAGTACATTAATTTATAAATGTATGCAAAAAATGGACTAAAAGGACCGTTTTGAATGCGGCCGCACGGTTTATTGGTTACTTGCTTGCCAACGCTCAGCAATTTTGGTTGAGACGACTTCTGTTGTGATTAGGGCTGGGCGATATGGACCAAAATGGATATCTTGATATTTTAAGATAAATCGCGATATACGATATATATCTCTATGGGTTTTTTTTTTTCTTCCCATGAAATAATATAAAGATGTATTTCTGAGTCAAAGCTTTGTCCCAGTTGTCACACAGGCACATTTATTAACAAACAGCTGTAATAAATATCTAAAAAAGAACTATTTACATATATTAAAGTTTTTTTTTTTTTAGACCTTTATTCACATATATTAAATAATAATCCTCTTCAGCTGAGGGGCTGTTTGTATTCAGCGAGGGAGGAAGGGCTGCGTGAAGTTGGCAGCGCAGACGGGCAGAAAAAGAAGAACTACAACTTCAAGTCTTACAGTGAGAGATAGTGTGACGTTAAAAAATCAGCAGCTTATCATATCGCTTAAGACACGGTCGTTAGCAGCTAACAAGACGGCTAACTTAGCCGTCTTGTTCCACAGTTGAAAGTGGGACCGTGTCTTTAGCGATATGATAAGCTGCTGATTTATTAATGTGGCGGCGACACCTCTCACTGTTCCTCTCGTATGGCACAGCACAGGTAGTTTTGTACGTAGTTCGTTTCAGGGAAGGAGGCTGGGAAGACTTCACAGTCGGAGCTGCAGCATGAAGTTTAACACTCTTCATATTCCACTTTATGGCGCTGTTTTAAATGGTGAAAAAGGTTCATAGTGCAGACCTTTCATCAGGACTTGTTTTCAGCGTTGTCTACAGAAAACATGTTTCTGCTGCACATTTGACAAACTAAATCCAAACAATCTCCAAATAACAGAGCCATTTTTTTTTCTGATCACCAGATTTTCTGCTACATGATCTGTCTCTATTTTGTGACTAATTGGGGCTGCTACGTGCCGGTGGTGCCGCTCCACCTGGAGAAACGGGAAACAGGGGGAGCAGGTGAGGGGCTGGGCTGAGAGGGAGAGGAGGGGCCGCGTAGGAGAAAGAGAAGACAACTGGTGGATTTTCAAGTACTGTATAACACAATATTGTAGGGGTGCAGGAAAAAATTGATTTTTTAAAGAATCTAGATTCTTAGTCCTGGAGATTCAGAATTTATTCTAAAAGCACCAAAATTGATTTTTTTTTTTTTTTTACTAAATATGAATCAATATGTTAAAAAACTGAAGTCTGTATTTTATTTTGAGTTAAAGGTTAATGCACTATGGTAGGCTGAAGTCTGTTTACTTTTTTA
>JARVGV010001587.1:17717199-17731190 GCA_031762435.1 Hypsolebias longignatus | reverse complement strand
AGTTAGCATGTCAACATGATATCTAAGTTTTTGTTCACGTTCATGATTTGTGGTGTTTTAAAAAAATGCACAAACATTGAAAATCAAATGGAATTCTTTTAATTTCATAATAAATTCATACAGTCATTTTAAGAAGGGTCTATCTGAAAACAGTATTTTGTTACTTTCTCCTAAGAGACAATGCACCATAAAAATGAGTTAGACAAAGCAACGTTTTGATTGTCAAGTTATTTTTTAAGGCGTTTTATGTTTGTGATTTCTTTATACGTATATGAGCTCAAGCTTTAAGGGTAAAGAAATATCTTTACACATCATTAGGCTTTGCTTTGTTCAAGAAAAGAAAAACATTGTGCTCCCAAAATGTGAAAAAAAAAAAAAAAAAAAAAAACTTCTAATAAACATACAACAGAAATTTAAGTCACAGAAGGTGGTATATCTCTTTATAACTTCTTCAGCTTTTCCTTTTACGTGTAGAAATGTGAAGACCATGTTTATAAAAACTAAATGCATAGTCGTGTTTTATAACTTTTGACTGATTGTTGCAGATCAAAGATAATAACAGCATACAACGTCACTGATGCAGAAGATTGTGCTGCCAATTTAAGACTGAAGTTTATCAGTTTTCTGATCAAACCTGAGTTGATTTCACTTCAGACATTAGAAGCAAAATAATGAATCATAAACACGAATACTGGAACACATAAGTGAAAGGATGTCAGGACAATTCATTGCTGTAAATCCATTCCAACGACTAGCACGTAGAAACATTAAAGTTGGAATAAGAATAGATTAATGACTGCAGCAAAGTGTCATTGTAATAAATGATGCAACATGTTCAGCTTTATTCACGTTTCATCATCAAGATTTAACGGTTTGTCACAGTATCACCACACAAACACTGGTTTGAAAAGGGCTGTTTATTTCTCTGACATCTGATGATTAGAAACTGTGTGTGTGTGTGTGTGTGTGTGTTCATGTTGGGAGAGCTAAGTGTTTTGTAGAGTTATGGACTTGTGGTTTTTGGACGTGCGGCTTGTGATTTCTGAACTTGATATCAGCTGGCCTGTGTCCTCAACCAGCTCATCTCTCGATGGAGCATATTGTTGCGCCTATTTCAACTGCAGCCCCAAAGCATGCTGGGTATCTGGGAAGCTTAACAACTGATCTGTGGTTAGAGAGATGCATGCAGCGTAATTGAAAAAGGAAGCAGGCAGATTCATACAATTCATACATTTTTAGCAAAACGAACTTATGACTTAAAATGTGACGCTCACCGTGAGCGTCGAAGAACTCCTCGTCCGAGCTGTCGTCGGAGTCTCTCGCTATGCTCTGCATCCTCCACTCCGAGATGCTGTGACGTGACGGGCTCACTGCAAAACACACAATCACTGTCATTTGTTAACACTCAGTTATGCGCGTCTTTTTTTAAACACACAATAACACTTTAACAAAAACAAAAAAAAATCCACAATCCTGCACCTCCTCCTCTCACGCACAAACCCAGTGTTATATAAACATGCAACAGTCTCTGTGGTGGTGCTTTACTTCATCACAGATGGACTGCTTGGTGGTCTGGGGTGGTTTGTGTGAAAAGAGAGGCCCAATGTAACACAAACAAACTGACAGCGCACCCCGAACGCCAGTCGAGGAGAATGGAAATGCTAAAAGCTGGCCGTGTCTATCACATTTCTTCTGCTGACACCTCGTGTATCATTAGTGCAGCATAGGAGGGTGGAGCAGACTGGGGAGAGGAAAAAGGGTGTGGGGCACAGCTGTAGCTGTCAGGGTACACAAGGAAACGGCAGCGGTGGAGGGGAGGGTCACTCGAGGAGCGTCAGCCTCCTCGGGTGCGTGATGTCAGCACTGCTGCTAAAAATAGCTCGGCAGAGAGCCAAGGCAGGAGGGGGGGGTGGGGAGTAACGGGATGAAACAAGGCACGCCGAATAAGGTTGGGGTTCACGTGGCAACGACAGTTTTACCCAAAGAAAAGATGGTACACGAGTGTGAATGGATGGTAAAAAATAATCCAGGTGTGGAGGAGTGAGACCGCTGGAGTTGGACGGTGAAGCAAAATCAGCACAAGGGATGACAAAAACACAGCGGAAAACCAAAAAGCCTTTTCTGACGTGTTTGACTTTAACAAAACCTTTTAGTTTGAGGGGTGACTTTATGTGTGTACATGTGCAGTTGAAGGCAAAAATGCATTTAATACAACTTCTGCACAGCTTATGACTAAATTATCGCATTTCAAGCTTATTAAAAAACAAACATAACAATTGCCTTTAACAAAAAGAAAGACCAAACAAACAAACCTCCAGTGAGGTGTAACTTAGAAAAGCTGGACCCAGCCATTGCATTACAGTATTTGGATACATATTCGTTTTGTGGGTGCACATCATTGTTATTTAGGATAAATACGGATTGGTGCAGCGTCAATAGTATTGCAGACTTTGTACCGGTCCGTTGTGGTGAAGAGAGAGCTGAGCTGTAAGGCAAAGCTCTCTGTTTACCGGACGGTCTATGTTCCCACCCTCACCTATGGTCACGAGCTCTGGGTAGTGACCGAAAGAATGAGATTGTGGATACAGGTGGCTGAAATGAGTTTCCTCCACAGGGTAGCTGGACTCTCCCTTAGAGATGGAGTGAGAAGTTCAGTTACCCAGGAGAGACTCGGAGCAGAACCGCTGCCCCTCCACATCGAGAAGAGCCAGCTGAGGTGGTTCAGGCATCTGGTAAGGATGCTCCCCGGGCGCCTCCCTAGGGAGGTGCTTCAGGCGTGTCCGACTGGGAGGAGACCCCGGGGAAGACCCAGGACACGCTGGAGAGACTGCATCTCTTGGTTGGTCTGGGAACGCCTTAAGAGTCCTCCCAGAAGAGCTGGAAGAGGTGGCTGTGGAAAGAGATGTCTGGACCTCCCTGCTCAAGCTGTTGCCCCCGTGACCCAACTTCAGAATAAGCGGAAGATAATGGATGGATGAATATTTTCTAAATGTTTAAAAATAATAATCCCTTGATAATCTGACGTTCTACACAGCATGAGTGTCAGACCTCAGTTCACATCACTGTTTCCACTTTAGTGATTTTGTTGTCATATTAAAACCTTCAGACCTATTTATTCCCTTTCAGTTCACAAGACAACGTACAGACAAATCAAGAGACATTCAGGAGAATTTCTCACTGATGCTACCAAACAAAAAAATAAATTAAAAAAAAAGATTTTGCCCCCTTCCACTGCAGGTACACAACTTTATGCTTCAAGTTATTCAGTTGGAGCCATAGAGAAAGCAGTATAGTTACTGTAATTTGTCATCCAGGCAATCCTGAGCGGGGTATGTGACAGGAAAGATATAGGCATTCTAGTGCTTCTTACATTTTTTATGTGTTTATGTGCAGATAAATCTGAAATTACATAACAGGCATTCTTTAAGAAATGCAGTGGTTTGTCCAAAAGTGGTAATCAGAGAAGCCATAGAAGCTGTAGATGGAATTGTTTAAGAAAATAAAACATAGTCGCTAATTTTCAGGAGACTACTAATAAAAAGAAAACACGATAACCATGCAGTCCCACAAAGAATCTATACACAGAGAATGACACAGTTGAAGATGATCGTCACCTCCTCTTTTAGATGACCGGGAGGATCGAGATGAGGTGGACCACTGCTTGGTGAGTACACCACGTGGTTGAAGAGTTTCTACTCCTGATCTAGCGACCACTTCCTCGGCTTCAATCGAGCTGATGGCCTCTTTAACCTCCTGGTCTTTGTCCGGAGAAGAAGCGCCGCCATTGGCTTCGGTGGCCTCATCTGCCTGGGAGAAAAGGGCCATCTTCCTGGCCAAGGCCAGCTGAGTTTCCAGCTCTAGTTGTCTGATGTCCTCGATGGTCAGACCATACCACTCATCCTGCCAACACCAGGCCTGCCGGTGGGCACGCACCATTACCTTTCTGAGTCCTGGAGGTGAACACAGAAAGGACACTTGCATGAGAAGCTGATAAATCATCACATTGAGGTACAAGACTTCCAAATCTGTGATGAGATACAAAAACAATCTACCCACCGACATCATGAATGAAGCGTTCAATCTTGGACTGCATGCCCCAGTAACGGAATTCCACCTTGCAAAGTTTGTAGGCACACATGATGGGAGTCTTTCCTGGGTTGTTGTTGTACTCCTCTATCCAGTCGTCTCGCAGGGGACCCCTCTGGGTCTTGACTGACTTGTAAAGTCTTGGGTCTTCCTCTGCCTTGTACTCATGTGGGGGGATGGGGTCTGCCACTATGTCGATTGGGTCTGTTAGAGACAACCAGGTTTCAGACAAGATGAATCAGCTGCTTGAAAATTATTGTAAAATGTTCCAAGATTAGTGTTAAACTCCCGTATTAATGCTTACATGAAAAGGTGGAGGAGAACTTGCACAGGCTTGTGTTTAATGGTTTTACATTCCTTTTATAATTGACTTTTGACTGTCAGATGCACAAGAAGAACTACCGGTAACTAAATTACTTACGATAATTACTAAAGCAATAGCCAATGGAAAAACGAGGCTTCAACCACTAAATAAATAAATAAATAAATTTTAATATGTATCACTAATCTGGGCCTCCATCACTTCTTATGTCTAAATAACAATAAGACCGGTGTCAGAATGTAACAGAGGTTATTCATTTAAAAGTGACATCTTAAAAAACTAATGCAAACATAATCATTCATTAGGTACAATGTCCTTGTTGACATTTGTGAAAGTGACATGGCTTGAATATTACCTCAGCATTACAATTCAAGACATAATGGCTGGACAAATAAAGAGTCTCACCAATTGTCCTTTGTCGCTTGTCTGCTGCAGACAGGTTAAAGACGTCTGCTTGATTGCCCGTGTCGGGTTTGTAGTAGGTCTCGATATCAATGGAGAACTTCTCAACGAAGGGACAGGTGTATCTGCAGGAACAACACAAAATACAGTCACTTATCCAAACCAACTGAAACAATGAAATCTTCATTCGCCAAGTAACTCTCCAACTGAACGGCTCGAGAGAGGTGACACCTTCTTGGTGTTGAAGATGGAAGATATAGGAGAAAAGCAAATCTGTTGCCTCTGCAGTAAAAGCGTCACGTGTCAACAAGCACTTTGACTCTGTCAGTATCCTGACAATACAGTCAAGAAGACCTTTTTATTTCAGCACCTTCACGTCTGGCTTTATCAGTAACCCCTCTAAACAGATGCCCTTGCAGTGAGGGGTCATCATCATCCAGCAATCGAGCCAATCTCCTGTCCTTTTGGGTATAATTCTGACAATTTACCACAACGTCTTTGTTCTCTTTTGGCTTTTTCTGAAACCGTTGGACCTCAGCTTTTGCATCAGATTAATCTTTTGTGGCATCTCTGTGTGATGCAAAACAGTGTTGAATGATTATCTGCTCAGCAAGATGGCAGGTCTTTTCAAGCTTTTAATATAGAGCTGAAAACAAAAACAACTCATGCACATAGCTACATTGCTAAACTGTCGTTTTGTGCAGCCTTTGGAGGTAAATTTTGAAGTAGCTTTCATGCAGGAGCAAATACCTGGTTCGGGTATAAGGGTAGGCATTCCAGGACTCCTCTTCAACCCTCAGTGCTGCTTTGGGCAGGATGGAGCGGAACCAGCTGGGAATGTGCATACCAATGTGGTAGACCTTATGAGTGTACTGACCCGTTCCACCTGGTCCATCTGTGTAAGGCTTATTCTCAAGGATCTCCACACCGCTACCTTCCCCACAACTCTCTTCTCTGCTTTTTTTCTGTAAAAATAATACAACTGAAGTCAGTCTATGTTTTATGCCCGCACTTTAGTAGTTGTGCTGCATAAATGTCAAATTTAATCGTTTGTATTATATTTTTTATTTGACCCTAAACACATATTTGAGAAGAAGCAAATGAGTGTGTATGGTGCAGTGGTGTATTACTTCATCACAGATGTGTGTCAGATGTTAAAGTGACAAGGCTGACAACAAGACAACATGCAGACTAAAATTAATAGCTTCCTGAAAGTGTTGCCAGTTCTGAATTGCAAATAATGAGGAAGCCCAAAAGCAAGATTATGGCACCACACCTTTCTCATATTTACATTCTAGGTGCACAAAAGACGAGAGGCTGGGTGGAGTCTGCAGATGCAGGCCCAAAGAATTATAACGAGGAGAGTCAAAGTTTAAAAGACAAGAAAGTGGGACGTGGCAAAAGGATGGAGCTTGTTGTAAAATTCAGTGACAGGGTAAACACTGTAGCTGAGCATAGTCCAGGTGCTGATCATACATAAAATACACTGTGACATGAACCACACAGGCCAAAGGTCTCTCCTGTATTCTTTACTCCAGTTACCATATCAGCAGTTGTTTGGTTTTGTAACAAGCAGAATTCAGCCCATCACCATAAAAAATACAGAGACAGATTTCTCCAGTAAACCAGTGAGTCAGTGGAGTTGCGAGGAGGAAGTCATGAGGCATCCAGCGTTCTGGACCTCATTACCTCTGACAGGTCATTCATTAGCCACCCGCCCTGCTCTCAACAACTCAGAAACGGCTCCAAAGACACAGCACAGACACGGCAGCACGGTCAAACTGGACAAACACCCAGTCACTACAAGAGACAGGCTTTTAACAAGCAAACAGGCTGGACCTGAGGTCAATGCTGTGGTTACTAAATACTACAGTATACTCACACAACTATAAGTAGAATGTTTATAGGTCCACATGTAAAGAGTTTATTAGAAGAAAACACTAATAAAAAATCTAAATCATCATCCAACTACTGAATTATACAATTAATATTTCCTGACTGGTGAATGCAGTTTATTACACGCAGATGGGGATTTTTATTTAATCTGAAAAAAAGATTACTAAACATTTACCTCTTCACTTAAGGGTTAAGATGACAGGCTTAAAATTAAATGTTCAAAGCAACGTTAGCCTTTTGATAAATATAACTAATATAGAGCGATTACTTCAAGTGTATAAAAAAATTAACTCTACTTCTGAATTGAATTGAATTAAGAATCGACTACTTCCAAGATAAAGCTCATCTAATTTTTATTAAAACTCTAAAGTTCACAACACAAATTAGGAGCTTGTGGGGTGTGTTTAAGTCCGGCTGCCAATTCTCAAACAGCCTTCAGATGGTCACTAAGCCATCATCATGACAGTCTCTATAGGTTTAGATGATAAGACCTCACTGCTCCGACAGGATGAGAGTCACATCCTGTTGTTTTTTTATTTTATCATAAACCTTGCAAGCCATGTTTCCTGTTGGGGATGTTGCGTTTTATATAGCTCAGTGGATATACGGAGGGTATGATGTCAACGTGTGAAAGGTTCTGTGCAAAGAGTTCAAACACAATGAAAACTTCCTGCCTTTTTTTGCACATTACTGCAAATCCCTGCATGCTTGTAAAAAAAAAAAAAAAAAGGACCAATTTGATGGTGGCACAAGGACAGAGGAAGCGTTGAAGAGATGAAGTGGTGCCTGGTGAGGTGTAGACATGGCTAAGATGTTCTTAAAGCCCTGGTCTCATCTGTGAGGTCTACAGCACACTGGTGATGGCTCGGCGTCAGGCAGGCCTACATGTGGCCGTTTCCCTGGTAACATAAAGCGATGAAGCGCAGGCAAGAACACTTTTTCCTTCCACCCCCTCGTTTATTTCTTCCCATCCTTTCCTCGCAGCCTGTCTTTTTATCCTCCATTTCCTCCTTTCACTCACTCTCATGAACAAAACCTGACCACTGGCATGCTGCTGATGTCATGGTTGCCATAGTGACAGAAGCCTTAACAACCTGTAACGAGGCTGTGCAGAGGTGTTGAGGTCAGTGAAAAGGTAACTGTGGGTCAATAATGCCAGAGTTTCTCACGTGGTTAGTTTACATGCCTGCAGGTGGATACATGGATTGCTTTTTCATAGACAATCAAATCTCCTTTTATGTTTGTCATGTTACTTTGTACATTATCTTGCCTGTGTCTGGGAATAAAATAGGCCAAAAATAAATGTAGCTTCAGGTTTGATGAAGTTTGTATTTTTACAGCTGTGTAAAAAAAAAAAAAAATCAAAACAAACAAACAAAAAAAAAAAAAGCTGTAAAAAATGCATACCAGTGTGGCTAGCTTGTGCTTTCCTGAAACATTTCTTCAGAAGTTACATAATGCCCTCAGATTAAAATTTTTTCCGTCTCAAAAATGTTTAAAGTTAAGAAATCCTAAGTAAAACAGGACTAAATATTACTTTGAATTGACTGTATCGGAAGAAAATGTGAACACAAACCTTCTGAGACGTTACTCAACACTGCATTAAATCTTTTTCCTACATGTTGAGTCAGCCTTTTTCTGACTGAACTCTTTGAACATTCAATGACAGACCTGTAATCTGCCTTACAAAAAGCGTACACCGTATTTTCCGCCGTACACGTCGCACCGGCCTATAAGTCGTATCAGTCCAAATATGTCTAACAAAGTGGAAAAAAATCATAAATATGTCACTTCTCTATATACGTTGCATCTATTATGCATCACCGCTGATGTGTCACTTTTGTTACGCGTCACAACAACCTGGAAATGTGGGCCGGTGTTTGTACCAAAAATTTATTGGCTGCCAAATGGCAGCCGTGGGAGTGTGCATGGGAGGACTTTAACAAGAATTTAACAATATTAACACTTAAAAACAATTATTTGTTTCTTCAAAATTATAGTAAAGGTGTGTCTCAGTCTAATTTTTGCTTAATAAATGCACTTTGACGGTCAAATAAGCTGCATTTCAAAACTCGGTTCATGGAAGTAGGCGCATGCACGGAAAGACTAGCTGTGCATTTCTTCAAAATTTAACAAGATAACCAATTATTTGTTTGCTTGATTTTATAGTAAATGTGTGTCTCAGTTGAACTTTTACTTAATAAAAGGACTTTAATGGTCAAATCAGATGCATTTCAAAAGTATTCGCTGCCTCGATGCTCCGGGAGCACGCAAACAGAGGAAATCAGGAAGGAGGTACGCTGCACATTTCTTCAAAATTTAACAAGATAAGCACCTGAAACAATTATTTGTTAGTTAGACATTATGGCAAAAGTGTGTTTCAGTTGAACTTTTACTTAATAAATGCACTTCAATGACCAAATCAGCTGCATTTTGCCGGGGCGGTGCAGCAAAATGAAGCTGATTTGATGGTTGCTCCAAGCAAGCTGGACGAAGGTGGCAGTCTATGGCAAGCCGATCGTGTCATTAATAGCCGCTTTTACCATTTACATGACACAATGGCATGCCATACTACTCGAGTGCCATTCAGTGGCTTAAAATGTTAGTGTTCAATATTTTCAGTCAGAATGAATGAAAATGGTCATATCTCAGCCAAAAATTGGTTTATAAATACGGGAAACATCCAGAAATACGTCACTTCGGCGTATAAGTCACAGGGCATGCATTATGCAAAAGACCCCGACTTACAGGGTGAAAAATACGGTAAATGTGCACAACAAATCTAATCAATAACAAGTACAAAATAAAAATAAATAAATCTCAGCCCGAGTCATTGTGACATCTTGGCATAACTCTGCTCAGTGCTTTCCTGCTCACATGTCACTTCCTTCTTCATTTGCACATGCCACATGAAACAAAAATGTGTTTCCCTGCCGTACAACAAAGACTGCTTAAACTAGGACTTCTTACCTGTACCTTTACACTTGAAAGCTCTTAAAGACTGAAATAAAACAGTTTGACGGAAAAGAGTCCATCAGCACAGTTTCTGACAGTATGTTTACACCACCCCTCTTGCAAAAAGAACTCATGCAATCTGAGGTAGATGAAACAAAACCAGATTAAATGCGTAATCTATTAGCATAAAAGCTCTTTGTTCATTTTCTGCAACTGCATCACACAACTTGTGACAGATTACAATTTTACATACGTGTGTTGTAACAGCACCCAGTAAGTCCCCCCACCCCCTTCTTTCTTTAGTTTATATTTTTCTTCTGATTTCTTGATTTGCTCACTTTTGGCTGTGTGAGAGAGTAGGTGAGATGTAAGTGGGATGTGATGGGTTGTTACCTCACCTGGATCATATAGAGCTGGGCGATGCGATACTCCTCCACACTCATGGGCATGGGGATGCGGTACTCCTTAATGAGCATGATGAATCTTGGCGAAGGGAGGGAAAGGGGGAACTGGGAAGAAGATTGACAAGTAAATGGGGGAGGGAGGGGCAAAAGGGGAGGGATGGGGAGAGGGGAGAGGAAAGAGTCTGGGTGCTCCTATGTGCGACTCGTAAAATCACCAGCTGAAATCCGCATTGATCGTTCCTGCAGAGAAGAGAAAAGATGAGGACATAAATGTCATTTGTTAGTATTTTTAGATCCAATAAAAGCTGTTAAAGGTGAAGATGCACATCCAGAAACAGCTTCAAGACGTCTCAATCATGCAAAAGCAGAAACTAGAAGAAATCATCCATCCTGTCAAAACACAGACAAAACAGCAAAAGCTGCAAAAATTCTCAAAAATAAAAGAAACTATGAGAACAATTCCCAGGGCTCACACGCAGATCAAGAGGAGGAAACAGGACATATAAAGTCTGTTGGAGCAGGCACCTGAGGTATCACACCGCCAAGTTAGGTGGTAAACTGATTCAAAGTCCCTTCTTATACAGAGGCCACAGTACAGTCTTCCCTGATCTTCTGGCACGTCACATTGGGGGGGTCTCACTCACCATAAGACGGATTACAGCTGAGTGGGAACTTTTACATAACTTTAAAAAAAAAAAAAAGAGCCCCCGCCTGCACAATCGAGGTTTCACAAATAGCTGCCTTGGAGTTACGCAAAGCTTCGTTTTCAAACTACTGGGCAGAAATGGGGTAGGTGTGGGTAAGCCTACACAACGTGTGGGTGGTGTGAGATGCAGGAATCATCTTTGACCACACTGGGAAGAACAGTTATCCAAAAATACCAAAACGAAAAGAAGAAAACTTTTTATTTAAGCAAAGAGTTCATGTAAGCAAAACTAGCATGCTAAATGGATAAGGAGTTTTAATAAAAGGCGCCATATGCATCAGGAGAAAAAAAGGAATCAGGAAGAAGACAAAGAGGAGCTGTATGGATGAAGTTAGAGAGGACATGGAGGTAGCTGGAGTGAGGACAGAGGATGCAGAGGACAGAGATGGAGGAGGATGATGACTAGCTGTGGTGACCCCTGAAGAGGGAAAAGCCAAAAGAAGAAGAAGAAGACATCATAATTTTTTGTCAATATTCACACGAAGACGTATTCTGGAGAAAATCATTTGCTCAAGTGATTAAAGGTGCAGCAATCAAAGCAAAACTGAAATCAATCCCGAGGATCTTTTTATGAACGTTCACTCTAAAGATGTGTCTAAAAGCTCCGCAGTTAAAGAGCAAAACGCAACAGGTCTGGTCTGTGAGATGTGGTAAACACACACACACACACATTCACTTGTGCATGGAATATTGTAAAGGGAATAAGTTTAATAATTCCTATAGTTGGACAAAAACATGGAACAAAGCAGTGCAGTGTTGCAAAACCACAATATGAACAGTATCCTGACCCATGGCATAGCTCTTGAGCCCAGGGTCTAATCACACTAATGGTTGCATCAGGAGCTCACCAGAGCAGGTCTTTGTTTGCAGGGTAAATGACGCAGTTCTGGTCCACCTATTGGTTAATAGCTCCTGTAAACCTCCCACTGAGTGCAGTTTGGTCTTATAATCCCATCGCTGCGATAAAGATGCACAGCCTGTTTGACTTCTCAACCTGGAGATGCACTTACTAACACAGTGGGAGGTGATCTGTTCAAAGGTAACATTTTGTAGTCTACATTATTCATGTATTCACCCATGGTTTACGCAAAGGAACAATGCACTAGAAAATCGGAGCAGAACGAGGCATTTTGCTGAAAATAACTGCACTCTTGGGAAAGGCCGAGATAAAACTAGGCTAGTTGTGGAGGCCTCGAGAAAAGCCCTTGGCTCGAGAAATCTGGAGGTCTCAAGAAATTAGAGCTGAGATGTAGAGAGGAAGGCCATGCTGCTGCTTCTTCTTGCTAAAAAAACATGACAACTAGAAGAATTTCTCCAAAACGTAGCAGGGGCTTACAATCAACTTTAAGAGCGTTTCTAAAAAATGTCCTCTTCGTCAGACATGTATGTGCAAGCACCGTCAGTCATCCTTTAACTGTCATACCTGCAAAAAAGTGATCGCTGCATGATTCTTATTCCACCCACCAACCATCACCCGTCTAAAAGAAAAGGACACCAGGTATGAAACAGGAGAGGTAACAAGCAGTCAGGAAAAAGCAACAGGAACATGTTCTCAGTCAGTCGCAGCCATGTTCTGTGTCTGCACAAACATTTGTACCAATACTGATATATTACATATAAATTAATTTTCTGATTTCTTGGCTGAAATCACACCAACATGTGTTACTTTATATTTGGAAACCCATTATTTATACTGTATTCAGTTTAACACCTTTTATCTGCTTTTATCAGCTATAGTAGACTCAAATAAATCAAAACATGCAAAAAGTACGAAATACAAATTTACATTCAAAACTATATAAAAAATGTCAAAAAAAAATTTCTATTTATACAGTACATGTACATTTAAAATTTCAATTAAAAAAAAACCGAAATGACCATTTTTAACCAAATGTTTTGGGCAAGTTAACTTCCTTATTACCAACTAATTTTCTAAAGTCAGCCTCCTTAAAATGCATCCTAATAACAGTTGGTATGTTAAAAACAAATAAAAGGAATAGGGAGAGATATAATAAGTGAATGAAGTGCCTTTCTCACAAAACAATTTAGACATTTTTTGACAGATTTTAACTGATGTATATGTTTGGGAATAACTATGTAAATTAGATATTTTCAAGTTAAATGTAATAAGTGACATAAGAGTTACAAAAATTCAGCATTTTCTTTTTAATATAATCAACTTTATGGAACTTCTGGTAAGATGGTGCCCGTGTACATGGCTTGCAATCCACCTCTGCTGATGGTGTTTAGATTATTTGTGTTTTGTTCGTTTTTCATCTGGGACATAAATGCGCTACTGGTACTGTATATGATCGACAACAGCTTCTGGATCTTCGATTTTCTGCTGCTGATGTCGCTTATTTGGATCAATATAAGAGTAACGCTGGACACCCCCCCAACCCACCCCACCCCGCTGCTGGCGGACGTGCCTGTTTACCTACGCTGCGCCCCTCACCTGCCTGTCAGGAGATATCGCTCCAGACGCCAGGGAAATGTGTGTGGTCAACGCAAGATCTTTCACCAACAAAACTTTGATCCTCGGGGACTAATTCCAAGAGCACGATTTGGACTTTTTCTTCATCACAGAATCTTGGTTGTCACTGGGTGAGTCCAGCGCCTTGATGGAATTATTGCCACCGGACTGTTTGTATTTTAATGACCTGCGGCCATCAGGCCAGCATGGTGGTGGATTATTAACAATATTCAAATCATCTTTTGACTGTAAACAACAGCCCATCCCAGTTTCCTGCTCCAGTTTTGAGCTGACTGTCTTTGAACTCGGCCATTTGCCTGTGACCTTATGCGCACTCGTCTACCGCCCACCTCCATCCAAGGATTTCATCAATGAATTTTCTGATTTCTTGGCTGAAATCACACTAAATTATGATCATGTGGTCATTATTGGGGACTTTAATTGGCATGTGTGCTGTCTTGGTTGATTAGATTTATTGGACTCATTTAATCTAAATAAGCATGTATAAACGGTCCCACCCAAGAGCGCGGACATACACTGGACCTTGTTTTAACTCGTGATGTGACTGTTACTAATCTTGAAATAGGTGACAATGTGTTTTCAGACCACATGCCAGTCTGGTTTGAGTTCACCCTCCCTCATCTACCTCCTAAGCCATGCATTCCTGCATGTAGCAGCCGGGCCATTAACCATTTAACTGCCACACGTTTCACAGATGTTTACAACTCTGAAATGATAATTCAGCCC
>JARVGV010001587.1:17706288-17717099 GCA_031762435.1 Hypsolebias longignatus | reverse complement strand
CTCCTCCAACTCATGATCCATCCATCTCACCTCAATCTGTTGCTGTATTTGACCATTTTGAACCAATCTCTCTGTCTCTGTCTTCTCTAGAGCAGGTCATGTGCAGCCTGAAACCATCTGGTTCCCCCCTCTGATGTGGTCCCCCCTCGACTACTAAGGAGGTTTTTCCTACTCTAGGTCCTTCCATTCTTGCTATTGTAAATAGCAGTTTATCCACAAAAACCTTTAAACATGCTGCTGTCTCCTGAAAAAAACAAATCTTGACCCTCAAATTAACCACTGTATACACACACACACACAAAATCGCTAACATTGGCTGATACAGATACAATGCCAATTACATCGTGCGTCGTGTGCATGTTGTATTGTTATAAGGCGAGAGTGTGTTTTTATCATCTTTTGCAAATGTTTTTCTTTAATATTGTTTGCATTCTGATTCATGCAACTCTGGTTTGTGTTTCTATTCCAGATGCAAGCCCATCCTTGACAAGCCTTTACTCCTGCTGATTTATACCCGTCTGTCTGACTCTTCCCTCTGAGACTGATGCCGATGCTCTGTCTGAATAGCTCTGGACCCGTTGAGCTCGATCCAGTGGAATTTTGCAGAACACCATGTTTGACCCAGAAAAAGGCACACTCTTTCACACAAACACACACACGGCCTAAAAATAGCTCAGTCACAGTAATTCAAGCATACGCAAGCAGAGTGCTTTGACGTTTGTTCAGAGAATATGCTCATTCCCATCTAAAAATACTACCCACCCCCCACCCCCTCCCTCCCCCTCTAGGCAGTGACGCAACGGCGGCATGCACCAATGCACGGGGCTCATCAAAAAGCAGCCTCAGATGGCTCCGCTCCTGTTTAACAAACTGACGCTTGGGATAACTACAGGGTACAGTGCATTGGATTGTTTCATTCCATACCAATGGTTTTTTTCCCCCTGTTGAAAGTGTTAATATTACTCTGTATATTGTACCAGAGCAGAATGGGACAGTAAATATCACCAACAACACAGGTTTTCAAGGAACATCTGATGCAATTCAGAAGAATTGTGCAGAAAACCTTACACCTGTTTCCACTAAAACACTTATAAGAAACTTTAAAGAAACAATACTGTACTGTATATGTTTTCCAGAAACCAAAAATGACATTTTCTATAACAGAGGCCTCTTTGCTCCTCTCCCATCTGCATTTTCCCAGCCTGTCCTTCAGCACAATAATGTCAACTAGCATTAAAATATCTGTCCATGAATGCAACACATGACTTAAGGCTGAAGGCTGCATGTGCACGGGGTGCCTCAGAGCAAAGAGCAACAGCTGGGCTCTGCAGCGAAAGATGGAGCAAAAATACTTAAAGCAGCGTACAGAGGGAGGGGGAGCGTCACAGGACCTAGTGAAGTCATCAAGAGTTCATGTATACAGGCTCTCCTTTCTAAGCCTTGACCAGAAAAGAAACCTCTTTCAATGTCAGTGGAAAATGTTAGACCCCCTGCTGTCTGATCTGCTAAACATCAGTTGTTGTTTTTTTGTTGTTGTTGTTGTGTTGCCTTAATACTGTCAGCTGTGACCCCTGCTGCTATTTGTTTCAGCCTCTGACGGGAACTCTTCCCCAAGTTCATGATAGAAACATAAAATTGATTTATAGCTCACAAACCTAGTTTCCTTCAGACACAATGTTTACTTTTATATTTAAAGGCACTAATCAAACAATTATGCCATTATTTTGTTATTTGACAGTATGGTATTATGAAAGAGAGACTTGATTCAATAGAGTAAGCAGGTGCACGTCAAGTGGACAAAGACTTGATAAATAAAGAACAGACAGGTTACTAAACCATTTTTATCTTGTTTAATAAACAGTCTAGAGTCTACGCATGCCACACAGCCCAAAATTAAAAATCCAAGTTAGACAGCCAAACACATTTTTACAGATCTATTACTCGAACCGAGTCTGAGCTAAATAAACTAAAGAATTGTCAATGCTGAAAACAACTAAGCTTCTAAACATTACAGAAGACAGCTACAAAAATAATGCATATCACCCACTGCCTTTCACTCCAGGATTTTAAATTAGGATCAGGTTATGTTGAAAGATGACCGTGTGGTATAACAAACCTTCTAAACGACGATGAGCGCAATCTCATGTAACAAGGTGTGTTAGCTCAGAGTATGTTAATGATGTCTCATCTACTTTCACCCTAAACTTTAGCACAAATGCATAAATAGACTGTGTTATAGTCATTTCACACTGGATAAGTATCATTAGCCGTGGTAGTATTCTTAAACTGGGTTGACTCCAAATATTAAAGAGTTGTAGAGGTACATATAATAATTTCTGAGAGATTCATTAAAATGTGTCCACTTGTTTGTGAGATATTTTGCTAACGGACACAGAACAAATGGTTAAATAAGTTTTTAAAACAGATCTTGTTCAACTATAGTGCTCTGAGTATAAGACTGAGGTACAAAGAGAACAAACAGGAAGCAGTTCAGTTTCTGTGTAAATGACTGAGTGCATTCATGAGGTATTTTGCTAATACTGCAAACACTCAAACAGACACGTGAGTAAAAACATGACAGATGATTTGTCTTCAGCAGCGGATGATGATAACTATTCCTATCATGATTACAGTAAACACATGAAGTTTCAGGTAAAATGGTTCCTGCACCCATCATTCTGCCTCAAACCCTTCAATAAGCTGTAGAGTTTGGATGTTCAACCTGCTCGTATTCTTTGCAGTACAAAGGGAAAGCTAAAAATACTTGACACCCTGTGTGCATCTTCTCCGTCGTGTTCTTCCTCATCCTCTTCCACCCACAGTAGTCCTGCAAGTAAGGACTTCTAAAAATGAACCAAGCAACCACCGAGCACAAGAAAAAGCTGAATCTCCATCACAAAACAGACAAGAGACCATTTAAAAACAACAACAATAAAAAGGTTAAAAATCCTGCAGATCGAACTGGAATTTATTCAAATGAATTTGTCATTGCATGTCACAAGTATTCAGTCGCTGCTTGTAAATGTTATTATATAATTTAAAAAATGCAGTTGCACAGAATATAAATGCTGCAACACTTTGAGATATTTTTTTTAAACTAACAAATGAAAAGTGATCTGTTTTACTTTTATTTTTAACATTAGCTGAATATGTGATTTTGTGCAGAGTAGATCCTTAGATCTCCGAGTCACACCCAAGCCCCAAAGCAGTGGGAGACATAAGTTTTACATTTATTGCCCCGGCAACCATGTAATTCAATTCAGCATTAATAAACGTGTGGCTGTCGTAAACATCAAGCTGCTTTGGTAATTGGAGTCATCGTTTCCTCTCTAGCTCTGTGGTGCTCATCAAAAATGGACCTGTTAGGTACCAACTGTCTCTAATCAATGTTGTTCTTTACCCTGAAATCCAAAATTAGATGACCTTACAGGCAAATTACACTCAGATTAATGTTATGTGTCAAGGTTAAAGGAGGACACCCCCCCCCCCTCCTCGCTCTCTGCCTAAATCAACTGCAGGGAGCAGACTTATGTAACTCCAGCAGATACAGGAAAGCATTTCCACTCCAGCAATTTGTCCATTCCATTAGCTAATTCGTGTGGCCCACAGGGCACATGGTAGGAAACATTTTTTTTTTTTTTTACTTTTCAGAAATCTCTCTAAAACCTCTCCATCAACCATTCCTCAATCAAATTAAGGCTTTCCTGATAATGTAGAGCCAGGTCAGGACTCGCTCACGAGTCACAAAGATTTGACAGTGAATTTCAAAGGCAAACAAATTCAACTTCACTGCAGCCAACCACCTCTTACAATGGTGCAAACCAGCTTCCATAGAAAAGTGGTGAAGCTTTTTAATTGTGGCAGAAAATTGATGTGTAAGGAATTTGAGCTGAATAAACTAATGGAAATTTTAAAGTACTTCTTGTATAATCCAAAGTTTGGGCATTATGAATGTTCAACATAAAAATATTAATATAATCGGAATAAAATTATGAAAATGGGCATACAATTTATGAAAGTCCTGAAGAAATTTATAGATGTTTTATATTTTACAGTTGTGAGAGAAAGTAAATGAAATTTGAAGTCACAAAAATATATTTAGACAACTAGTCAAAAATAAAAAAGTTCTGTTTTGTTTTTTTACACACACACACACAAAAAAAAAGACCAGCTTTCTCATATCTTATTTTGCAGCGTTGTTATTAAACATCAGATATGACAAGTAGAATTACTTATGCTCAACAAAACCTGTTTGGAGTCAATTTTTTCCTGCTTTAGGCCCGACTATATTCTGTTTCCTCTCCATCGTAGCTGGAAAAGGGAGGGGGTTGCCATGGAAACAGTGGGCTTGCTCCTTATTGGTTGCCAAGAAAAGTCAGAGTGTCAAGGAAAGTAAAGACGAGACGCTGCCAGGGCTGATGCTTCTTTCTCCTGTTTCTCCAGTCTCCCCTTTCACTTTTTGTCAGGTTGTATTATTTTCTCCCACAGTTCAGCCCACTCAACCCTGTGCTCTGCGTTTTGTAACATTTTTATTATTATTACTAACTAGGCTATACAAATCTAAAATAATTACTTTAAAATACTATTAATACTGTATTTTATTCTAAAGGAATATTGATGTCTGTATATTAATGATGCAGGTTTTCTTCATGGAGTTCAGGGTTGAACAACAAACAAGCAATAAACAACAAGCACAGAAATCCAGAGTTTTGATTTTCTTATATTAAGAAATGGAATTATTGGAAATGCAGCTGTAGCCATTTTGATTAAACTTTGAAAATAATGGTACACTCCATGAAATCTCATGCAGTATCACGAGGTCTCACACTCAGTATGTGTTGGAGCTTAGTCTAATTTGAGGTCATTATCTGTAAAATTGACTGAGTTATTAGCTATTTTTGTAGCTTTTAGGAAGGAGGCCATTTTGAATTGGCTTGACTCTTCCAGTGATTATTTTCTACATTTCTTTAAAGCCTTTCCTGCGGTTCACACAACATTTTGGCATCAGACACACACATTAGCAAAAAACATAACAGCCCACCTTTGTTCTCAGGTGGAGGATGATAAGATATCTAACAGTCAGTAGGAGAAAAACACATAAGAACACTACATTCAGTTGACTTTGTGATGAGATCTGTCATTAAATTATATATTTGCTTAATCCTTTAAAGAAAATGAATCTGAAATGAAAAGAAGCAACAAAAAAACATGCAATAATCAGATAAAAAGTATACAGCAGGCAAATGGTGACAAACAGGGGAGCCATGAAGTTAAAGTATTTATTCTGTGCATGTTAAAACTAAGTGTTACCTAATAAAAAGATTAAACTAATAAATAAAAATAATTTTAAAAATCTCTGTTCAACTGAGTGCAAAATGCTTTGATCAAAGTCATACAAAGAAGCTTTGAACTTAACACAAAAGCTGCAGCTGTCTCAGCTTTTGCTTTTCTATTGTGCTTCGTCACTCTTTACATTTTTTAGAGAAACCCGAAGCACCGATTCAGCAGCTCGATGAGCAGACCTGATGGTTTAGAGGTGGATAGCACTTCCTGAAAAGTGAGGTTGTCTGCTGCTCTTTGCCAAAATACTGTAAACAGGACAAATAATAGAGGTTCTGTGGGAAGGTTTTTGAAGCGTAATATCTTCCCTCCTATTGGTAGCTTTTTTTTTTTTTTTTTTACTACCTCAGTTTAAAGAAATAAAGCTAAAAACACGCCGGTAGTGCATTGTTGCAACGTTGTTTAACACCACTAAAATAAATGGGATGCACTAAACTGAAGTGTACTGTACATTCAATCAACTTTAAAATATTAGCTTAATATTTTTCTTTCATAATCAACCAATAAATTCTGCAACAATGAATGGCAGGTTAATGTCTTTATTTTGCCGCTGTCATAATGGTGCAAATTTGGGTTGTTTATAATCCTTGTCACTAGTTTTGATATGAAATGGAACAGCAGGGAAGAAAAGCTTGAACCCAGATGTTCAAGCAGGCATCAACATAAAATATTGGATTTTTTTTTTTTACTGGTGCGACAAAGCATGAAAATAGAACAGTGTCAAGAAATATTGCCTGGCGCTGCAGCAGCATAGAGCACCAGTCGGCAGGCAGAGGCTGGTGTGGGGGCCATTAATGAAAATTATGGCTTTTTTTTTTTTTTTATGTGCATCATACGTTGTTCATTTGTTTTGCCCTTAAATCTGAACAAAATGATGAGCTAACAGAAACAGTGGGGCCATGAACGTTGTCTGCAGTCTGAAAAGAACTTATGGAAATGTATGCAAATGCTAATTTATCAACCTTTACACTGCCTTCAGTTATATATTACATGTAAAAATGTGCAATATGAAATTAAAGAATATTAGAACTCTAGTTAAAATGAGTAAATTTAAAGAATTAATGCAACTATCACAGTCATCTTTGTGTCAGTTTCTTAGATTTTTTTATTTTATTATTATTATTATTGTATTATCCCAGCACCAGGTTGGTGCTGGTGCAGTTCCTCCCAGAGTGCTGTTTTTTTAAAAGAACACATACTGCCCACCCCCCACTGAAAATAATAATATAATAATAATAATGATGATGATGGTAATAATCATAAGAGCAACCCCAGTGTCTTTGCACCTTTGTAGTTTTTTTTTATTTTTTTAAGGATTATAAAATGGAAACTATGACAAGCTCAATTCTATTGACCCAAAATCCAATAATTACCAGACAAATTCAAATGGGTGTTTTTTTGTTTTGTTTTGTTTTGTTTACTTAAATTCACATTCTTAGCACAATTATAGGAAACAGCAGCAAAATGCAGCACTTCCAGTGCATCCTGGGGACACTATGGCAGGAATATTGTAATACAGTGTACAGTATATCTGCTGGAATACACATGTAATGAAAACACAATACAGTACTAAGATTTATAAAATAGTTTGCTCATAAACCACTTAAAAAGTTGTTGAAGTTGGCTTCGATGGCACCAGTCCACTTTGGACTCATGCTTGAACATTAATTTGTCAATCTGATCAAAGCTAAAGTTGTTGTTTTTGTTTTTTTTCTTCAAACTGAGGCCTTTCACAAATCTGTTTGAGTCATGAACAGTCCATAATCATTCCCTGAAACCCCACTGTAAAATATCTGAACCATCTCTTTAAACCCTTACTGCAAAGCACAAATAATGCAACCTGCCCCAAAAGCGCACTGTCCAAAGAGTGAAGCCGTCTCTTGTGCTGACCATAAAAGGCCATTTTCAAATACGATCCTGGTCCTGTGACTTTAAGCTAACATTGCAGTGGATTGTGGGGTCAGGTTTTCCATCTTGTGATTTTTTTTTTCTTGGTTTAAGGGGCTATAGAAATCAGAAATGAAGCTTCCTGACATTTCCCTCTGTCTCGAACGCACACAGACCGAGCCGTCTGAACGGATATGTGGGTATTTGTCTGGCACAGGGGAGCAAAGAACTGGCAACGCAGAGAGACCTCCAGATAAAAGACCTTTGGAGAGGAATAGAAAAATGGAAAGAACTAACGGGAAGTGAAGATGGAGGAGGGTTACGGTCTGTAGGACTCTATTTTTAGGTTTAGAGAAATCAGGTATCTGTGGCCAGTAAAAACAGAAAGGAACAGAAAGAATGGGTAGAGTGACATGAACAATGCTGTAGCTGTCGTTTTACATGATCTGTGACTCAGAGTGCGGCAGGCGCTGCAACCGAACACAAGCACTACACAAACCAATACAGCATGTTTCACACTACGCAGATAAGAATGAAATTACACGCTATAAAAACATGATTATGATGGACACGAATAGGTGGCGCAATCATTTCTCATAGAAAATAAAAGCATCTTCCAAATTAAATTAGTTTCCAACACATCGACTTGGCTTCACAGAAACAGACCAGTACCAGTGGATCTACAAGGCTTGCGAGTTTCAAAAATATAGTAAATTAAAGCCCTCTGTCACCTAACAAGGAAAATTGACTTGATCGTTCTTTCAAAGATAAGTGGGGGGGGGGAGCACCTCAGAAAATGGACAGTGAAGTGTGGATGACTGCTATAAAAAGACTCCAGCTCTTCATGGAGTCTGCCCACACTACCAGAAAAACTGGTGTCCAGACAGCGACGTGGAGCAGAACCACACAAAGCGACTGTCTTATTTCCAAGACAACACTGCTGTGGCATTAGCGATGATGCCCTATTTGTCAACTAGCTCATCAAGGATGCGCGGGGACAGGTTGTACCCCGCTTGTCCCCATCAACAGCTCAGTCCAAGCATTAGCATCACCTGTTCGAGGGGAGCTGAGGTGGGAGGGCAGTCTGCGGGAAGAAAGAGTCAGTGGAGCTAAAAGTGCAGCAGAAACACAATGTTCCACCGAGTGCTTGGCTGTCGCCCAGGTTCGTCACGAAGGCTCGTTTCAGGTGATGCCGAGTTCTCTGATCAAAATCAATTAAATGAAAAATCAGACCCCCAGAAAATCCTCCATCTCATAGCATGTCACAGTAGTGCACAAAGATAACATCAAAAACTGGGGACACACTTAAATCACTGAGGGTCTCCAAACAGCTGAAAAGTCTGTGTGCAAAACATCACATGTAATATGCTTACTTCATTATTATCCAGCTGAAAAGAATGTTGAATTGCTCTTAAAATTTTACAATATTTTGCTAACAAACCAATGGGGTTGAAGCCAACAGTTAATGCTGAAGTTTTAGGCAAAAAAATAAAAAATAAAATCTCACAATAAAAGGCATTTGGAGTAGGAAATGTGAAGGGCTCTCAGCTACTCCCACACCAAACTTTAGGTCAGAATTTGTTGATTTAAGTGAGTTATATAATTCTTATACCTGGAGCTCACCAGCGAGCACCAGGTGGTCGAGCCTTGGCTAAAAGGAATAACAGGACGGCACCTCAATGTGGGCCCACCACCTGACAGGAGGCCCGTCGAGGTCGTGTACAACGTATGTCAATCAGCAGTGGAGGGAGGATCCCTGACCATGCTGATACCCAGGGGACCTATGTGGAACATCACATTTCACACAGAAATAGACAAAAATATAAGTTGCACACCTTTGCCTTTTGGCAACAGGTAATAACATCCATTAAGGCCCATTTTTATGAAGTGCTACCTGCTTCAGTAATGCCAACTAAAAAAGAGAACAGGTAAATCTCGTGACAGACGAGAATAAAGACCATTGAATGTCTTGACGCTTTTTGGTGATGAATGTGCTTTTTAAACTGACAGAATATTCTTTAATTGAAATTTGTGCAAATAAATTCGTAGCACTGTCTGTTTAAGAAACACCACAAGCACGTCGTGACTGCATTAATTTTTTTAAGAGGTTAGCAACTGTGAAAAACATAACTAACCCAAAAACAGTCTATGAGAGCATGAATGTTGCGAATCTCTCTGAATACACTTATCACATTTTGTTACAGCTGATTTTACAATTCCATCATGACGAGATGCTGTAATATAAAGGGACCTCTCTGAAATTCAAGAAAGCAACCACATGGATGTATAGAAATAAAGATAATCATATGAAGTAAAAGTGATTCACTCATTCACTCTTCACCAATTCTTCAGTTTAGATTTCCAGAATGAAAAACCAGTTTAGATATATTTAATGTAATTCTTAATATCCAAAATAACTGCAAATACTGAGTGAGCATGCATCAGGACAATAGCAAATATTTTAACAATGGCATTATGGAAAACTATTATTTAGACACTAAGAGGAACCAATGCAGCTACAAATATTTAAACATTTTAAACATCTATTAAGAACTTGATGGGATTTCAACATAAAATCTATGGGAATTAAAATTATGAATAATAAGAACTATACTGTAGATATCTGAAATGCAAGTTTCTTTAAGTAAGAATCTTGTTGCAGACACACAAACTTTTTATTGGATGCACAATACAGATGGAGGAGAAATTTTCAATAAATCTAAACAGTTGATTGGAGAAAGAAAGTTCTTCTGAACATCTTTAACGTTATTTTGGACTGAAAGCTCCTGAATTTGACATTTGACGTCTAACCAATAAATGTTAAAACTGTTGCCTACATTTTTAAATATTATTTTAGATATTCCAAATGTCAAATATTTTATAAAGCTTAACTAGAAACCTTTACGTATAATTTTATAAGTAGGAATATTGTTTTAGCATCTTTAACTTCAAGTTTTGACTTGTAAAAAAATGTCAAATTTGACTGGGAGGAAAACCTTTACTCAAATTGAAAAAAGTAGTGACAGATACGAGAGCAGTTAAATTATGTCACATTGGCCTGCTATAGACCTGTCCAAAGAAACACCAAATGACAGACCTACCATCCCACTGCCTTTCACGTTGGACTTCAGACGAGAAATGACGAAGCCGTCATCATTTTGATCAAACCTTGAAAATTGGCATATGCATGATCTCAAACATTATTAAGTGATGTCATGCTCAAAGTGGGTGTTAAATGACTGATACGCCCCCCCCCCTTCTTTCGGCTGCTGCCTTCCTCAGGTGACACCACAGTGAACTACCCCACACAAAGACTTGGCAATCACCGGGCTACCACAGCCCTCTGTGGAGCTGAGAGCTGCCATCTAGGACACCCAGAAGAGCAGATGGTGGGGGTTATGATTAAGCCTGTCGCAATAAACAATTAATTGTATGATAAAGGAAAATTATAGACCTCATTTTCATTTATCAGCTTTATCGTTTCTTCGAGTCTCTCTCTACTGGATGACAAAAAGTTCAACTCCAGTGCTCTTTAATGACCCCCTCCCTTTCTCTTTAAAATCTGTTTAACCGTCCAAATCGTG
>JARVGV010001587.1:17658530-17673067 GCA_031762435.1 Hypsolebias longignatus | reverse complement strand
ATGTCAAAGTAGCAAAACAGACAGATTATAAGGCAGATGTAGAAAATCAAAAACAGGAACATGTCTGCATTGGTTTCTGCCAGGATTGCAACAGATTCTTTCATTACACGTCAGTGAAACTTTCTTTACGGCGTGTTTTGAGTTGAAGCAGTAACATGAACATATGTGCTAAAGGAAGTTTCACTTACGTAAAGAGTTAATCTGTCAGTCTGCATTTGATTACACCGAGGCTTCCTCAAGGAAGTGTGTGAGACAAAATACTGAATTTTGGAATTGAAATTTAATGAATGAACTGAAAATGAAAGTAGTTAAACAGAATTTTCAATACTGCACATTGAAATACAGTTTCAAACAATTCAGTTTTAATTTAGTGAAATTCATTTTCAAACCAATGGATTTAATTTCAAATTACGCAAACACAGATTCGGTCTGAGCAAGCCAAATTCAGTTTCTGCCCATAACCGTGCTCCACACGCACTGCTGGAAGGTTTAGAGCTCACATCACAGTTTTGACCAGACTGTAAAAAAAATTATTTTTTTTTTTTACGGTAATCTGTTGTGTATAAGTTTTTATTCTGCACAAAACTATATCAAAGACATGTTTATACATCCATAATCTTCACCCTTGGGATTATTAAAAGCTCATGAGATTTTGAAACTCCTTAATATTTTGAGAAGCAACTGTTCGGTGCATCTCGTTATCTCTGTCAATTTAGTAAAAATTAAGTGTAACAGCTATGAGGAATTTATTTGGTTTTGTTGTTGTTGTTTTTTTACCAGTTTAATTGCATCAGCATGGATATTAAATCATAACATCTTTAGCATTGCTACCGACATCAAATCAGTCTCTACTTGATTATTTTAGCAAAGAAATAAAAGGCTTGGTGATCATAAAAATGAGTTCTGCTCAACAAATTTATTTTTCATAATTGCTTAATGTGCTTGAAAAGATTTTGATCTTTACTATGAATGGTGACCGTGTTTTCTTTATGCATTAAAGCGTCGATGCTACGAAGGAAACGGGCCGCCTTGGTAGGCTGCTGAACCACAGTAAAGGTGGAAACTGTCAGACGAGGCTCCACGCCATCGATGGGACGCCTCACCTGATCTTGGTGGCTTCCAGAGACATCAAAGCAGACGAGGAGCTGCTCTATGATTACGGCGATCGGAGCAAAGACTCCATCTCTGCACACCCTTGGCTCAAATACTGAAACCCTAAATCACATTTAACATGAACTGAAGCCATCTGATGTAGATGTGGGCTTCACATAAAACAAGCCACACAGGAACAGTCTTAAAATGCTCGTTCTATAAACTAACGTTTGTTTCAGGTGAAGGAGAAAACTTCACCTAGTTGAGTATTTTCAAAATATTTTTATTGGGCTTTTACACTTAGTAAATAGTAGCAGTTCGTCGAAGCTTGATAGTATTTTCTTTTTCTTTTCAGGTATTGTTTTACTGTCAGTGTTCAGAGTAGAGGAACCTAAACATACCACTTACTTTATTGATGAAGCAGGGATTTTTAAGTTATAATACCCAATAATATATACAGTATATTTAATTGAAGAGGTAGAGAGTGGTAAAACATGCAACATATATTAAGACACTGATGTCATTTCGCATCATCCAACAGTGTGACCAACTGCAAACTAATACTTGTTTTCTATTGTGACATGAAGTGTTAAGGTTTAAACTAATAGTTCGTGTTTATTTTCATTACCGTTATGAAATCTTAGTTAGGCAGCTATTCATTGATTTTTTTTAAATGACAAAACTTGCAACATGTAAAAATAGAACCCTTGAAATATTTATTCCCAGAAATAAAACAAGTTTTCTGACATTTTGTGTAGATACACATTTTTATGTGCCTAAAGAACTAATTGGTTATTTGACTTTATTTTGATTTTTAAAAAGGAAAACTTTTAAAATGATCTCACTTTCAGTGAGAGTTAAACATCACAGAGATAATACTTTCCAGTTATCTTTAGCTTAATAATTATTTTTTACATAACGTAGAGTTCAGTTATTTCAACTGTGTAATACTAAAAACTTGTGCTAAAACTGCCGGTACAAAATATTGTTAGAATGACAAAAAGGCATGTACAAAAACAATCATTACAAAAGTGTTTAAAATGTGCAGACAACCTCCTACATCGTCCATTCTTCTGAAAACGTTTCCTCATTTTCGTCTGAATGAAAACCTATAAAAAAAAGTCCAGAGTTAAGGTTGTTGGGTTCGTGAATGGGTGAACAAACAACGTGCATTCACAACTGAGTCACTGCGTGCTTATAATTACTGACAGCAGCAGTTTGGAGGAAAAAGACAATTTCCAGCCTCTTTATTTCCCTGACTCACTCTTCATCAGCACGACGCCATGGGGTCATCAGACCAGCGTTAGTGGACAGGAGACGGGTTGTGAGGACTATCTTTACAGCTTACTACATCAAGTGGCTGCAGCTTCTTAAAAACATTAACAGAATAAAACTTTTGCCCGAGACATTTGCAGCAACAGCTTGTTACTTACAGCTTTCCTATAGTTGTCTTCTCGTTTACTGAGGCTGGGCTGTCCTCTGTAGCTGCTGGCAGGTTCAGATCCACTTCCACCGTGGCTGGTTCAGCTTGTGGCAGAATCCCACTGCAGGAAAAAAAACAAGTCGACTGAAAACGTTTCGTAGACCAAGGTCAGACTGGTTCATGTTTTGTAATGACAGCAGAACAGGCCTAATCTGTCAACACGTCGGGTCTTTGGTTCACAGGTCATTTGACAAAGCAGCAACGGAATAAAAGTATTAAAATTGTGATTTATAACAAGCTAAACATGCCAGTGTCTAAAGCTACTGTTTGACTGTGTCTCTCCCAACACGTACAAAGAATAAACGTGTACAGTGTGTACATTCATTTCTAGCTGGATTTTGAACTACTGATATGAATTATAGAAGTTGCTTGCTCCATAACCGTGTTTCTTATGCTCTTACTGTAAATAAACAAGATATTTAAAAAAAAAAAAAAGTGGGTTGCTTTTTTTTTTTTTTTTTTAGGTTCTTTTAGATGTTCCAATGTCTAAACTTAATGTAGAGGTGATGTGTGCTTTTGCAGTTGTATTCCATGTGTGAAATAACTTGCCTCCATCTTTAAAACGTCATAAAGTGATTTACTACGACCTAACTACCTCTTATACAGCTGAAGCTCCTCCTGGACCAGCATGAGCTGGGCCTTCAGCTGGTTCCTCTCCTGCAGCACCTCCTTCAGCTCCTGCATGGTGAAGCGCGGTCTGTTGGGGTCGGTCAGGTCCACCACCAGCTGATTCGGTCCTGCTGGTTGCTACACGTGGCAGATCAGAAATGTCTCAGTCATGTCCACCTCCTTCTAACACACAGGTTGGACTCACAGGACAACTCACTCTGCTCTGTCCGGAGGAGGACCCGTCCTTCATCATCCTGTCCAGCTCACTCTTCAGGTTGTCCCGCTCCATTTTCAGCTCCTCCAGAGACAAGTTGTATTTGTTTACCAAAGTTTCGAACATTTCCAGAACTCGGACTATCCTGAACTGTAAATCAGACACTTCCTCTCCCGTGCTGCTGATCTTCAACAAATCCCGTCCGATCACGTAGGAGATGTCGTAAACGTCTTCGACCGTGAGCTCAAAGGCGTCCTTCTCGAACGCCAGAGCAGGCGACGAATCTTCACCGAACTCCATGGCAGAACTGTACGATTCCTTAAACAACTGAATGAAGCTACTTTTATTTTCTCGTCAAGCGTGAACTTACTATGTTGAAAACAACGTTTCCTCTCTCCTGTAGACTTCGGCTCTGTATTTTTCAGAAAGAACCAGCTTCCAGCAGAGCTGCACTTCCTCCATCACTCACCCTCCAATGGTGAGGCTCGCAGCACAGCAGAGGGCGGCGAAGTATCCTAGCGACAGGTAAACGCGAAGATCGTCTACATATGAAGAGAACTCACTCAGCACGCGCCAATCGTAAACGCACATCTTGTATTTTGTGCGGAAAAGGAAGCAACCAATTTTTGGCTTGAGTGAAGCTCTTCTCTTTTTCTCACCATCTTTCTCGACATGGGCAATAAACTTGTAAGAATCAGGTGAGGAAGCACGTGATTCATTATGATTATGGCCCTGTTGTGTTTTAATCAGATCTTGATGTAGAATTTTCAACTCTAAATAATGACTGTACTAACGGTAAGAAATATTAAAACCTTACTTTTGTCCTTAAAACACATTTTGATTCAAAATGCTGCAGCCAGAGTTTTAATGAGTTGGAAAGAAAGATCATATTAGTCCAGTTTTAGCTTCTCTCCATCGGCTCCCTGTCAGATTCAGAATAGTATTCAAAATCTTACTTCTAGCACACAAAGCTCTCAACATTCATTCAACCTTTATTTAGTCATGTTAATCCCATTGAGCCTCGAGGACTCATTTACAAGAGAGACCTGGCCAAACAAAGAATGATGACAACAGCAACAGTAGATCTTCCTTGGACAATCAACAATAGACAAACATGAGGCATACAGATTTTTTTTTTTTTTACAACCTATCTCCATCGTGTACAGTATTATATAACTTTTTGATCCATACTTTCCTAACAGAGCACTTTGCTCTTAGACTGCAGGTTTACTTGTGGTTCCTATAGTTTCCAAAAGTAGAACTGGAGGCTCCTCATGTAGAACCAATTTCCAGTTTCTGTCAAAATTGTTGAAAAATACACAAAACAATACACAGCAAGCTCAGTAAGAAACACACACACACAAAATAAATCAAAAGTATTAAAAAAAATAAAAAAAAAACCTCTTTATTGCATTATGAACAAACAATTTACAGGTGTTACATATTTATTATTGACTGAAAATACTCAGGTGGTTTTGTTGTATAATCCACCGCCAGAACCAGAAAATACATTTTTAACTTTCACAAGATAATTTCATAAACATAAATCATCTGATATGTCCAGTTCATTTGTCTTGAAGCAGCTATGCTTGACGCATTATTTAAACCATTGTTAATAAACTGCTTAGCAGCTTAAAAACAAGAAAAGGTGACAAGATTATATGTGAGATAATCTTGTTGTCACACATTTTACAAATTAAAGTTAATTTAAAGCTGCTAAAATGGCCACATCAAAGTAAAATGCATCATAAAAGTTGACACTGGCGATGATAACGTGTGTTTCACTTTGGCTTTAACTGTATAAACAACAGATACTTGATTGGGGGAAAAAAAGAACACTGCTCTTAAACCAATTGCTGTAAATATGCGGGGGCAAAATATTTTGAGATGTCATCCAACATTAATAAAATCAAGGTCAAACAAAGGAAATAAGTCTTCTGATTGGCAATAATGTTGGATCGTCTGTGATCAAACCAGCAGCCACCATTGGCATTATGGCAGTAAAGATCCTGTCCAGAGGAAAATGGACAAAAGGGAAGGAGACAGATGGTTGGATACAGAAAATACATTTAGAGTTCACAAATTGCAATAAAAAATACAAATATAAGTTCTGTACAATTTATATATCAAAAGCATATACATGTAGTGATAATTTCAAATGTTGATAAATGTTTGTATTGGTTTTACTGAATCTTGTATATTCAACTGTTAATGTAAAAAAATGGAAGTGCTCATTCAAATAAGTGTACAAGGGAAGGTTAGTACTCACAATCGCCTTATTCCTGATTCACGCTGATCAACTGAAGTTGGTTGTGATGAAGGAGAAGTGCTTAAGGGGGGACTGATGTCTTCCTCCAACTCCTCACTGAAGCAACAGATGGGGTGAGCGGGACATGTCAAATTTTTTAATAGAAAGAATGTGAATATCACTTTAACAGAAAAGCATGTTTTATTTGTGATGGAGAAATGTGACCTTGTTAAAACAGAATCTTTATATGTTGTTAACGTCCAGATTTGATTATCTTCTATAAATATTTATATAGAATACATAAAACGAAGCTCAAATGCTAAAGCCATTCAAATAACTGCCCTTGAAGAACTGCAACCCTCGAGCACCGATTTGATTTTAACATTGTAAAATACTGTTCTACCCTCTGTAATACCCTTGATTGCTGTATCTGTGTTTATAATTAGTTCTGTGTTGTTCTCTTTTGTTCTTGTATGTTCCATATTTGCAATTAAAAATTAAATTAAAAAATAAAAAACAGATGGGGTGAGCCTTGTAAAACAGTGACACCTAGAGTCTGCGACCCATATTCTACCTTTTATAATATGCCAGCTCTTCTTGGAGCATGAAAACCTGGGCTTTGAGTTCGTTCTTCTCCTGCAGGACATCCTTCAGCTCCTGCAGGGTGAATCGAGGTTTATCTGACTCCTGCTCCAAGCAGTCTGTTTCTTCATCTGGCTCTGGATCAGCTGATTCCCTCTGCAGTGAAAAAACACATTCAGGACCATGAGTAACAAAGCAGGTAGCTGAGAAGGGAACGAGTCAGACAAACAGAAAAATAACAATTTGATAGTGTTGATTAGGAAAAATGATTTGTTCTGACTAAACTGTATAAAGTCACTGTTTTCATTCAGACAACAAATAAAGTGATGTCTGACTACTGTAAACAGTCTGACAGTGTTATATACCGGTACAGTAATGCTTTCTAGAGTGCGAGATTGAAAGTAGTTCTTACCTGCAAATGTGCTACCATCCTTTCATCATCATCATCATCATCAGAGTTTCTCTCATTCTCTTTGTTTGCAGACTTTGTCATAAGAGAAAGATTTCTGTCACACTCAAAGCACTTTGCCACGAAGCCAGGATCTTCTCTACATTCCACCCACACAGACTTTGTTTTGACAGAGTTGACAGAGTCGGGAAGCGATGACGCTGTGGACTGGGTTTGGAACACAAAACTTCCAGTTGGGAATCATAAAGACGTGGTTTTAATTTAAACACAGCAGTCGAGCCTCTTACTGTGATCGGTGGTGGTGAAGCTGATGACAATCCAGGTCTTGAAAGAGGAAAGCCCTCCATCACAGCAGCTTTTCTTTCTAACTCCTTCTCCTGGAGCTCCTTCCTTAGCCTCGTGACCTCCATCTGCAGAGCTCCATACTCCTGCTGCCGCGCTTGTGTTGCAGCCTCCAGCTCGGCTCGCTGCTGAATCAATGTTTTACCCTGAGCCTTCATCACTCCAGTCCTGTGAAGAAGGTCCTGATTGATTCTCATGAGTCGATGCTGCTGCATCTGGAGCTGTTGTCAAAAGAACAAAGTCCAAACCGATTCTGGACAAATATGGTATTTCTGGAGACTACAGAATATTTAAGGTCCTGTATCGTGGGCACGTCAAAATCTTACAGCTTCAACATCCTCGTTTCTCAGCGCCAGCTCATGGTCTTTAGCCCTGATTTCATCTCTCTGTTTATCCACGACATCTCTCAGCTTCTTTGTCACTTGGCTGTCTCTTTCTGAAATTACTGCAAATAATAAAACAATAACAAAACAATAAATGAGATGCAAAATGAGAATCAATCTACGGTAAGTAAAAAGTTATTGTTTACAAAAACCTTGGATTTCAAACTCAAGGTTTCAACCTGAATCTAGGTTTCCTATCACACTATCAAAAAAGCAAATGCATCCAAAATCACATTATGCTGTGAGCGTTTGTTTGGGTTTAACAAGTGATTAAGTCTGTGAGCTTCTTTGCTGCAGCCCTGACATTATATATAGCTGCATGAGGTTGGCACAAGATATATATTTTGGTCTACTTTAAAAATAGTCACCCTTACGTCTCCTCACGACCTACTTTCTGAAATTGGAAGTCACAATTGAATTTTCACTGGGATAACTAAATGTACGTATGACACACCTGTGGCTTTTGTGTTGGGATAAAAGTTTAGTTCTGAATCCCTTTCTACTAAAAACTACTAAATTAAACTGTATGATTCTTAAAGAGGATGCATGAACAGTGATAAATTTATTTAAAATGGCAAAATAGGGGATCACCTGTCCTTAAGGTTTAAATTATTTTGTTATTATTGAATGTTACCAACATAATAGAGCATTTACAATGAGTTTATCCCAATAAGCAACATCCAGTCTGCTTTAAAAGTCATGGCGATGATGCTGCAGCAGACCCACCCTCACGTTTTTGCTGTAGGTCCTCCTCGGTGATGGGAGACTCTTTCAGCGAGAGACTCACCAACAACCTCTTGTTATCTGCCTGAAGCTGAGTGATTTGAGACAGCAAGTCCTGGACTTCTCCCCTCCAAACATCCTCCACCTGCTCCAACTCCTAAGATACAAATAAATAAAAAACAGGGAAAACAACACACGTGTTTTTAATGCAATTTATTTGCATTATAAAGGGGAAAAAAGCATGAGGGTGTAATGTTTTTGTTTCCTCCAATGTAGACTAGGGTTGTGTTGTGTTTAATAACTTTGCTGATTGTTGTGTAGCTTTTAAATGAGTCAAATGAGAAATACTGTACAGTAACTGGTTAAACAGGTTTCAGAAAACTGGATCCAGTAATATGAATGTGATTTTAAAGAGTTTATTTTTTTAATTTCCCAAACCTTGATCTTTGCACAGAGTGAGAAGTTAGTCTAAATGTTTTTAAACGATTTCCTGAAGTCTAAAGACTAGACACAACAAATAGACAGTGCCAGGTCGACATTATTTTGACCTTCTGCTGCTTCTTCTCCTGCTCGTATCTGTCACTCCTCTCCTGCCGCAGCCTGTCCAGCTCCCGCCGCAGCTCCTCTGACTCCTGTGGGGCGGGTGCACGGCTCACCAGAACCTCCAGCAGCTCCAGAACCCGTACCACTCGGGGCACCACTCCGACCAGACACTCGCACCCAAACCTGTCAATGACCCGCTCAAACTCCTGCCCGAGCACCGCCGCTATGTCGTACACGTCCATGACCGTGAGCTCCGCCGCGGGTCTGTCGAGAGCTGCCGACATGACGCAGATTTCTGTACGTCCCGTGCTTTTTATTGACAAATTTAGCATTCAACATGTCTCTTTTACCTCGCACACTGAGTAGGGTAACATTGGTTGCGGAGAAAATGGCTCAGTGAAGCTAGCTAGCTGAAGCTCCTTGAGAAAAACTTGTGGCAGTTTGTTGACGGTTTGGACCTTCCCTCTGATGCTGTGTTTATGTTCACACAAAAAAATCGGAAAATTTAAACTCCATGCAACTCTGCTATTGATCAGCGGTCCATAAAAAGTTCGACTAATGTCTCGCTTCATTTTGACAAGCTAAACGTTAATTTTGTATGTGTTGTAGTGGACAACAAGCTAGATAAATTCAAAATATCAAAACAACCGCATCGCTTTTTATTAGAGCACAGGTGCTCTGCAATTTGAAGATTTTAGTTTTACAAGCGCACATGAAGACAGCATCCCAAAATTCTACTGCGCGTGTCAAAATGTTAGGTATTTGATTAGACGAGGGCTGGAGGGGTGTTAAACCCTGAAACGAAACAAATGTCCTCCATGTCTTCTAAACTTTGTTCCTCCAAAAGTTCTTTCTTTCATCGTTTTGATTTACTCAACATTATTCACTTACGACCTGGTGGTAATATTTCCTCAGTTGACAGTGGCATTCAGTTAGCCAAGCAATGGATGCCACACCATAACAAGTTGCTTAGATTTATGCATTTACCTGATTTTTTTTTTTTTTTTTAGTTATATGCATACATGAACAAAAAATACTTTATCCAACTTATTGAAAATGTTGCTTTAATCACTAAACTTTACATGCTGTGTAGACAGCCGCTGTATATGTTGTAGTGCAGTTGACTTGTATATTAACTTTTCAAACAATAGCTGATAAGTTTTAATCAAATTGTACTTAAAATAATAGGTAAAAACAAAACAACAGTGGAAAGTTAAATCAAACATTTATTTTGTCTTACATTTACACTTCTTACAAGGAAAAAAAACACCATCTTTACTAAAATATATTAACAGATCTGAGTATAAAGACATTTCACACAAAGGAAAAAAAAAAAGATTAATTGTAAGGCCTTTTAAGGAAGGCTATAAAGGCAAAAGAAAAAAAGAAAAGACTTTAAAACCTTGATATTGTTTATTAACCAACCCTACATTTTCATTTTTGTCATCCTAAAAGAACCTTTTGATAACTAAGGACACATACAGCCAACGTTTTTGTGCAAGCATTTAATCCATCTGTATGCTGTAAAATAATATCCTGGTTCTCAGTTAAAGGGACATTCAGTATAAATGCAGTGAATTGCACCTTCCTACACAGACTGTATAACTTTACAGATATATTTAATGCATTTGTAATAGTATATTTCAAGGCCTCCAAGATGAGCTTAAGTTAGAAAAGCAGCTATTTTGCACGCAAAGACAAAGCTAGAGGTATGTCAAACTTCTGCAGCAAAATGCGCACGTATGAGTTTACCCCATTTCCTTCACCACCATTACAACATAAAAGCAATACTGTACTGCCCAGTGTACATACATTATGGAAAAAGTGATGTGCTCAGCAAAAAATGTTCAAAATAGTGTGCAAAAAGGCTGCCATATATATAAAACTGCTGACCTACAATATATGCTGTATGCATTTCTTGTCACTATTAAAGATTGTATTCTAAGAAAGGGAGTATCAATACTTAAATTAAAAAAAGTAATGCGAAAAATTAGTGTTTTAAAACAGCCTAAGAGAATGAATATTTGTTATTGATGTTAGATAAGAAACTTGTATTTATGTAAGGGGAAAACAAAGAGCCAAGAGGGACAAACATACCCCCTGTAGGCATAAAAGATAAGAAAACCATAAAAACCTGGATACTGGGCCATTTTGGACAGAGAAAAACGAACAAAGCTAGGAAAAATAATAAAGAAGCAAGTTGACACTTAGGATTGTTGACATGCAACTTAAAGGAATTGTTCACAAAGTCCAGGCATCTTGCAGTGAAGCTTATTCCATCCTTTGCTCCACCTTTTACTTAAACTGTGAAAAAAAGAGAAAAAAAATATTCATGCCATATTTCTTCTTTAGTTCCTTTTCAACTTTTTTCATACACTTTACTGTAAATCTTAAGCAGTTTTATAATGAAGTATATTACTAATAATGTTACGATGTAATTTTATGCAAACGTAACAGACATTTATTCACTTATGTAACAGGCAGTCAATTATTTACAGTGTTCACAGCTTATCAGGAATGTTTTGCATGAGAAATGTGTGTGAGAAATGTATTATATCTACCGGTAATGTTATTAGTGTAGCAGTTTGTTTTTATCTATGGTATTAACTTTGTGTTGAAATAATAGCATCAAATGACAACTGTTCAGTATTCTTCTGTTATATTAGGAAATAAAATAGTGTTTCAAGGTATTAATTTAAACCTTAATTCAATGAAAATGTACACTAACCATGTTTTTGGGTGGGATATTTGGTTTTTGAGCCAATGAAGGTTTCCTGAAGACAGCAGGCTTGCTGGGCTTTGGCGATGACATAGTGCCCTGACGGAGAGGTTGGACCAGCAAGGTGTCATCGTTCCCCTCAGAAACCGGCTCTAGAGGAACTCCCACCACCTCGTAGTGTTTCTTTCTCAGTTCACCCAAACGCAGGCGCTCGTTCTCCAACTGAGTTTCCAGTTCCAACACCTTCACCTAAAAAGGTAAATTAAAAGGTTATTGCCTGGTAATGCAATGTTTTGCTTTGTCGCTTTGCCCCCCTTGAATTATTTCTTTAGATTGTGTTTATGTGGGGCCTATTTGAACTACCAGATGAAATTAAACCGTATTTCATAAATAACTCAAGGCAAGTAAAAATTTTACTGATATTTTCCCTCCCATTTCAGAGAACACCAAGATCTAGACTAAAATATGACAAAACAATTACAATTTTATCTATGCTTGAGGCAGCCATATTGGGTTTTGAGAGTGAAACTGCTGAGAAATCTCCAAATTTAAGTCTGATTTTTGATTTCTGAGGCATTCCAGATGACTCTTTAAAACTTGGAAATAAGAAATTTTGACTTCTGAGTGCAAATGGAGCTCGTGGTAACACATACTAATCTGTAGCTTGCCAACAATGCTTGTTGTCAGAAATGGAAGATTCAAGCTATGAACAGTGTTTTCCTAAACTTTTTATTTTTATTTTTTTTATGTAGTTAACTTTAATAAAAGGTTGGTAACAAAGCTTGGTCACAAGCCATCATACATGTCAAATAAAGCATATTTTGCACGTGCTTGTAAATGCTGAATAGTGTTTCTATTTAACATGTGTCATTTCAATTCCTTCAACCCAGTCAAAATGGCCCTCTGAAAGAAAAACAAAAGTCACATGCACATTCTAAAATAAAATACACGTCACAATTGTTATAGAATAATTTCACACACAAAAAATGTGAAAGTTCAAGTAAGGTTCACACGCACAAGCGTTGTTTGCAGTCATCCTTCATGATTGCACAACTTACCTGCGACTCCATTTCTTCCTTCTTTAGCTTGATCAGAGACATCCCAGAGAAGTCCATCGGATCTGCTCGTTCAAAACATACAACGTAAGATGTTAGAAGTTTGTCAAAGTTTGCAAATGTCTATTGCACAAAAAATAAATAAATAAAACTGAACTCGCCTTTGTCATCCAGGTTTTCCTGGCCAGACCTCGTGGAGCCCACCACGTTAGCAGCCATCTCATTGACACGACGAGAGGCCTGCTGGAGAACTGTCAGCTTTGTGCTGCTGCGATCAGCCTTAACCTGAAGGCGAAGGAGACTGATTAGGACTGGTGAAAGCAGGTTTAGTAAAAACTTTCAGGTTTTCTGGTTCAAAAGAGAAAAACATAAAATAAAAACATCTGTTCTTCTCTAGTCAGCTGATCTTCAAAATGGGTGTTTCTCACTCCTTTAAGATAAATCGTCATCAGAAGTAAAGAGCCCTTTAATGTACAACAAAAGTGAGTGCCAAGAGATTTAAAAAAAAAAAAAAGGAACATTATATTAATAGTAATAATGTTTAAAGTAAAGTACTGGTAATGTTCTCTCTTCCTCTGAAAAGAAAAAATAAACTGACCGTCTGAAAGCTGTAAGGATGAAAGTGGACAGAGGTGGAGTAATTTTGTAGCAGAAATTCAACAACGGAGAGCGTTAAAGCAAAAGGTGGAGCTGAAAAAAATGAGCTGTGCAGAGATATTCTCAACTCTAACGGGAGACTTTCCTTTAACTGATTTCTGAATTTAGCTGTAAACAAAGGTAAGGAATATTTGCTGTTAAAGAGCGTAATTTTTGTGAAAAGCCTGATGAGTTAACCCCCATTTCCCCCCACATAGACCATTACCTTTGAAGCAGCGACCAGCTGTGCCGTGCTTGCAGCAATTTCATGAGAGCACACTATCAACTCCTCATATTTGCCTGTGTGCAGCACCACCTTATCAGCAGACTCTCTGCAAGGAAGCAGGTAAATACAGCTTTAACCACACTTTAATACACAAAGACTGCCGATTGCAAGACAAAATGCCTGACAACGTTTTACAATCGTATTACTTATTGTATTTTGCTGCACAGCTGTAACTGTGAAAAGCTGAACAAGAAGCCGAACAGGAACTTACACCAACTCTGTGGCTCCCCATCCCACAGCCTTGGCAGCAGAGATGAGTCCCTCAGTCCAACGGGAGTTTCGGGCATAAAACTCTTTAATGCTGGCTGCACCCTTTGCAAGCATAATTTACATTGTGACAGATGATTTTATTTATTATTTATTAAATAATGGAAGAAAACAATTCATAGCATTTTGAGAAAAACCTTCAAATGCAGGATTAAATTAGAACAGTGACTCACCCTCCCACTCTCAACAATCTCCTTCTGCAGGTCTGTGGACGCTACGATCAGCATACGGATGGCCTGAAGGAGAGCAAATGATAAAGCAAAAAATAATAGTGACTAAGAAAAACACGAATAGAGACTGAACAAAGAGACTTTACACTGTAAAGTTTACAGCAAGAAAGACAATTATGATCATACGAAACAATACTTGGAGGGGGGAACAGTCATTTACCTTCATCAGATCTGTGCAGCTATTGAGGATTCTGTGAGAAAAAAGAAACAGATTTAGTTTAAAATTTGCACAACTGTTTTGGTTAAAACAAAATACTGTAGTGTGTTTTAATCACTTTTAAATTTAGCAGCTTGAACTGCAACAAACTATTTCTTTGACTTAAATATAACAAGAGCACCATGAAGGGATAACTGATTTTTTTTTAACTACTTCCATTTAAGCAACAGTTTTTATTAAAGATTTTCACTATGCAATAAAGAGTCAACCCTTGTACTTATAACTGAATGAAGTCTTGATTTAATTTTAAGATTAAACAAAGTCTTGTTAAAATTGTAATGCATAATATAATGAGCAGACAAGAATTCCCTAAATATGAAATTTTGCAAAGGGACATAATTCAGGAAAGAAAGAGTGCAGCACAAAATGTTGATAATATGCACAGCCTCTCATCATAATCAAGTTTAATCAAATTCCTTAAAAAAAAAAAGTGTAAGAGGAGTTGAGCCGACGTGAAAACTGGACGGACAGACGACTCATGCCGTGTGTGTATACAGTA
>JARVGV010001587.1:17647088-17658511 GCA_031762435.1 Hypsolebias longignatus | reverse complement strand
AGATTAAAAAACAACAAACCTTTCATTGACCTCCAGTTTAACTCCTGATGTGTCTTTGCGTGCCTGATTCATCATTTCCTGAATTCCAATGCAAATAAAATATTTAGAAATAACACGGTTTAATACAACTTACTCAAATCAATACAGTGTTTGTACAGATTCAAGTTTATCAAAACACTCACATCAATTCTGCGTACGGCCTCTTCAATAGCTTCTGATGTTGCTGCCATTTCCTTTTCAACCATATCTCCTAATTCTTCCTGACGGATGTCCATTCCTTTCGGCCTCAGTTCCTGGGGGGGGAAAGGGGGGTGGGGGGTGGGAGGAGTGTTAATATTTTACAATGATGAAAGCAAGGGCTGAATATTACACATTGAAACATTTTTATTTTTGAGAATCAAGTTCCTTGTTGGAGGTTTAAGATGCACTGAGAGCTTATTCAGATACTGTATACTTTACACAATATACAGACAAATGCAAGACCATCTATTAATTCATTCAACCTTTATTTATACAGGCTAGCATCACTGAGCCACGAGGACTCATTTACAAGCGGGGCCTTCAGCTCAGAGGTATTTTGTTTTACCTTGTTCACTTATTACAGTAATAGAGACAAAAATGATCACTAAAGCACTTGCAGCAAGAACAGAAACAATCACACCATCTTAATCCACCCAGACCAAACAGGTTTTTATCATAATAGACGCACCTCAGATAACATTTGCAAAAATTTTAACTTAATTCACATTTTACAACAAAATTAAAAGCATAATACTTTCAAACAGAGAAAAGGCCTTTGTTAATTCTTGTCCAGGTTCTTTTCAATTCTTGCCTTCTTAATTCTTGCTTTCTTAATTGCCATTTTATGTAGATTTGATTTTGCAGTCATTCATCCATTGGGTTAATACACTGTATTCTTCACCTAGAGCGAAGATGGGATACTTCACCAAGCTGTACACTCCAACAGGGAACCAGACAAGAATGCCCACTCTCTCCATCCCCATTTGCCATTTTTATTTAACCACTTGCAGCAGCCGTAAGACAGAATAATAAAATGAGAGGCATTCAGGACACCAACCAACATAAGAAGTTACTAGTGTTTATTATTACATGTACCGAACCCTGCTGAATTACTTAAGGAAACATTTAATATAATTACTAAATGATCTATGATTTCACATTACAGTACATAAAAAACTGGAATAAATCAACTGTACAACCATTGAAGACGTTTGGGATTCTACAACTCACAATTTCCTACCTCACTGATAACATTAGATATTTAGGCATTTAACATTTCCTCCAGGTTGTCAATTGTTCAACCTTAATTACACACCATTAACCAAAGCAATTGAAGACAATCTTAAATGCAAGACTAAGCTTCCACTTACACTCACTGGACAAATTTCTGCAATTAAAATTAAAACTTAATTTAAGCTTAATTACTTGTTTTCACTGATTCCAACTATTCCCTTTGACAACTGGTTCAAAACTCTTGACACACAAGACACAGTTATACTGGCAAAATAAAAATAAAAAAAATAGAATATCATGAGATCAGATGACAAAGAATACATGTTCATGCTAGGTATGAGTTTCTATATTCAGGAAGTTCTTTCCTTCATTTGCTTTATTAAATAAAAGCTAGGCTGAGATAACCCGTCAGTAAACCTCCAACAGTGTCAAATTAAGCCTTCATTCGAATAAATGCTGCTTTTGAGAGATGCTGTAAACTGATTTAAATAAGATGTTTGACACCTACAGGTACTGCTGGAATGCTGACTTGTAAATCAAACCAGGATTAATAGAAACGTCTAAAGAGCTAAAGTATAATGCAGCACTGGTTCCTGTTTGCAACAGATTTACATGAGTTGACCCAAAGATAGAAAAAAACAGCAATGAATCAAAGAAAGCAAATGGGTCAGAAATCAGCCAATATTAAATCTGATGCTGCATGACACAGATGCTTTATCCCTAAAGTCTCCAGAGATAGTTTATAATTTCTCTCACCTGGCCCAAATATAGGATCTTCTGTACAATAATGCGAACAAAACCTGGGTCTGCTTTCTGGAGGGTGGTTTTTGACTTCAGGTCCTTCAGATATTGAAGACTCTCTGTGGCACAGCTTCTGCAATTTTCTGTCAGTCCTGCAGGGTTGCAACAAGGAGAAATTAACTTTCAACATTTCTGCACTTTTTCCTGAGTAACAGCCAACTTGCAATTAAAATGTTGTTTCTGCAGAGTTGAAAATACAATGTCAAGCTAAGATTGAATATGACCTGTCAATAAACACTGTACAGAATATCCTTTTACAATATCTTCCCCAAAAGTGTTCCTTACGATCTGCATGATCAGTGGGTGCCATATGTGCAGTGGCGCTGCCATTAACAATTGTGTCTGCGGTCAAGTGGGAGAACTGGGTCAGAGCTCTCAGCAGCCCTCCAGCATCTGGTGACAAGATCATAAAGAAAGCATTGACAGGTGTTAGAAAAACCTGACAGTGTTCTGAGGTCAAACTAACTTGGAAGCTGAAGAAGCTCACCTGCCATATTGCTTAGATAATCTGCATGGCCCTTTTTCACTTTGTCGATGGAGCCTAGAGTGGCTTCTGCTCGATTAATGAGGTAATCTGTGTTTAAAAGAAAGCCAGAGGATTGATTAGATTTTTTTATAAAGTCGTTGGCTTAATCTTCCTTTATATATACTACTTGATTTAGCTGTTCACTTGTCAATTTTGGCATTGTTTTGGAGATCTGTTTTTGAAACAGCAGCAGTCAGTCAGACCTGGAGAGCTGGTGCAGCGTATGTGGAGGGGGTCATCCAGCTTGGCCACAGCATCTTGGATGATGTTCTCAGCTTCTGCTATGGTACCTTGCAGCAGAGCAAACTGCTCTTCCAGAAGCTTCTTCTTCATCAGCTCTTCTTGACTAGTCTGTATACAGTTCCACAAAAATGTGCACAACAGAAAAGAAACGTGTAATGTCCATACTTGATGTTTTATACTAAATATGTGGCTCTGTGATAGACTTGGGACCTGTCCAGGGCGTACCATATCTCTCCAACAGTGACTGCTGGAATTAAGCATCAGAGCCACGTGACAAACAGAAAATGGATGGATGGAAGTACAGCAGACTGCTGATATTCTGTATGTATTATCAGTTTATAGACACTACCTTAAAATCTTCAGCAAACAGTAAAGTATTTAAGCATATTGGCTAAATGCGAACCCATAATTATTATTTGAGATGGACATGTGACTTGTCCGATTTCCTTTATTTTTTTTCCTCTAAGAAATGTCACCAAAGGAGTAAAGGAAGTCTGTAACTCAGATGGTTAGACTGTTTCTGTTGGTACAACAGTAGTTTTGCATATTGCAAACGTCATCATGACCAATCTGAGCTGCTGTGCATATTACTGCTCATGCTTGGCTTCCTTTTGGAGGCAGGCCAAACAAAATATTTGAACAGGGTTGCTTGAAAAACAGCCTTTTGAATAAAGGCCCTTTCAGAAATATAATTAAACATTAGCATTTCTCATTGATGTTTCCTCAAGTTCCAGTGTTTAAAAACTACGACATGCTTGAAACTCATTCTTTAGATGTAGAAGAATGGATATATGGCTCGCCTTTCTTACAATCGCATTATATGATCACATGTTGGGTGGAAAGATGCTACTCCTGCCGAAATCTTGCTGTAGCTCTGAACATAATTACACAGGTCCATAATGTAATTACAGTTTACCTTTTCACACTATAACAAACTATCTAGAATTACATTTTGATTAGTTACAGGGAAAAATGTTTACACCATCATTTTGTGCTCAAATTTAAAATAACTCACAAGGAAAATGTAGTTCATAAATTGTGCATAATAATGACTGAGGTTCTGAGCAAACGTTATTAACAATTAGTATTTGAGCTGCTGTATATAGTTCTTTGGACAACCTCAGCTTGATTCTGATCAAATTCACAAACATAATAGCTAGTCTGTTTTGGACGAAGATGATTAACTTCCTTGATCATTTTCAGTCTGGGAAATTTCACTGCTAAAGCAACAGACAAAAATACAATTGATTATAAAGGATGCAAATAAAACACGCAATCATTAAGGTTATGCAAATAATTATTAAAATTTTGTTAAACATAAATCAAAATGTGAAGAGGTGGTGGGAAAGATTTATGGTAACCAAAGTAGACTGCTGCCATTTTAACACAACTCCATTCTTGAAAGTTTTATACTGATTCATGCTATTTTGTAATGTTACACCAAGTCAATTTCACATAGCTTAAAACATATTTGAGAAGATTTCAGACATTAGCATAAACCTCCTAAAAATGCACGTGATTCATTATCAGGAAAGTGGTACAGTAAAAAAATTGAAAGGTTAATTTTAAAGAGAAATTTTAGATTTTACACATTTACCATACCTATTATGGTAAACATTTATTGTGAAATGCCAATTTGTTGAACAAAAGAATGTAAACCAGAATGAATTAACTTCATTCACTCGCCTTCTATTTTAAAGTCCTTGAAAATCAACAAGCATTTTTATTTGAGCCCACTTCAAGAGTTGAAGCACATGGGCTTTATGTTATTGGCTCTTACATGAACCATGGCCACTCTCAAGTTATTGACCCTACGATCAGACAGCTTTATTCAGACTGAGCCGTTTTCATGACACGCTTGTGGTGCACTTTGTAGCTTTTATTACTGCAGAATCAGATGCACTTGTGCTGCAAAATACAATAAAGACCTCAAGTGTCCATTTATTTACCAAAAGAAGGAAAATTACCCAAGCAACGCATAAGATCTATGCAACAGAATTATTTTTCATTTAGTTTACCTTGCTCAGAACTTTTGCTTATGACCCAGCATATCATTTCTTTTTATTAAAAATCTAAATGCACTGGAGACAAATGTTTGCACTGCAGAGCTGGGCTCCACTGTCTGGACTGACCTTCTCGTTCAGTTTGCCCTGCAGCTCTCCCACCTCCCTGCTGCTCCGGTCTCGCTCCTGCTGAAGTGTCGACTGCTGCAGCTGCGACGCCTGCCGCAGCGACGACAGCTCCGCCTCCTTCTCACTCACAGATCGCAACAAACGCTCCTTCTCCGCCTGCAGAGCTGTCATTGAGCTGTTCATTTGCTCCGACGTCTGGTGAAAGAAAATAAATAAATAAATGCACGAGTGATGAGGGAAGGGCAGATGGCCGTAAGACATGGAGGGAAAGTCCATCCAGAAATGTCACAGAGAGAAGACGAGAACTCTTGACTACTGTATTAGCAGGTTATCCTCACAAGCTCACCATCTCGCTGCTCTGAAGAGTCGCCTTGACACGAGTCACCTCTGCCATCTTCTCCTCCACTTCTCTTCTCAACCTCTCCACCTCAAATTTCTGCTCCTCCAACTACAGAAACAGCAGGCGTTTGTTAGAAATCGATAACTCTCATCCACTGTGCTAATGAAAATGAAAACCAACCTTCAGATCGGCCTCCTGTTTTATCTGTTCCACCTCGAAGGACAGCTGCTGTTTGGTCCTCTCCACTTCCTCCTGGGTCTGCTGGGTCACCGACAGCATCTTCACAGTGTCTGCACTCTGTTAGCACATTAACACGTTTAAGGCCAGGTGCTGACAGGTACCTCTCTGGGATGGTCTGGAGTATGTACCGTACCTTGCGGAGCAGTTCAGCGTGGCTGCCCACCAGCTCTGTGTGCTTTTCTTTCAGCATGTTGTACCGCTGCTCTGAGGCCTGGGCCCGTTCTACCACACACACACGAGACACAATGAGAGCCTTATTTTGCTTTTGAACACAGTTTCTGAACAAATGTAACTGCAGCAGATCTTACTCTCTGCTTCGAAGTAGGTGGTTTGTAAGCTCTCGTGTTCTGCGTTCCGGATGTGAGTCGCCTCCAGCTCCATACGCAGCTGCTCATTTTCCACAAGAGCCCGCTGTTTCTGCACACGCTGCTCCTCCAACTCTGCCTCCAAACTGTTGATTTGGGACTTGAGCTGTGTGACGTAGCGCTGAGCCTACAGGTGTGCAAAATTCAGGGATAAGTGTACATGCACATTGTTTATTATACCATATTCTTAAAGTATACTTCATTATCTGCTGCTGCCAAAGTAGAAGGCAGAGTGCTACGGGTTTGCCTGTGTCAGGGTTCATTTTGTCTGTATGGTTAGCAATATTCTTGAATCACTGAACAGATCCTAATAAAACATTCAGCAACTAATAATCATTGGATGAACCTCTATAACTGATTAACTTTTGGAGTCATCCCAATCAAAATGGCCACTACAGCACACTAAACACAACAATGGCTATAACTCTGTCAATTTTAAAGATAGAGCTAAAAATTTGATGTAGTAGCTGAGCATTGTCCTCATCACACACTTCAACTGCAAACAGATCATGCAAGATAGTGCATGGAATCGCACACAATATTTTCAAGGTTTAATCATAATGGCTATGTATTTTCTCAAACTCTGACAAGAAAGGTGACAGGCGATCTTTTTACATTCAGTGGTCTCCTACACCTCCCATTCAGAGCCTACTTGCCACATTCAACGTGTTCAGGAGCAGTATGACCCAGATTCCTTCACACATAGCTCACCATGCTCTTTGTTGCCACACAAACAAGAAAAAAATAATCCATGCACTTAAGCATCAGGACATGCAGATGTCTTTACCTCTGCTTTGACTCTATCCAGCTCTGCTTTCACCAGCTCAAATTCCGACTTCAGACTTTCAATCTGCAGATCCCTGCCAGACAGAAAACCCTCTATCACACCGTGCTCCCATAAAAAACAACTAAAAGAAACTCAACTTGTGAAAAACATCCAAGCTCACCTGTCATCAAAGCCTCCATTTGGTGGTCCGAATGCCTGATCAAATATGTCCATTTGCTGAATAAAAATATACAACAAAAAGTTTAGACAACAGAGATTATGTTGTTACATTTGTGCATCTGTGCTCGGTGTACCATACCTGTGGCTGCGTCTGGATGCTGGACGTCGAGGCATCGCAGACCTCAATGAGCGGCTCAGGGTCATCATCATCATCATCTTGTTGCTCTGGCTCATCGTCAACAGGGATGACCACCACTGGTTTCACGTGTTTGGCCAGTGCAGATGCGTGGAGGAAGTTAGGTGGAGACTGAGGGAGTGGGACAAACAGGCATTAAAACCAGTAAGACCATACCATCAAAATCAAATATTATGACAACCAAAAAAGTATTTATTATAATGTAGTCGCTAAAACAAAACCAGTTTGATCACAGTATAGCAGCTCATTGCCATCATTGTAAAAAAAATAAATAAATAACTTTTTTATTTACTTTTGCAGAACAAAATGGTGACATCATATACTGTACAGGTAATAAACTGGCACCACTCTGGTTTTGCTCTTACATCAGGCAGCCTGGGAATCTGGATCAGTCTCTTGAAGTACACCATCTCTCTGGTTTTATTGAAGAAGCTCTTAAGGCTGTGACAAGAAAGGAAAACGAGTTTAACTTTGTCTAATATTAAAACTTTGAGCTGATTTTATTGTTGTTGTGTGTTGTATTTACTGTTAACTTTCTTATGTTTTTGAGTGACACTAGATGCATTTTATTCTTTTTTTCTGTCTTAACTATAAAGCACTTTGGTCAGCTTTTGTTGTTTTTATGTGCTATTGACAAATTGATATTAATATTCACCTCATACCAATGCATAAAATATTGCACCATATACAGGAAAATGCCTGCAATGATTACACTTGTGTTATCCACACATTAAATGTTTTTCTGTCATACTGCTGCTAGTAGAAGATAAGGCAAATTATGGCACAAAGTCGCACTGAGCATTAGGTAAACTTAGATCTGCAGTCTTTGAAGAATAATCTGTGAAGTACTTTCTCTGAACCATAAAACCCATGAGCACAACACAAAATGTGACGATAACACACTGACAAAGGGTGTGGGGGTGGGATGGGGTGATGCCATGTTTACAAGGTGGAAGATTCTGTTGCAAAATTCCTTTGGTTAAAAAAAGACAACTGATTCATTCACACTAAACTGATGACTCACCTGTTGAACTGCTCACGGAAACGATCGCGGTGTCCTTGTAAGGTATCGGCAGGGAGACCTGAGAAGATTAGACAATTATAGATGCACGTTAAAAAATATTTGGGTAGAATACTGAAGTATTTCTGCAATAAAATATTTTTGCCCAAGATTATGGGTGGTAGTGGTTCTTACAGGCATGCAGCTTGAAAAGCAGCTTGACTTTGAAGTGGTAGAGCTGGCTGCAGTCCTGGACGACCTGGATGAGTGGAGCCAGGCGACACTGGCCTGATGTGAGACTGGTAACAGCGATGGACGAGTTCAGCTGACGTAACACTGGAGAAAAAAAATCAAAACAGGCATTAAAGTATCTGTGATGCAAGTCATCATTCAAATTTTTAGCTTGCGTGCAGGACAGTGTCAAAACTTTATCGTTTTTTACTCACTGACAACAAGCTCTGCACTGATAACACGAACTGCTTTCATATTTATGAATTAAAAGCACTTAAACTGAGAATGTTGTCAAATGTCATTCACAACAAGGTTTTTAAATTCAGTCTGTTGCTGTGATCTTGAGCCTCCGCCCTGCATGCCCAGGAGGAACACGTCATTACAGCCAAACAGGAGGAAACCACTAACGAGTTCTCATTGCAGCAATTTCCTCATCAGGAAAAACAACAAACAAAATCAGTCAAAGTGGAGCTCTAACTCAACCAAGTCACCCAAATCATGCATTTTTAAACCAGGCTTGTCACAATAAAGCTTTCTTGACATGCTTTTGGCTGCTTTTACACAAACATAATGTCTGCAGGCAGCAGTCCTCGCCTGTAGCTCAGGTTTCTCCTGCTTGGAAGGGCAGGATGGGGGTAAAAAGATGGGAGGAGTCTTTGTTTTCACCTGTCTCAGCCAGCCGCAGCTCTGCATCCATGTAATCAAACACCTCTACGGTGAGCTGGAACCTGCAGGACAGAAAATGATAGCTCTGTTAACAAGGTCCCACTGAGACACACCTGACTCTCTGAAATTTAAAAACAAGGCCTGTTGTGTTGCACTTCAACTTTATTGAGATTAATTCATCCACTGCTATTTTGAGTGTTTTGATACTTACACATTATTAACATCTGTTCCTGCAGTCCGCTCCAGGACTTCATCTGTGACCTCCAGGTTTGGTGGGATGTCTGTATGCTGCATGGATGAAAAGTTTTAGATTTTAATTTACAGGTTTTGCTGCATTACTGCATTACCCATGTGTGACCAGGGACTTTAAACAGGTTTACCTTGGAATGAAACTCCAGTTTTTTGCAGAGCAGCCTGGTGTACAAACCTACCAGCTGTCCATACTTGTCATGTAGGTGGCCCTGAAAACCACAGGAAGAGAAAAAATAAAATCAGCTTGTCACAAACTCAGTTACATCTAGAAAAGTCACGAGACGACTCCAGGACTCACCCACAGTTTTCCAATTTCAACTAGAGAACTGTGGTGTCTCATACAGTCTTGCAGAACCTGCAAAGGTTGGACAAACAGCTCAAATCAAACAACTTTAGCAACAATCCATATCTTGAATGTTTCATTCACAAATCATTACCTTCAGAAGACAAAAGCAGCTCAAAATATGTCGTTATTTGTGTGAATGCCGTCCGCTTTCTTGTTTACAGTTTCTTCCAAACATTTTTGCGAACTACCAGTACTGCTGTTTACATTGTGCTATTTGACCATTTACTGTAAGTATCAAAACAGCTTCATCTTACACAGAGTTATGATTTGTTTGATTACTGTTTTGTTCTCACAGAAATGCATTGAGACCTCAAATGCTTCAAAAACATTGTTCTCTTTGAAATCTGCTTCTACAAACTTTGTTTTACGCTTGTTTTTGTTTTTAGCTACAATTTTCTGCATTTTTTGCTTTCAGAAACAGATTTGTTAGTTTTAGCTTTTCACTATAGTTCTGGTGATTTTTAACTTTGAACTTTGGTTTTGCTGATTGTGTCTTTTAGAGTTTTGCTAAAATTATCTATTAGTTAGGCTGATGGTCCTCCTTGATCATGTGAGCAGCTGGTTTGTCTGTCAGCAGCAAACTGGTTGATCCACTATGAGAAGGTGCTATTTATAGGACTGAGCTGAACACAGCACCTCAGATGGAATAAGTTTTTCGGATGAAAGACTAAACGTTTCTACTCCACACCCCCTTTGTTTTGGTTTTTGAATGTCCAGAGGACCAGACTTAACTTTTTTAGATTTTTTTTCTACCTGGATTATTGAGCAGGCATCAGGATATCTATTAGTTACTGTTTTGCTGGTGTTAGATATTAGCTAGCATTTTGTTCATTTTAGCTTTTAGCTAGCATATCGTTCATTTTAGTTTTTATTTGAACTACTTTCAGCTTTTTTAACTACAATATAGCTTTTTATATTTATTTTAATTCTTACTCTTGTATACTCTTCAGCTTAATGTTCTGCTGGTTTAAGTTTTTTGCTACCGTCATGCTAATTTTACTGTTTTGCTGGTTTTGGTTTGTAGCTAATGTTTTAGCCTATAGCTACCATTCTGCGCCGTTTTAGCCTGTAGCTGCCGTTCTGCGCCGTTTTAGTCTGTAGCTGCCGTTCTGCGCCGTTTTAGCCTGTAGCTGCCGTTCGGCACTGTTTTAGCCTGTAGCTGCCGTTCGGCACCGTTTTAGCCTGTAGCTGCCGTTCGGCACCGTTTTAGGCTGCAGCTGCCGTTCGGCACTGTTTTAGCCTGTAGCTACCATTCGGCATGTTTTAGCTTGCAGCTATCGTTCGGCACGTTTTAGCTTGCAGCTATCGTTTTGCTCGTGTTAGCCTGTAGCTACCGTTTTGCACGTTTTAGCCTGTAGCTACCGTTTTGCACGTTTTAGCCTGTAACTACCGTTTTGCATGTTTTAGCCTGTAGCTACCGTTTGGCACATTTTAGCTTGTAGCTACTTTTCGGCACATTTTAGCTTGTAGCTACTGTTCGGCACATTTTAGCTTGTAGCTACCGTTCTGCGCCGTTTTAGCCTGTAGCTGCCATTTGGCGTGGTTTTAGCTTGTAGCTACTGTTCGGCACATTTTAGCTTGTAGCTACCATTCTCTAAGTTTTAGCTTGTAGCTACCGTTCTGCGCCGTTTTAGCCTGTAGCTGCCATTTGGCGTGGTTTTAGCCTGTAGCTGCTGTTCAGCACCATTTTAGCCTGTAGCTGCCGTTCCGACACGTTTTAGCCTGTAGCTACCGTTTTGCATGTTTTTGCTTGTAGCTACAGATTTGCTTGTAGCTACAGTTCTGCATATTTTAGCTTGTCAGTCAGTGAAACTTTATTGACATTGCACAAGTGAACTCGTGTAACGTGAATATGTACACACAGTCATCCTGAAGAGGGAATACG
>JARVGV010001587.1:17611402-17625927 GCA_031762435.1 Hypsolebias longignatus | reverse complement strand
ACAGAGTACATGTGTGTGAATGAGAGGGAGGCTGGTGGAACAGTGAGGCTACAAGGAGCAGAGGTCACAAAGGTGCAAGACTTCAAGTACTTGGGGTCCACTGTCCAGGAAAATGGGGAATGTGGTAAAGAGATTAAGAAGAGTGTCCAGGCAGGGTAAAGTGGATGGAGAAAAGTTTCAGGAATGATTTGTGACAAAAAGGTGTCAGCAAAGGTCAAAAGAAACTTTTACAATACAGTGATGAGACCAGCTATGTTGTATGGTCTGGAGACAATGACAAAAAGATAGGAAAACGAACTGGAAGTGGCAGAAATGAAGATGTTGAGGTTCTTCTTAGTAGTGACAAGGATGGATAAGATTAAAAATGAGATAATCAAAGGTACAGCACAGGTTGAACAAATGGGAGATAAAGTTAGGGAGGCCAGACTGAGAAGGTTTGGACATGTCCAGTGGAGGGACAGTGGGTACATTGGTAGAAGGATGTTAGAAATGCAGCTGCCAGGAAAAAGACAGAGAAGCTACATGGATGCAATTAGAGAAGACATGGAAGTTGGAGTGAGGACAGAAGATGCAGAGGACAGAGATGGAGGATGACTCGCTGTGGCAACCCCTGAAGAGGGAAAAGCCGAAAGAAGACTTTAGAAAACACAAAAATATTTTTAACTTAGTCAGTTTTATTTGTTCAAGATGGCCAGAGGTGGTAAGTGATCTGCATTCCTGCTGGGATTTTAATTACCGTATACAGTATTCTAGTTTTTAATCTGGATAGCATGGTGGCGCAACTGGTAGAGCTGCTGCCTCTCAGTGAGCAGGTTACCCTTGTTCAAATCCCGGTCCAGGGCCTTTCTGGGTGGAGTTTGCATGTTCTCTCCGTGCATGCGTGGCTTTCTCTGGGTACTCCAGTTTCCTCCCACAGATCAAAAACATGCATGTTAAGACTGATTGGTAAATCTAAATTGTCCCCAAGTGTGACAGAATATGGGTTGTTTGTCTCATTTGTCTCTGTGTGTCCCTGTGATGGACGTGTGACCAGTCCAGGATGTACCCCGCCTCTCGCACAGTGATGGCTGGACATGGGCACCAGCGAACCCCGTGACCCAAAAGGGAAGAAGCGGTTAAAAGATAATTGATGGATAGATTTATAGTTTTTAAATCTTTCAGTCTTTTGAGTGGTTTTGATTACTTTATCATTTTTATACATACAGTACTGTATAGTATTGTCAGGATGGCTCCCTCTGCTGGTCCTTGTCTGTTCTCCTTGTGTTGCCTCCTACCTGCTCTGTTTAATCATTCAGTTAGTTCTTTGTTCTGTTTATTTAAGCACTCAGTTAGTTCTTAGTTCTCATATCCTAGTTTCATTATGCTTCTTGTTACATCTTTGGTTTGTTCTCCTGATTTGTCTCTCCTGTTAATCACTCCCAGGTGTTTGTAATTATGTCCTGCCTTGTCTGTGTATGTATAGCCTGCCTGCCAGTCCGTCCTTTGTCGCGTCATCATTGGGTCTCCCTGGTTGTCTCCTGTTTTACTCTATCTCCTGAATTTTCTGTCTGCACATGGGTTGCTTCCGGTTCAGCTCCGCCTGAAACCCTGACAAGTGTAGACAATTTACTCTATTGCACTTCAAGAAACACACTAAATTGCACAACTGTCATGTAAAATCTTACCCTCCTTAAAAAAGTGAATCTACACCATTACTTTTCAAAGAGGAAATAAACTGCACAACTAAACACTGAAGAAAACCTGTTTACAACTACTGCACTTTGAACAAAACACAAATTTAACAGCACAACTGTCATGCAAACCCTTACCTTTCTTTGGATAAGACAATTTACACTGCACTTCAAACAAGAAAATACTTATTAAACTGCACAACTGCCATCTAAATGTTAACCTTTCTTGCCTTCCTTGGTGCAGTCATTGATGATGTCATCATAAGAAATCTGCTCAGTTGTATGGTTGATGCTAATGACAGCGAGGCCAGTGAGGCGTTCCTGAGACATAGTGGACCTCAGATAGGTTTTAACTTTCAACTTTTGAAAAGCTTCTCTGCTCCAGCCACTGTGACAGGGAGACCACAATTCTCAGAGCAGTCCCCACCCCCCAAAATGTTTCAGAGCAGAAAACCACACGCACCGCACCTGGCGGAGTGCGCTCACTCAGGTGAGCGATATGAAACAGATGTAGGCTTGAAAAGATGCAGTGGGGTTGTGGAGGAAGTACACCAATTAATGTATTTGACTTGTATGGATATGAATTAAATTGTTTTATTGCGAGGTGATCTTATAAATGGGTTTTACACAAGACTAAAAATGTGCAATGCTACATTTCAAAACAAAAAATTTATAAGATGATTTTTGCCTTAAACATGTTTTAGCTTTTTTTAATGCCTTCTATAGAAATTTGGCATCTTTGAGGAACATAAATTAAAAAAAAAGAAAAACCGTCATCATTGCGTTAAAAAAAACAGAAGCGTGTGGTTTCCTGTAAACCCCAATCGTTTCAACTCAAACCCTTTTTTTTTTTTTTTGAGTTGTGCTTCCTTTCAAAAGAAGGTGGACAGCCTCCATGGGGCCATTTGGCCTGCAGACAGTGAAGAAACAGCTCAACATGCTATGCAACTTCAGTGGAGCTGTGCTGATCAGGATGCTCCCTCCTCTGCTGATGATGGAGTCCATCTTGGGCCTCATTGGAAACGGTCTGGCTCTGTTCATCTTCTGCTTCCACCTGAGGCCGTGGAAGAGCAGCACAGTGCTGCTCTTCAACCTGGCAGTGACAGATTTCTTGCTCATTCTGAGTCTGCCTCTCCGCGCAATCTACTACTTGTCTGAGATCAAGTGGAAGTTCGGTGGCAGCCTCTGTAACCTCTGCCTCTTCATGATGGCCATGAATCGCAGTGGGAGCACCTTCTTCATGATGGCCATTGCCGTTGACAGATACATGCGTGTGGTGCACCCCCACCATCCCATCAACTCTCTGAGTGTGGGTAAAGCCATGCTGGGATCCCTCGGACTGTGGCTGGTCATTATCTCTCTGACTATTCATGTCTTCACTCTGCAGCACACCAACACAACCTACTGTGAAAGCTTCATGGTCGACACAGAGTCCAGAGGTAACCTGTCCTGGCATAAGTTCACATTCCTCTTTTCCTTTTCCATGCCTCTGCTTGTGATTCTTTACTGCACATTCCACATAATCGGCCACCTGAGGAAGAGACAGTGGGCCCAGAAGGCAAAGTTCAAGAAGGCTCTGTATTTCATCGTGATTGTGGTGGTGCTGTTCATCGTCTGCTTCCTCCCGAGCAACCTGACAATGCTGCTCATCTGGATCCAGATGCTCCAGGGAATCAAGGACTGTGCCTCTGTGGAGCACATCACTGTTGTATTTTACATCACCATCAGTTTGACTTATCTCAACAGCGTGCTGGACCCCGTGGTTTACTACTTCTCCAGCCCGGCCTTTAAGAACATCTGCAGGAAAGCTCTGCACCTGCCTGAAGCAGAGACGGTCGAGAGCACAGAGAAGAGAACTCGAGAAACGCCGACCCAGTCCATCAGCCAGCTGTGATCACAAGAAAACAAGGGTTTTCACTGCTAAGTCTGACAAAAATGGAGTTTAGTGCTGTGCAATTTTTTTTTATTTTACTTCCTGTATTTTACCGGCACTTTTCCCTTAAGTCCTGCTAAAGCTGGCTGAATGAATTGCACGTTTGGTTTCTAACTCAGATAGCAACAAAGGCATGCTGTTTAGATATAAATGCACTTTCAAAATGGTTCTTCTGTAAAACATGCTATAAATTATGCACATTTATTTTTTTAATGTACTATTAGCTAAAAGCTGTAGATTAAACATAAGAATTAAACTCTAACAGCTTAAAGCGCATTCAAGTGTTTTGTGATTTTATACTCATTTTAGTTCATTTCTAGGTAATGAAGTCAATAAAACTTGTATGATTACTACCGGTAACAGTTTTATAATTTAACAGCTGCAGATGTTTTCCTCATGAAGTGTGTGAGGAAAAACAAACACCTGAAACCACACATTGCACCTTTGGTTTTCAGATAGTTTTCTTGAAATGATACGTGAAGTAAGAGGGCCAAAAATAGAGTAAAATGCAAAAAAAAAAAATAATAATAATAATAATTTTGCTTTACTTTCAGGGAAACAATTCAGAGGAAGGTTTGTGTTTTTAGTTAAACATGTGAATCAGCACTTGCTGTCTTGCACAACCCCACTGCTAATTTTCAACATCCGTACAGAAAATTATTTCGGGCATGTGTTATTTTGAGTTTTGGTTGGTCTTAGATGTCATTTTAACACTGATAACTGAGAACAGCTTTATTTATGTGCCAATCTACCACACATTTACCACAAATCAGCATTTTCATTTATGAGTCATCATTGGTCCGGATGTGCTATGTTCAGGTCTACTTTCTAACAGACTAGGATGTAAGAGCTCCTGTGACTGAATAAAAGGAACAGTTCCTTTACAAATGAGCCCATTGTTCAATCTGTGACCTTTAGAGTCTCTGAAACAGGACTGAACGCCTACAACGGTTTTAAAAATGTGACAAAATACAAATTAAACTGTTGGTGTGACTGATTTAGACAGGATGAAAATTGTCTGATACCAATTTAAATCAACATACACAAACTTTTCCAATTAGCCTCCCTATAAAAGGCTGATACTGTACAAAAATTATAAAAATAGCCAAATAGAAAGAAATAATGGTAGATGTAAAAGGTTTTATTTTAATAATTCCTGCACAAAAGGTTTATCAAAAAGTTAAAATAACCATAAACAAGACAAAATGTTGAGTGCAAATACTGTACTGCATCTCAGCTCAAGGCAGAGAGAGACAGAATGTATAAATATGACTGAATTAACAGATCTGTCTTATCCAGATTCTCCATTTTCCACTTTAAGAAACTCCTGAAACAAAACAAACAACAAATTTCAGTTACAGGTTTACTTTTGTTCTGTAACTGAACAGTAACTACAGAAAACAAATCTTTAATAAGTTATTAAACTACGACTAAATGTTTCACTGCCTTCATTAAAGATTTTGAGTTTACCTTCAGGGAGCCGTGTGAAACGGAGCCATTTAGCAGCGTTTTCCCTCGAAGCTCTCTGTGCTTCAGATACTCACGAGCGAGAGAATCAGCATCCTCCTGACTAGAGAGAAAATTAAAATACACCAATGAAGGAAACCAAAACACACTGCTCAAAAGTTAAACCCATGAGAGTGAATATTTCCAAAAGCTGTTTTATTTTTAACTCTCCACTTTGTAAGAGGCAGTCAGCAATTAAAACTTTACAGAGATAAAATGAGTCAGAATCATAACGTTGTTTGACCAAAAAAAAAACTGAATAAATGACTAAATACAGTAATATTGCATAAACATATTGTATTTAAACAATTGTTCAACTCAAAAACCTTCACACTGACACATAAAAAATAATTTAGCTTTGTCATTTTATGCACTTTCAGATATTTTAATGATTTTCAAAAATACAGTACTCAATCAGGGAAGTTTGTTTATTATTTATCAAATATTAATTCCACTGTGGGTAATGTATTGCGTATCATACATTTTGAGGGACTTGGTGATATTAGAATCAGAAGTTTGCATACAAGTGTTTGAATGTATTAAAAAACAAAAATATAACATTTCCTTAAGACAATGAATTTGACATGAACTTATTTAAGAATGTGAGTATTTATTTTTATCTGACGTGTGTAGTTGTACTCGTTGTTTACAGCACGTTTGCGTATCTTCTTTTGTGGGGGTTTAAACAATAGATGTATTTTAAATTGATTCGTTTATCATCATGATGTGGTAAAATATAGTATTTTTAAAATAATTATTAAAAGTCAAAGCAATATTTGTAATGATTAAAAAGCAACTTACCAGTTGTGGCTGATCAGGTAATCCACCAAGACCTTCACCTGGTTAGGCTGACCCCGTGACACGACGAGCTGCTTCAGATGGTCCAAGTGTTTTGTTTTGACCAGTTTTAGGAGCTGTCCATTTTGACTCATGAAGGTTAATACCGTCTCCCTGACCTGAGACATCATAAAAAGGTACAATATAAGGTCAGGTGGTAAAAATGAAATGAAAAAAGGAGAAATAAGGCAGTAACAAGTCAATACTAATGCAGCAAGCATCTTATTGGGTTTATGTTTCATACAAAATACAACAAACTGTCCACATCATAGCAGTGTGTATTTACAGAGAACTGTTTTTGAACAACACACTAACAACTAGTCAACAGTTGTAACTTCACACCAAGTGCTTCCAGTGCAACTTCCTCTGCTATTATAAGTGTGAACACACGATCGTATCAATGTGTAGATGGGTAAAAGATGAGCTTCACATTCAGTCAGTTTCTTTTACAACAAAAACATCCCTTACAAGCAGATTCTTCTCGTTTCACAATATCAACATTTTGTGACTGCACTAAATATCAAACATCAGTGTCTTCAACCCTGAGGGGGATGAGAGAAAACTGCAAGTCCCACAGCCGTGAAAGATACACTAAGTAAAACACAACAAAAATGCCTACATGTTGACGTATATGCACCAAAAATGCTTTGGGAGTAAGAAGAGTTTGTTTGCAAAAGACAATCTTTTTTAGATGGCTCAAAAGTTAGTGCGACAGCGCTCATATATTCTGTGGAAAAATCTTATATTATAAAAACTAAACTGCAATTTTTAAAAAAAAAAAAAAAAAAAAAAAAAAAACTAACCGTAAATACAGTACACTGTACATTTTTATAAAAACGCCAGCTATAAAAACGACTGGGTTTTATCACCCATTTTGCCAAAATCCCATCGTTGTCTATGGGGAAATTTCACTCAGTTTTTTGTTGTTGTTCATTTTGTCTACACTGTACAGTTTTTTGCTACATTGTATCAATACCAAATGTCATTAACACACTATTACAGATCAAGACCCATATTCTGATGTAAAACTTTTTTTCATTCAACCTTTATTTATACAGGTTAGTCTCATGGAGTCAAGAGGACCCATTTTCAAGAGACACGTTTTAAACAAAGAACACAGATAAGGTACAGAACAATAAACAGCCATAAAATGCATATAAAATGAAAAGTAAATAAATGTAGTGATATAAAACTAAATAAAATTAAGCTACACTATAAAACTATGTAAAGCACTAAAAACAGGAACATGTCTGCATTGATTTTTGCATTGAACTTAAGTCTTTAAAATCCCTTAGAGGTCAAAGTCGAGAGCTTCAGGTCTTTTTGCAAGGTGTTCCAGGAAACAGGAGCAGAGTAAGAGAAGGCCATTTTGCCAAGTTTAGTCCACATTGACTGAGGGGACACTGCAGGTAACGAAGTCTTGAGAGTGCGCGCTGTAGCTGCACTGACGACATGATGTAGGAGGAGATATATGAAGCAGCAGACCAAGGAGTGATTTAAAGATGAAAATGTACCAGTGGGAGAGTCTGCGTGAAGTTAATGATGTCCAGTTGACAAATTAATAGTAGGGTGCAATGATGAGTAAGGTAGTTACTGACGATTTATGAATCTTAGTGGACCGTGATGGGCAGCATCCAACATCTGTAAGGTGCTTGTAGGAGCATTCATGCACATGTCACCACAGTCGATGGCTGGAAGGAAAGTAGCAACTACAAGGCATTCAGAGTTAATGCTAGAGCTATTTCTTAAGAAGAAACACAGTTTTACTTTCAGTTTCTTTATCAAAATTTTCGACATGCGGCTTAAGAGAGAGATATGCATCGACCAAGATTCCCAAGTATTTGTAAGAATCCACAAACTCAATAGGAACATCATTTGTAGATAAAATAGGAGGAAGGACTGCTGGTACTAACTTCCTGTTTGAAAACTTCCCTTTGGTTTTATTAGCATTTAGCATCAGTCAACTTAAATCAGTGTTTCCCCTACCATTATACAAGCAGGGTGCCCCACTCCATCAACAGAACTGAGCACCCCGCTACCAAACCGAACTTGCCCCCCTACCGACATAGCACTAAGCTAGCGGTGCAAAATACAGACTCTCTAGCTAAAAAGCTAAAGGTGTCTCTTCCCTCATGCTGAACGCCCCCCGCTTGAAAACTGTACAAACTGCGCTCAGACATGTCTCCCCCCATCCAAATCATGGATGAGATGAGCTCCCCGCCATGGCAAGTTAACTAGGGGAAACACTGTAAATTATAATTTTTTGAAGCTGCAGGTTTGTAAATAGTAGGAAAAGTGCTTCAGTTATTATTCATTGGCACTCCTAAATATTGTTTTGACAAAGTTTATTTTTGTCAAAAGAGAGTTCTTGACTTATTGTCCTATTTTATCAATATACCAGCGTCATCAAAATGGTTTTAAACAAAAGAACTGTTTAGGACAAATACTCTGGGACAAAATGTTGTTGCACTAAATCAGTCTGACTTCAAACCAAGTGTGAAATGATGTCTGACCTGTGACGGGACTCCAGCCAGTTCTCCGGTGTTCATGAGTTCATCCACCTGCTCGAGGACAGCGACTGGGTTACAGCTGGACAGAAAGCCCTGAGGACAACAATAGCACAGTGAGTGGTCAAAATTAAAGCCTAAAAATGACCTCATATGTTGAACGGACACAGATGCACCTACCTGGACCTGCTGCTCCTTTTTACTGGCGGAGGGGACGAGAAGCAGCGTTCCCAGGGCGAAAGCAGGAAGATTAAACTGAGCAAAGCGGTTCGCTATTCCAATCAAGTCCAGGTTTAGCAGGAAGGGGCACCTTCGGGACAGTTTAATAACAAAACAATTACAATAAAGATATAAATATAAATATACATATTCAAGTTATCATTCCTTTCAGTAAGTTATTTTTTTTTTCTTTTTTGGATTACTGAAGACTATACAGAATCTGGGTAATGACTACTGGTACTTAAGAAAACAAAACGATCCTGTAATCATATCAAATGTCTTGCATAATTTGTCTTGTTCTTTTTTTTTTTTTTTTTTTGCCTAACCCCATATGGACTGTTAAAATTTACCTTGAACCTGTTTTAGTCAAAAGCTAAAACAAAAATGTTAAGTTTGTATCTCTGGGCCTAAATGTGGTATACTGTATGCCAAGACTCATGTAGTAGAACGTCTTCAGGGTCGACTTAAACATACTTGAGCAGGAGAACAAAGGTCTTGTAGAGAATTGCTTGTTGATCTGGACTCAGGGGAACTGAAGCTGTGATTCAGAAAAAGAAAGACATTTGGGAAGTATTACCATACATGTGAATGCCAACCAGTGCAAGAATAGATACCATTACTGTATTGAAGATGAACAATGAGGCGAATTTAAAACCTGGCACTGTCTTTCAGAGACTAAACATAAATAAGCCGGCGGCGTGTCTGTATCTTTGTGGTTGTTCACAAAAACTAACGTTGCAAACTTATCAATTACTAAGACAGAGGTTGCACATGTTGAAAAACAAAAAAAAGTTGTGTTTTTTTCTGCCTGCATGGGTAATAAAAATAAATTTTGGAAACGTGCTCATGTGATATTATTAGCCAAATATACTGTAAGTAACACTACGTCATCTTATGGCACAGTTTCAGTAAAGGTTCTGTGCTTTACAGGACAGAGACTATCTGGTTATTCTGAACACGGAAAAAGTGTCACTCAACAACTTGGTCATATTTATTTTTATGTACCGGTAATAGTTTCACGGTCATAGATTTATTTATTTATTTATTTTTACCTGTGACAAAAGGTGCCAGTAACGCACTCCTCCAAGTCCTAGAAAAACTGGAAATCTGAAAGGAAAAGGTTTAAAAGAGGAAGGAATAGTTAAATTATTTTTTTCTCGTTACTTTGTTTTTGTAGTAATGTCCAGGTGTTTTGATTTTTTAATCTTATTTTTGTCCAAACACCAGCTCCAACAGGACTTTTTATATAGTGGTAATGAAATATGCCATTTAACTGATCACATTGATGGATTTTTTTTTTTTTTTACATGAGCAAAACTTTTTGTATGCAAACTTTTTTTCTTTGACTTCTAAAAGTTGTAAATAAGTAAAAAATAAAATAACTCAATTGTAACAGTACCTCCCACAAAGCTGGCACAGCCACAATAGCTCCCAGCACCTTCTGGAGGTGACTGATCTGAGGAGGGGGAAAAATAAAAACAGACCATCTCCAGTGAGTTTTATTTCAGAACAAAAGCAAACTGTTTAAATTTACTTGAGGGTGTTTACAGTCAACTGTCTTTAAAGAAAACTCATCTAAACAGACAATGATAGGAACTTTGGTGCTGCGACCCCTCACCAAGTTGAAGCCCAGCAGCTTCTGAAGCAGACTGTTCCACAGCTGAGAATCGTAGACCTGGTACTCCAGGGACAAGTCAGCCACCAGACGAACCGCCTGACACAACAAAGAGGTTTTAACTTTGGCTGCATGTGTGTGTTCAATCGATCTAAACTAGGGAAGATACAATAAAGACATTTGGTGGATTCATTATAATGATTTGATTTAGCCTGTACCTGCGGCTCATGACTGTGGTTTTTCCACAATCCTTTAATCAAACCCTCTTTGGGAGTGTTGAGGAAGGACTGAACCGTGTAAGGGATGTTCAAGGCTTCCAGTTGAGACACAAAGATGTAGCACTTTAGATAATACCTGCATGTGAATACAAAACACATTTAAGACGGCGCACCATCATTTCTAGCACAAATGGATGATTAAAAGTTTTAAAGCATCTTACCTAAGTTTGACCCTCGGAATCTGCAACTGGGCCTCAAGCGTTGCTGCATCAGCGAGATGGACGAGACAAAGCAGAGCTCGGGTTCGATGACAGAAGGTCAGATGAGGTCCAGAGGTGCCTAGCGGCTGCAGAAGGGTATCAGGACACAACATCAGCCCCTGTCTGGAGAAACTGTATCCTGTACTGTTGCATGCACATAATATTTTATAACTCACCCATGTTTTAGCAGTCAGAACAGGCTTCAGAAGACGAACAGCATCATCCTTAGGGCTGGACTGCAGCATGTAGACCACCCTACAGCCATTCACGATCAACAGAAAAGTCAGGATATTCTGCTATAGCTCATTGTCTAATTATTGCAAATGGCAAATACTTTACAGATTAGCAACCAAAGTAAACCATGAGCACATTTTCTAATTTTGTAAATAATAATTGCATAGATTTTAGTTTACAAGAGCTATCCTTCTCTTCATTATCATCATTTGCTTTTGAGAAAAAGGCAAGCAAAATATTGGACCTGTGCACATGTGATCATTACCTCTTTAGGTCTGGATCCTCCTCGATGTCAGTGATGCAGTCTTGATTTCCTATGTCCTTAAAGAAAAACAAAACAAATATTCTCAGTAAAAAAAAAAAAAATTCAGAGGAGTGACTGATAGAATGCTTAAAAATATGAGGACAAACTAACCTTGGACACAGCTGGACCAGTTTTGCAGATCCACTTTTCTAACAGCATGTTACGAATTTTCACAAGATCCACGTTATTGATTGTGGCAATTTCCTTCACTGCAGCGTGTATGTCTGAGAATAAAAGAAAGAAAGTGCTACGTGTTGTCATCATTGTATATTTCTATACAATAATGAAACTACTGTAGTTCTCTGCATTTAACCCATCACATGTGAGATGCACCCAGGTGGAGCAGTGGGCAGCTATGCAAGTGCACGAGGAGCAGTTGGGGATTGGGTGTCTTGCTCAGAGACATGACAAGTGGGCATGGTGGGGAATCAAACATGCGACTTTCTGGTCCCAAGTTGGCTGGTCTACCTCTAAACCATCTCTACACCACAGACATGTGGCCGAGATGGTTTAGGGGTTTAGCGGGATGGTTTAACAATTGACAATTGTTAAAATGGTTATTTTAACAATTAAAGAGAGAAAATATGATCTAGAAAACACAACCCTGTTTGTAAATAGTAGGACAATTAATATATTATCTCTCATTTCTTTTATATTTTGCTTTCAAGGATCCAGACTTAAACATGAAATTCCACTGTGTCTTATAACCACATTAAAAGTAATCTTGAATACAAACGCGATCTTACCGTGGAATATTAATTCGGACTGCTGTGATAAAATTTGCTCACCAGGATAAGTTTGACCTCCTGTCTCTCTGTAACGCAGTTCCACACTGCTGTGCTCGTACAGGGCCAAAATGAGCCTCGCTGGCATGCCGGTCAGTTTCAGATGCTCTGGGCTGTTCAGCTGACTGGTGATCAGTGTGTTCTCTGTAGCAGAATGCTGAAACTGCAGCTTCAGTTTGGACAGGAAGGTCTCCCCTCGAGCCCGTGCAGCCTCCTGCTTGAGAGCAGTGAGGTAAGAGGAGTTTTCTTTTGACATTTTGAAAGTGGTAATAAAAGTATCTGCAGCAGGTAAAAACAGAAACCACACCTCTTGGTTTGGATCTTTAAGCCATGCCTCTCCAAGTGACAAACACAACTTCAACGCTGTCATCTTCTCAAAGCCTTTCAAGAGCAGACAACAGTTGGGTAGATAAAACAAGCATGCACCACGCAGAGACGTGTAGTTTCTAAAGTGCGGATCAGACCTGGTGGAATCTCCTGGGTTATCTTATGAGCCGTGGCTGCAGCCCACTCTGGACTCTGGATGCACTGAATGTATTTCATCATGGTCTTGGCCACCTTATAAATCTCACTGTTGCCTTGATCTTCACCCCTCTTTCTTTGCTCCAAAATTAGAGGTTTCATTTTCTTTTCAAACACGTGGTTCGCTGCTGACATGTACAACTTGTCAAGACTCACCTGGAGAAGGAAAGACGGGTTTAAATATCTGATTGTTGAGAACAAGGTTACATTTTGGATTTTGATGCATTACCTTCATAAGTTTGCTTATTAAAAGCAGTGTGGGGAACGTCTCGTCACTCAGCTCAGGAGCTAAAAAAAAAAAATGAATAAATGTAGAAAAAATATAGATTTACCGGTAGTCAACTAAATAAATAAAAATAATAATAACTAATCCCTAGATGACAAATTTATTTACAAAGTTCAAATCTTAATTTACTATCTACCTAGGAAAGTCAACACCAGTCATATAGTTGTTAAAATTAAATGAATAATGGAACCTCAAGCAAAGAATTAACATTTCTACTTCTGAATTTATAACTGACAGCGGTATACTGAACTGGTAAAGCTGGAGTGAAATCTACATAAATTGTCTTTTTTTTTTGTTTCATTAAAGGAGTTAATTTACAGATGATCTTCCAGTAGTGTTTGGTCTGCATGAGAAGGTGGAAGGGGAGCCTGCTGTTTGACAGGGAGTCCGGCAGCAGCCCATTTTCAAGAAGATACGTGTGCTCCACGTCTGAGGGAGGAGAGACTCGTTTGTAAGACTTAAGGTGCTGAAGAAGGCCCATTGCCTGAGAATTTAAAATATTAGGCGTTAATTTTATTTTATTTTCAACAGGTATATTTGAGGAATTATTTAACTGAAATTGTACATGTGCAAATAGTTTACCTGACTAACAGAGAAGATAGTCACATTCTCGTCTGCAGTCTGTATGATCTTGAGCACCACTTCGATTCTCTCGAAATTGTAAGGGCTGAGCTGAAGATGAGGAATAAATGTTAAATGTAAGACAGGAAACTTTTATCCTCTCTGCTGGGAACAGAAGCACCATAGTTAATAATTCTGGACAGTGCCAAATAAAGTTAGTTCCATTTAACATGTAGTTTTATTTAAAGTGACTTTTCGTGAGCTTAAAAAAAATAATAAAAATAAAAATCTCTGCATCATTAAGTTCCAACTTTATTCATCAATTTGTGGTATGGTTTTTTTTTTTTTGTCCCCTCAGAATTAAGAGTCTTTACTGGACTTTTGGCATGCAGCTCAAAAATCTGTCATCATAGCAAAGATTACTTATGCCCCTGGAAAAATACCTCACATCCAAAAAAAAAAAAGTCAGGAAATAAAATCAAAAACCAAAATAATGAACAGAAGAGGCAGAACTACCGGTACTCTGTGAACGGTAATAGTTCTGTTAAAGTTACAGGAAGTGAAGTTTGAACAGAACAAAAAAGAACATCTCCAGATGTTTATAAAGAAATGTTGAATACCTCTTGATATACATTCAATGAGAAGTTATTTTAACAAAAAATGTGGAAATAGTTTATTTACATGCATGACAGCGAGGAATTAAAAATGTCTTAATATCACAGCTATGTGCCACTCGTACCTTGAACATGGCGGTACAGAGACTGTTGGTGAGCTCGCTGGTGCTGTGCAGCATAGGGATGATCTGCAGGACTCGATCTAGTGTATCAGCCTCACACAGAGGCTGCGTCTCTTCCTGGTCTGAGAGCATGACATCTTCGCGGTTTTCATCCACTTGGAGCAGCAGTAAGGTGGTTATATACTGGTTGATCACACGGTCACGGTCCAAACCAAAGGTGCTGCAGAAGGGACAACAGTAGCTTTTTATCACCATCTAGTTCCATTTGTACCAAAAAATAATAAATAAATAAATATTACCGTATATATATACAGTATATAATATATATATAC
>JARVGV010001587.1:17585853-17611302 GCA_031762435.1 Hypsolebias longignatus | reverse complement strand
ATATATAAGTCTAACTAAAAATGATTAAAAAGTCTGTATAACACATCCATATGCAAATCCAATGGATAGCGAAGAAGGTGAGACACAGAGAAGTGAATACATTAACAGTTTCTGTAATTAAGTTTGAACACGTCAGCCATCTCAAAGCTGATAGTAGAAAAAGAGGGGGGAAAAAATCAAAAACACCAACCTTCAAGTATTTCAAAAAATAGCAGCAATTACATGAAGCTGAACTCCACGTCATCTGCTGATAGGGGCTCTTGGCACATGTGTGGCAGAACGATCTGCTGTGTGTCAAACAGGTAAAACTCTCATTTCCTGCTCCTCGTGTAATAAAGGCTCAGGTAGCACCTAATTTAGTATTGGTAGTGAGCAGGTAGAAGAACTGTCGCATTAATCTTTAAGAATGTATTATCGAAACAATTGTGTTCAATAGATAGGAATAGCCTTACTATATATTTTATTGTAGAGCTGAAACAGCATCAGAAGTACCTTTTCCCCTGACTAAAAAATAAAAAATCTTCTAAAGATCCATTTATGTGCATACAGAGATAATTAAAGGTCGAACGTTCCTCCAAGGAATGTGTATTGTCAGTCTATTAGCTTTAATGCCAGAGTTGTAGACATTTTAGTTCAATGCTGAAAGTACCAAATTAGGTACAATCTCACATTATTTTGTTAGCATTTAAAATGTGTTACTTGTGTATGATGTCAGCCATGACTATTTTAATGTTTTGTTAAAAACAAATCTGTACATTTAATGACATTTGTCCTTTTTTTGTTGATTTGTGTTGATTAGCTCTTGTGGCCATTTTGAATTGGGTTGACATCATTCATTCAACTCATTCAACCTTTATTTAGGCAGGTTAATCTCATTGAGCCTCGAGGACTCATTTACAAGAGAGACCTGGCTACAAACTAAGGATGATGACAATCAAAAGTCACATCAAAAGGCATCAAAAGTTGATCAATTGTTTACAGACAAAAAAAGAGACACGGGCAAAAACATTGTTGCTCAGCCTTCATTTTTAGCGGCAGGCAGTTAAAAAAAATTCCTTTGGATGAACCGATGTAAAAAGATGTTATTGTAATTTATTGTTTTTATTGCTAGCATCTGGTCATTCTTGACTCCAGAGCTGTTTCATTGAGGAAGTTTAACTTCTTTTAACGGCTCTCATGATGTTTTGTTGGATGTGGAGGAGCACAGTGTCATTGCTACGACCCCTGTTTGCTGAAACACCGCCTCCCCCCTCCACCCCTGCTCAGTGGGGCTCAGCGTGGGTCACAAACCTGTGATAAACAGGAGGGGCCAAGGCTCGATTTGGGGGAAATGGGCACTTTCCGCAGCATCTGAAAATGTCTGGAGTAATGCACTAAATTATTAGGGTCAGTGACTCCCCCCGCTCTGTTGATTTGTCTGTGGACACAGAAGGCTCCTGCTGACACTGAAGGACATTTTTCTCCAACCAAAGACTGTAAATTTAGAGACATGCCTGCTGCAGAGCTGCTTATGTGAGGAAACATGATTGAAGTGTTTTACTAGACACCCCCAACCCCCTTGTTAATACAAAACACACAGTCCTGTGCGAGTGTTTGGGGGTATACGTGTTGTGTTTAGGGGGGTGGGACTGTGGCTCGATGGTAGAGTGGTGCTAAGTCAAGCAGGTGTCCTTGAGCAAGACATTGCATGGTGGTATTTCTCTCAAGGTATGCATCATTGTGTAACTTTAAGGGGAAAACAATGACGACAATCAGTGAAAATATTTTATTAACATCATGACATTCCTTCCATTCATTCAGTGATATGCATTAAAAATGCATATCACTGAGTACCTTTAGATTCAGAGTGTTAAACTAAGATCATCTTTTCATGAGAAGGGCTGGAGTTATTTCTATTTTGGTCCAACTATGTGAATGATGTGATGTCACAGGGCAGGGTTTTATGTAATGGACCCAGGAGGCATATTGATGCTTGGAGCTCAAGAAGAACTTAAATATAATGTATGAAAACTAAGCAAACAGAAGCTGACGTGGCAGCAGAACTAAAAATGAACAAACACAAGGAGACTCGCTGGCGAGCTATAGAGTCGGCAACACCTAACAGATAACAACCAGGAAGATAATTAATGCCAGTCTGCCAAGGAGTGGGGCTAGAGGGTGTGAGTAGACTGACCAAATGAACTAAGTGAAAACACCTGGACTGCATGACGAGTGGGCGCAGGTGAAAGTTGGGCGAGGCAGGAGCAGCATCTGAACTGAAAACTGAGAAAAACTGAGCAGAAAAATACACAAGAACCCCCAGAAAAAAGAAAAGTAAAATCAAATAAAAACTATTAACAAAATGCAGATTCTGACAGAATTTTGTTGACTCGAAATGTTCATCAATTGTTAATCTAGATCCAATTATTAATTCCTGAGAACTTACCAAATACATGCAGTTTCGTCAATTATGCAATTTTTTTGCTAACAGACAAACATGTGACACCAACACAAACATAAAGTTTAAAGAAAATGCACCATGCACTGTACAGAATGTGTTCTGAGTTTTTGTTCAGCCACTAACACATTTTAGTAAAATATTTGTAAAAATGTTTGAACAGTACAACCATCTTTGTGTTTTCTTAGACCAATACTGTGTAGCAGTTGTCTTATACTAGTATTTTTTGTAGATATACATTCAGTGACGACTCTATGTCCACTGGTACTTGAGATATTTTGCTGACAGACTAACCGAGTTGATGCCAATAAGAACAGATCATGTGCAATTGGTTAGCTTTTGAAATATAAGTTATGGTATATGGTGGTCCCTCGCTACTTCGCGATTTGACTTTTGTGGACTTGCTTGTTCGCAGTTTTTCAACATAAGATTGTGCACAACACACGATTGTCAACTTTAATATTATTCACTTGGCTGGAAGGGTTCGGGATAAAAAGTTAAGGGAAAAATAATACTTCGGACAGGCGCCGCCATTTTGTAGTTTTCTTTCAATAAGCCTATACTGTAACTCGGGTCAAAAGAACTACACTACCCAGAAGCCAACAGTGCATGCAGACGCTTCTTTCTAACGCAAGAAAATGGTTCTGCTGGAGGTGTCTTTCTCATGAGGAAGTTTGTTTTTCCACTGCTGCCTTTGCAGTACAAATATGTATGCTGTTAAAATTTAGAAAAGAACATTGCAAGAGTGTGGGAAGGGTTTATAAGGCCTTAAAATACATATATAAATACTAAAATAAATATAGCGTTCCTACTTCACAGTGTTTCAATCTATCGCAGGGATGTGTGGAACGTCACCTCCTGCGTTAATCGAGTGACTACTAAATTACACCAAATCTGAACTCAGTGTTTTTCCTACTGACTTATGGCCATTTCTGTGTTTACTAAGACTGCTTGGTCGGGGCTTGATTCCAAAAGGTAATCAGTTTTAGATGCAGATCAAACAGACACATAAACACATACACACCCTCACAGACCTACACATGCATGGAAACATTCCCACCCTGATGCTTTTTGTTGGGGATGATTAAAAAGAACCAATACATATGAGTGTGTGTATGTGTGTGTTTAAAGATGGTGAATGAAAAACATATGTGAAGTGCTCCGTAAAACCAAGAGAAGGTCAAAACCTGGCCAAAAAAAAAAAGTGCTGAGTGAAATGTGAGCACACTCTATCTATATCTGTCATTAAACGCGCTCCAGGAGTGTATATTTAAACATCCCGCATCCTAACAGTTGCACAATTCCAGCTAATCAGCCTAATGAGCCAAAGATTGCAGCTGTAATCAGGCGTCATTAGGTTTATGAGTATTTATTGTCTGTGGCGTGGAAATAATAAAGAACAGCACCTTGTGTTGATGGCACTCAGAGGAGTAAAGTCCTGCAATCTGTTTATTAATGAGATCTGTCACCTGGCCACCACAGCTCAACAGGCCAGGTCATCCATCAATGCTGGGCCCTGACATGCAGAAGATAGATGCACTTCCCTGTTTTGACCTGAATGTTAGACATTTCAAAGCTGAACCACATGCTCTCATGGTGTCATGTAGGTGGCCCTCGGGTAAAGCTGCCCCCTTTAGTTTTCCTTCTTGTTATATGTTTTTGCTGCACATAAGCCTGTTTATGTTTCTTGCAGCGAAACACAACATATGCAAATGTGAAAAGTTGATTTGTTCGCCTTCGGTTCCAGCAGTGCCTGATGTTGTTGGCCTGTGAGCGATGCGTCACGGTGCTTCCAGCTGATTCGGGTGTCTAGAGGGAAAGCCTCCAAGCAGGTCCCCTCCATTTTTATTTTGCTTCCTTACAAGTGATGCCATGCTTGTTAGGACTCAAACTACTGGTACTTTTGTACTCAAATATAGAATTTTATTGTGTTTTATTTATGTTTGTTGCTTGTTTTTCTTTCACTTTTTTCTTTTACATTTTCTTTTAAAATTTAATTCATAGCTGGATAGTTATTCTAGAAACCTTGACCATATGATCCATGTGGTGCATATGTGTAAAAATAAATAAATAAATACATTTGTATTTAAATTGAAAGAAAAAGATCCAAAGTGCTTGTACAATCTGACCCCTATTGAATATGAGTATACTGGGATCAGAAGAAATATTCTGAGTCAGGATTTCATCTGTGACTCACGTATTCAACGACACTCCTTACTTGACTTACAAACTCACAAAGGTAACAGTTTATGTATAAACTGTTACTGTTGATCTGTCTGTGTCTGACTAAATCACACTAATACAAAAAAGAAAAAAATCCTAAATCCAAAAACGCTGAGACACGTAAAATGTAAATAAATACAGAATGCCATTACTGTATATGCAAATCTCATAAACCCATATGTTATTCACAATGTAACATTGTAAGCAATTGGAATGTTTAAACTGTGGAATTATACCATTTTTAGGAAAATGATAGAGACATTTTGAATTTGGTTGTAGCAACAATTAAAAAAAAAGTTGAGACAGAAGCAGCAAAATGCTGTAAAATTACTACAAGTACAAAACAGCTGGAGGAACAGTTTGCAAATAATTATGTTAATTGACAACAAGTCATTAAGAGGACTGGGCATAAAATAGGTTTTTACTGAGTTAAATATGTCTGAAGTAAAGACGGGGAGAGTTTCACCAGTCTGAAGAACAAAAAAAAAAAAAAAAGTCTAAAAAAATGAATACTTTCAATATAATTTCATCCACTGAAAATAGAGAAGACTTTAAATAACTATAACACTTTCAACAAAAGTTTTCAAGAATGTGGAAAAAAATCTCTGTTGTGTTCACAAAAGACATAAGTCAATAGTAGATGTCTGTGCACTGAAGACCCTCAGGTGGCAGTGCAATAGAAAGGGGTCTGATTCTGGACTGAACAGGTTCAGGTAATTAACTCTATCATACAAAAAAGAAAAAATATATATACTGTATATATATGTGAACAACATCCAGAGATGCTGCGGTCTTGTCCGACTCATTTAAAATGTTCTAAGACAATACAGACAAGTATTCTGTGGTCAAACAAACCAAAATATGTAATTATTTTTGGAAAACACAGATGCAATGCCTTCCATCCTAAAAAGGAGATGGACCGTCCAACTTGTTTTCAACGCTGAGTTCAGAGGACGGCCTCTCTAATGGTATGATGGTCCATTAGTCCTTATGACATAGAGACATCTGCACATCTAGAAAAACCCATTCAATGAAACAGATTATAGGCAAATGCATTTATATGGTTGTTAAAGAATAGGGGATGCTTCACAGTGATAAACATGACCTGTTCGCATTTTTTGGCACATGTTGCTGCCATCAAATTCTAAATGAATGACATTTGTTGTTAATAAAGTGTGGGTTTATAACATTAACAAGGCATGTTGTTTGTATTTATTCAATTCAAATTCAATTCAAAAATACTTAGGGGAATTGTGTTGTGATTCATTATCCTCGTTTCATCAAGAGATGTTATAGATACTGACGTCTGTAGGCAGGAAAGATCTCTTGGAAAGGTCCATCCCACAATCACTTACAAATGTTCTATAGGAGAAGCCTTATACTCTTATGCGTGTTCACAACCACACACAAATAGATGCAGGGGTATACATGTAGGTAATGTATGTAGATATTTAGTTGTATATAAATGTCTGTGCAGGTATATGTGTAAATATGGATATGCAGTATATATATATATTTATAGTAAGTTACCGCAAAGCCATGAATGTTCTGAGATTTTTTTGGACATAATGTATTTTGTTGCTGTGTTTTGTCATGTTCTTTGCAGGTTTACAGACAGTGGTCAGGTGGTTTGCCTTGTGCTTTCTTTGTGTTTATATATACATTTTTTTTTTTATGTTTTGTTGTATTTCTTTCTGTCTTTCGTTTCTTTCTTTCTATATTTATATTAAAAAATGGTGTGAAGAGGATGGCTGTAAGGTGAGAAGGGAGGCCATCGAAACTGGAAAAAAAAAAAAAAAAGGAAAGGAAAGGTCCATCCCACAGTGGATCTGAAGAAACTGGCTGCAGATGCCGGCCGATCTGCCCACCCAGACTCGGCTAACTTCTCAGTTCTCCCGGGCTGCAGGTCCGCCCAAATGCCAGGCTGCACTTCTCATAGAGAGATGGCCACTCCTCCCAGCAGCCTGCTGAGCTCCTCATGGCTGCAGACAGCCGACTGCAGGTGCCAGGGGATGATCCTGGTGGTGTCAAGGGCTGTGTTTCCTGCTAGTTTCAGGATCACAGTGGTCAGACACTCGAGCACAGCGGGTAAGTAGATGGGAATGCATCCACAGCGCCTCCTTTTCAACTGGTTTGGGATTTGGGGCTGTAGCTGAGATATTATTTGAGCTTTGAGACGTTAATCAGCTGCTCCCAGTTGTTTAAAAAAAATACCTTGTTGCAATGGTTACTCATCATAACAAATGTCCAAAAGTAAAATATAAATAAATAAATAAATAAATAAATAAATAAATAAATAAACAAATAAATAAAAGTTTCAGTAAAAATCCTTCCAGCTGCACAGCACCAAATGTCAGAGGAAACAACCAATAAAAAAAAAAAAAAAAAAAAAAAAAGTGATGTACATCCTGAAAAAGAGGAATTAATGTTTCCAAGAGCTACTCCAACGTGCAGCCACCCCGAGCGGCACAATTTTATTATTTTTTATGTATTTATTTATTTATTTATTTTTCACGCTGTCCATGTCAGGTTTTATTTATTTATTTTTATTTTTATTTTTTTAAGTTGGGGTTGTAGTTTGACAGAGAGGCTGAGTGTTATATCAAAACATAGAGAACGTCACAAAATATAAAATGGAGAAACACACACTGTGTTCACTGGGGTTTGCTGTACAGACAACTGAACACCTCTGTGCAGAGCTGCATTGCTTTAGAGCATTCATCTTGTACAGCACTTATGTAGAAAACCAGCTGACTCTTTGCAGAAAAACAGGTGTTGCTCTCGTAGCATCGGAGCCGACTGTCTGTATCAGGAAGTGGGCTTACATTAACCGAGAGCTATTTCACAGGGACAGCCAAGCAGAAAAATAATTCAAAGGTTTGCTTATCTGGAAAACCAGTGTTAAAGTTCAACAAATGATTATTCCTTAGTCAATGTTTATATAACTGGTGGTTTGAAATGGGAAAGGATGTCGAACAGCGATGCAGATTTGGTGAAATAATTTTTTTATCAAAATCGCTTCTTGTGCACCAACAGTCATCTGTGCTGCAGCAATCTCCTCACAGCACCTTCATGTGTGACAGTAAGAACTTGTCAGTTGGGGAGGTGAACGATATTACAGTTTATGTTGTATATTTTTTACAGACTTATTCTTGTATCTGACAATGGGTTTGTACCTTTCTATCATGACCAAAAAAAAAAAAAAAAACCTTTCTATTCATTACTTGACCGTCTATTGGAGCAAATTTACCGCGGAGCATTTTTATTCATTTTCATGTCATTGATCTATTCAGCACAAAAACAAAAATATCATGAATCGCTTGGTAATAAGTTGTTCTGGAACAGCTGCTGTGAGACTCAAGAGATACATGCAGTGAAAAGCAATGATCTACTGACATTTTTCATACGGTGGGATAGACAAGGTTGGTTCTACTTTGTACTCCATGATTGTACAGGTTGAGAAATGCCAGAGTCAGGTGGCCCACAGCAATGATACAGACCCCATCTACACCATGTTTTTTTAACTTTTTTTTCTCTGTTTATAATAAAAAAAACATGCAGTTGTAATAAAAATAATAAGGTACCGGTATCATTGATTTACCAGTAGATGTCACATTGTTTATTTGTCAAATGCAGGTTAACACAAGGTCAGATGTTTAGGATGAGAAGAACCAATTAGAATTGTTAAGGTAAAAACAAAAAAAAAAAGTAGCAAGGATATTTATATTATATCAAAAGATGAAGGCAGCATCATGGCTCAGTGGTTAGCACTGTTGCCTCACAGCAAGAAGGCTCTGTGTTCAATCCCCGGACCTGAGGTCTTTATGTGTGGAGTTTGCATGTTCATCTTGCTCTTTCGTGGGTTTTGTCCAGGTACTCCGGTTTCTTCCCACAGACCCAAAACATGCATGTTAGTCAGCCTTCAGGCCCAGACCTCCCTTGCAAAAGATATCTGTGATCTCAGTGGGATTTGCTTGGTTAAATAAAGGTTAACACATAAAAACCCTATGTATGTAACTAAAGATTTTCCCAAAACAACCGTGACATATTTTTTCTTTCTCTGATGTCATTTATAATTTTTTTATGTATACCTATTTTAGATTGCAATCAAAAGTTTAGACTAAAGATGCAATACAAAACTACTGTAGTCCAGTGTTGGTTTTATTTTGAAAGCACAAAGTTGTGTACAAACTAAGCTGTTACTTCAACTCTGTATTTTAAATACACATGAATACACCAAAATTTAGATTTTTAAAGTCTACATTTTTTAATATTAGCCACTACCACCAAAATAAATAAATAAATAGTTGCTTTGCATATTTAGAACTGATTAAATTCATTTTGAATTGGGTCAGCTCCAAAAAAAAAAAAAAAAAAAAAAAATCAGTTATAGATGTGGCTCTAACTCTGGGAAACTTATTGGAATTAATTTAGTGGAATATGAGATATTTTGACAAGACAACAGATAATGGAGCACATGCACATACAAAACAAACCAATACATATTTTATCAAAGTTCATGCTCATTTAACCAGTAAAATGAATAAGTAAATAACGAAATCCAACAAAGTTCAGTCAGTCTGTTTCTGTTTTTATTGAGACGTTTCATCCTTCATCCACAGGACTTCATCAGTCCGAGGAGCCACAACAAACTGAGTCCCACTAGCAGCACACACATAGTGAAAAAAAATAAATAAATAGTTTGCTGGTGATGAGATGGTTTCTGGGACCCGCCTTCTCCCCCCATCGACTCCTCTGCGGCAGCCATGTCCAAAGTGGTTCACTGAACCATTTTGGACATTCCTCACTGGCTGCCTCAGACTCCCCCCACTGTTGATGGGGGAGATGGGGGGGGCCCTAGAAACCATCTCATCACCAGCAAACTGTTTTTTTTTTTTTGTTAGTTTTTTTTGTTTTCCACTATGTGTGTGCTGCTTGTGGGAATCCATTTGATGCGGCTCCTCAGACTGATGAAGTCCTGTGGTTGAAGGACGAAACATCTCAATAAAAAACAGAAACAGGTGACCTGACTGAACACTGTTGAAAGCAAAAATATTCTCGCTTTTTGCCTTTTGGTGTCTAGAGAGAACAAAGAGAAACAAGTGAACTAAAAAAAGTTGGCAAAAACAAAACATAACTACGGAAGTTAAAAATCTTAATTGTGTGCATTTATTAAATGACCCAAAGATTGCTGTGGATTGCTCCTTCTTGCGCTTCAGGAACATGAATTTGTGTCTGAGGGCGGCCTCCATCTGCTACAGCTCATCACCAAAATGTGAGGCAATTCCCTAGAATGGTGCTGATTTTTATCTTTCATCCTCTTCACAAACTGAACTGGTTTTAGTCCAACAACTGAGCTCAGCTTCCTCACCAGTGTGCGTCTTTGATCCAACTTGGTGCTGCCTCCTCATAAAAAAACAAGCCAAAGATTAGCGCTGTTTGTGTTACAGATTCACACAACTGCTGTTTGCTGCAGTTAAACTAACATATGGATTATGTTCTTGATTAAAGATGGCCTCTGTGTTGGCTTTCTTTTCCAGTTTAACAATTCTTTACTCACAGAAATCTGCCCATCTTCATCTTCAAACATCTCAATCCTGTATGGTAATCTCAAATTAGAGGCACTGCAGGTCACACGAACACTTCCGGGTTCACATGATGTTGAACTAAAGGCAGGGCCCCCTTTGAGTCCTACTTCTGCAGAAGCTCTCCATCAGCCTTTGACAACTTAACACTGAAGTCATCAGTGGTGAAAAAGAGAAAAATGCCAGAAACATATCTGCTTAGAGTGAGCTGAAGAATAGCGCCTAAAAAGGAAAACAATATATAATCTGTTTCTTTGCCACTGAAATTAATTTTAGTTTTATATTAAACTAGAACTGGTTTTATACACAAATAAAATATAATATACTTTTTCAGGGATTTTAAAACAAAAAAGCTGTTTATAACATTTATTGTAGCTGACTGACGTCAGATCTGATCTTTAAATTGATTCTACTAAAACCGAAGATGTTCATTTCAGGTTTTCAAAAACAAGAGGGAGAGAAATGAAGGAAGAAGCAGGATTAAGAGCCCTGCACCTGATGATGATAAATGTCACACTTTGAATCATATGTTTTTTTACTAAAATGATCTGACAGAGCAAAGGGAGATTTATGAGTCTGTGTGATGTTCGTGTTGTTTCTTCAGCTTCACCATGACTGCACCCTGGCACACACAGCTCCCAACTCAAACACAGCCGATCTGTTCAGGGATATTCATCCACCTTCATCAGGAATGCCAAAGTGACTCTGAAGATGCGATTCATTAATCCTTAGCAGGGAATGGCAAGCTTCATATTGTTATGGAAAATCAATGTGATTGAGCTGGAGGTCTGCCAGTTTGAGCTTCTGTTAGGGAGCCGTGGAACATGACCCTGATTCATGTAAAGAGCGTAACTGGTTAGAAAGAAAGACAAAAAAATAAATAAATAAAATCACACTATGTTAGCCTTACTTACCACAGGGTCAGCATCTCCTCAGAACAACAGTGTGTTCACAGTGCAGGTGGGCCATGACAAAGTGTAAATGAGGAAGATGAATTATATTGCAGCACTTTGCTTAGTCCTATGGTTTGTTCTGTTTCCAATATGCTCACTCGTGTAAAATGAATGGTCACAGATGATAAGCCATACCTTTCAATTGAAAAGTAGCTGCAAGTAGTACGTGCAACACCCCACCCCCCCCATAAACAAATAAATAAATAAACGAATAAATAAATAAAAATGTTCTAAACTCATGAACTGGAAAGCACTGACTGACATTATCTTGAATTTTACAGCTAACAGCTTTTTTATATAACTATATAGGTATTTGTTAATTATAACTAAATCATAATGACACAATGGTCTGCTGCCTTCATACATCTCCTCTTACATGTCTCTGCGTGAGTGCAGCTACAGTGTGCGCTCTCAGGACATGATCACCTGCAGTGTTCCGTCAGTGAGAAGCTTGGCAAAAGGGCCTTCTCCTACTCCGCTCCTGCTTCCTGGAATATCTTACAAAAAGATCTGAAGCTCTCCACCTTGACGTCTCTAAATGGCTTTAAGAATCTGTTGGACTCCTGGCAAAAACCAATGCAGACATGTTCCTGTTTTTGATTTTCTACATCTGCCTTATAACCTGTCTGTTTTGCTACTTTGACATCTTTATTTTAACTTGTTAAAAAAAATAAAAATCTGTATGCCTCTCTTATGATCGTCTATTGTTGACTGTCCAAGGAAAATCTACTGTTGCTGTTATCATCATTCTTAGTTTGTAGCCAGGTCTCTCTTGTAAATGAGTCCTTGAGGCTCAGTGAGATTAACCTGCCTGAATAAAGGTTGAATAAATTTTTTTTAAAAAGAATCATAAAAACATGCTATTTCACACCAGAAGGTTATTTCTCACTTGAGTTTAAAAACTAAAGTACCTCTAATTTGCCGAGCTTGACTCCCCACTCAGAATCAGTGATGACGGAGAGAAACTTTCTTTGTTCCTCTGGTTCATTATACAAGCAGCAAAGATTGGCTCCAATCCTTGCCACCGCCTTAAACAAAAACAAGAGTGAATGATTTCTTTAAAAATATTATAATAATCAGATGTGAATGAACAGCATCCCATCAGCCTTGGCCGAGTGTCAGCTTGATAAGCTTTACATTCCATCATCTTCAGACTATTTCTATGTTGAGCATGTTCTCTTGTCTAGCTCTTAGAATTTTTTTTAAATCAATACAAAGACAATAAGATTAAGAATAATATATTCTACCTACCAATACTTTGTCATAGTTTTGCCAAGTGTTATCAATAACTTTCCACAGTAATTTGAAGACTTCTGTTTTAGAGAGGAGTGTACAAAGACCAATAGCCAAATCACAATCCACCATCCTCCAGTTGAACACCTGAAGGTCAGATGGAAAAAAAAAAACATGTACATTTAACAAAACACTGAAATGTTTAACATTGTATGTCATAAAGGTAGCAACGCACTCACCTTGTTCAAAAGGCCGACAACCACAGAGTTTAGGGAGAATGTTGTCATTTTTCGAAGCTCATTCAGGCATATGTTGTAGTTTTTAAGATTTTGGGCATCATAAAGCTGAAAAGTGAAGTTTAGATTATTATTTTCTGTCTATAAATAATTAACATATTTTAGCCTGAAAACCACTTCTAATAAAAGAACTATAGCTCAAGAAACTCCACTTCAGAGGTCAATCATACCTGCATACTTAGCTTTACGTCCATAATATTAGAGGTGACATGCTGCAAGCTGCTGCTGTAAGAGTTGACGAGAACTCTGAGAGCCAACTCCAGCTGACTGGACTCCTGTAGCATCTGCAACATGTTGGTCAGGGGATCGAGGAGGGACCGCAGGTAGTTTGCACCTGCATGTAGATGAGATACAAAAATCACTTCAGTCTTTAAAGAAGGACAAAAATGCTTAAAATACAGTACCTACCATCTTTAAATGAGCAGTGTGGCAGACAGGAACAGTCCAGCGGAAACAGTTTAGTATCTGTAAGAAAGATAATGCATGACAAAGGTTAGCTGCAGACTCCCTACATACATGAACTAAATTAGGTGATGGACAAGAGGAATATCTTACCATGAGAAATAGGCAGCAAGCAGTTGGTTATTTCGTACTGCACAGGGAGCACAGACCCTGAATCCAGCACGATGCAGTCTTCATTAAAAACATCCTGAAAACTCCACTGTGAACAAGGATCTTTTTCTGACTCCAAACTCAAGTCCTGCAACATTACACAATAAAATTTAACTTTTTTTGCAAAGTCATTTTGATCAACTTTGATAGCAAAGTACGGTAATTTTAAAGTTTAGATCAAGATTTATTTTCATTAAATACAACCCAAAATAGTATAATAAAAAAACTAATTGCTTTTAAAACAACATAACTACTTTAACAAAGCAAGTAAGGCTGCACAATGGCAAACATTTTACATCACCATATTAATGAGTACAATATCAATATTGAAAAGGACTATTTGTATTGCAACAAATCATAGACCATTATATTGTAGGTACTATGCATTTGTGTTCTGCATGCTAATAACATTTATAAATGGTCCATCCAGATTCTCACTGGCCTTGATGCAAACATCTGGCTTAGATAAAAGTGATGACAGACGAGAAAGTCAGGAATGAGGAAAATAATCAAAAGGAAACATGAATTTTTAATAAAATAAATAGAGTGTGACATTTTTGAAAAGATAATATACTGTACTGACTTTGGATATGAAGCCATAGTTGTCTGATAACTGACACTGATGATACACATCCATTGCTATCCGCGTGCACTTGCAAAGCTCTAGGCAGTCCAGTAGCAAATCTGTGAAATGTGGAACTTTCTTCAGAGATTTTGCAACTTAAAAATGTTAAAAGTAACAAAAAATAGCGACACTGGAGCATCAATGTGAACCATTTTGCCATCTTTACCAAAACCAGAAAGAAAAAAAAAACGCAGATAAATTTTAAAATATTTTATTCCATGCTCTCTACCTGAGTGTTTGTAAAGAGTAAAAAAAAAAAATCAAGTGTAGTTTATGCAGAGTAAAAGATTCCACAGCAAATGTTCAGAAAATAAAATATTTAAATAATTTATTTATTATAAATTCATGGCCTATTGGCTCAATATTTACCATCGCTAACAAAATGATCTATTGAATATTAAGGGCAGTCAGGTGTGAGTGTTATTTATTTATTTTTTACCTGAGTGACACAAAGTAATGGCCTGACAGGCCAAACTGTGGATGACAGCTGGTAAATCCATGCCATCAGGAAGCACCATAGGATCATCTGCCTCCAACATCTGGCATAAAGTTTTGGCAGCAGTGAACAAAACCTTCCCTGTACTGTTGTCATTGTGGTGCTCATAAAGCTCACTAAAGATAAGAAGGAAAAAATATTTAAAAAACAAGATTAATTTAGTAAACATTCCACTAATAGTTTCATTTAATATTTGTGAACTTTATCAGTTTCACACACACACAGCATAGCATCCACACATCCAGACCTGAATATCTTCAGAGCCTTGTCCACGTTACCCACTCTCAGAGCTCGCAGACCTAAATCAGACCAGAGTTCCTGTTCGGTGCGCTGCAGCTGCCGTCCGAGCCGGCGTAGTCCAGCTTCTGTTGAGATCGTCTTGGTCTTGCCATCTGGGTCAGACACAACTGGTGTCGATACAGCTTTCCCATTAAAAGAATGACGATCTCGAGTATTTTCGTAAGCTGTAATGTGATGCTCCTTCATTTGTTTGCGGATATTTGGATCCTCGTAGTTGGAGGGGGTGAAGAAAACATCAAAATCCTCCTGGGAAAAAGAAAGACAGTGAGTTGAAAACTGACTGAGAAAAATGTTAAAACATTGTTTAGTTGAGTCTTACTTGTAGGTGGGCGATTGCCTGGAACATAATGAGGTTGTTCTCGCACTCCATGCTTTTAAGAGAATCATCTGCAAAAAATAAAAAATACCTAGTATAACACTTGGGAAATCAGGAGCATAATATCTAAGTCCTAAAATCTAACCCCAGACAGTCAGCCAGTGTCAGAGTTGTATAGCTACTGCAATAAAAGATAACTGGGGACAAAATTCTGTCAAAAATTAAAAACTCAGAAGTTTGACTTTGACCGTGACCTACAAGATTGTACTGGCTGTGGGGGAAAATTTTTTTTAAAACAAAATATAAAGTGAATATAAAGCTTCAGATTGGAACAAAAAAGAAAATTTAGTTGAGTTTGATCAGCAAATCCCCTTTTAAAGTGTCTTTTTGCAGTTATTGTGACTCTAAACAAGGAAGATGGGCATACAATGGAAGAAGAAATTAGGCACTACTGTATTGCTTTGTTATCAAATTGTTTATAAAAATCCAACAAGTTTTTTAGATCAAAACATGGATTGTTCGAGCTAATACTGATCCTAAATACCCACTGAAATCTCTGTCCAGATCAGCAGCTGGAATAAGTCAAAATGAAGGAAACCCAGCAAGATTTTAAAATAAATAAAAACGTGCAGCACAAAATAGTGAACTAAGCCTGAATAATCCAGACACAAGTGGTTCAGCATACATGGTAATGCAAGTATCCCTAATCCAAAAAGTTCAGGTGTCAATGCTCAAAGACTTGTGTCGACATGTTTATTTAGGGCAAGACTCTGGACAGCAAACTACTGCAGATACTGTTTCAGTATCGCTAAGAAAGAAAAATGTGAAGCAAACAAAGTGCATATAAAGATAAACAATCGCATAAAGATTAGAGGACTTATCATGAAGACTTACTTTTTTGGATTAAATGCAGATATTTTAGAGCCTCCACCATTACTTGAGCAACAACCATCTTGTGTTTCTTGTGCTAATAAAGACAAACAACAACAACAAAAAAACACTGAGATAAGCGAACTAATTTAAACATCATATGCATTATCAAAACGTGTACTGAGGTCATTCTATGAGATATCTACAGCAGGTAAGATACTGTTAATGACCAGTGCACAACTTCAATTGATATGAGCTAGCGCTTTATTATAAAAAACTGCTAATGTTAATACCCATATATCATATGTGCCTTCTTTACTCACTGTTATAAATTATGTTCATATTTAACTTTAGAGTTTGTTTTTATGTTCTTGGGACATGCTGCTTTCTTCTAATAAATTCTTTACATTTTGAATTCATTAACAAGCACTTCCAATTAAGGTCTTGGGCATTTTGACAATATTCTTACCATTTATGTGTTATTAAAATACAGTTAATGTAATCAATAAAGGTAGCTCATGAAAACTAAATCTGTTGTATACAAAATGAATGTGATGCTGATGTGAATAAACGCAAGAAACACTTTACTTCTATTTAACAACTTTTCCTATTCTGACCTCTTCAGATATGTGTTGTTTGTCCTCCAGCTGCAGCCGCGCCCAACAAGTGAGACGCTCAATCACACACTCTGCTTCTGCGCATGTCAGCCTCTTCAAGATGGTCAGGACCTTCTCAGTCTGAAAGCAGCACAAAAGACATCCTGACATCATAAAAACACACAAACATATTGTGACTAAACCATCCTGGATTATTTAACTTACCTTATTTTGGCTTGTCAGCTGGATGAGATACAAATAATTTATCTGTGATGCCAGCACTTTGTACGCCTCTGCTAAGATCAGGGTATCCTCTAAAGACGTTGTCAGGTCTTGTTTCAGGATGTGTCGAATCACTGTCTGTTAAATGTAAAGGTAAATAAATGTTACTTTATGAGCAGACATAACAATTGTCTCATGACAAATAAAATCAAGCTTTACCATGACTTCAGTGCTGTTAGTGCGATTGGCGTTGCGAATGCCGTACCCCCCGAGTAATTTCCTAATCTCCATCAGATGATAATTCTCCTTCAAAAGCTCTTGCCTAAAAATATCAGAATTTTGTTATTACTAAATAACTATTTGTAGAGAGCAACGTGGTGGTGCAGTTGGTAGAGATGCTGCTTCTCATTAAGCATGTCGCCCCAGTTCAAATCCCAGCTGGGGGCGGGGGGGCTTTCTGGTGGAGTTTGCATGTTCTCTCCGTGCATGCATGGGTTTCCTCTGGGTACTCCGGTTTCTTCCCACAGTTCAAAAACATGCATGTTAGGTTGACTGGTAACTCTAAATTATCCCTAGGTGTGAGTGAGAGATTGAATGGTTGTCTCGTTTGTCTGTATGTGTCCCTGTGATGGACTGGAGGACCTGTCCAGGGTGTCCCTGCCTCTCGCACAGTGACAGCTGGAAATGGACACCAGTGACCCCCAGGACATGAAAAGGAAGAAGCGTGTAAAGATAATAGATGGCTGAAACTAGTTATAGAGAAGAATCGTGTTATCGTACTTTGGTCCATTCATCTCAAGGTACTGCTGCACAAGAGTCTCCACCACATTGCTCCAGGGTACCACGGCTTTCTGCATGACCTCCAGTACAGCGTCGACCATCAGCTGGTATGAAACATAAATCAGAAAATTCCCCAGCAGAAATGTTATTTTATTTTTTTCTTTGACTTTTTTGCAACAGACACAGTTGATGTTTTTAAACAGATATTTGCACTAATTTCACTTTTTTTTTTCCCTTCAACAAGTTGTTTACAAACTCACATCAGAGTCAGTCATGCAGTCGAGCACCGCCACTGCTTTGGCTTCCCATTCTGTGAAAAGCGTTGCGATCCGAGAACTGCAGCGCTCCAGCAGATCCTAGTCAATACCAGATTTACAAATGAAACTGAGACATTGCCAGGTATTAAAAAAATAAATAAACTAAGTCTCGATAAATTTATTTTACTATATTAACTTATTTGCTTGTTACAAGAATTATGTCATACCAGTCTAACAAAGGTAAGTCAGGTCCTTTGGATGGATTTTAAAAAATTAAATAGCCAAAACGTTTCAACAATTTTTTTTTTTATCCATCCAGAGGACCTGACTTAACTTTGTTAGATTTCTCTACCTGGATTATTGAGCATGCATATGTCACACCAGTATTTATTTTATAAACAATGACATACTGTATTTATAAAACATTAATAACAAATCACATTCAGTAGTAGTAGTAGACAAGTTTTACCTTGATGTACTGCATCAATAATTCATTAAAGGGTATCTTGTGCTCTTTGGCATATGGCTTAATGCTGTTTTCCACTGTAGCAGCAATCAGCTCTGGAGCAGGAACTTTATCCAGCATGAAGAACGCCACACTCCATACACTTCTCTTTTAAAAACACAAAACAACACAGCAGAGCAAGGAAAAGCTTCGTTTACAAGCATAATGAATAACGCTGCATGTAAAACATTATGTCATGGAACAAAACCATTAATTCAAGACTTAGGTTGAGTCTTATCACCGGAACTACAGTAAATTAAAGCTGTTGTAATTTTTTTTTAAATTTCAGATACATTTCACAAAGTTTGATCATGTTTAATTTCATGTATACAATATTGCACACAACAATTGTGTATAAGAGCGCAGTCACTAATAATAAACGAACCTTCTCAAATACTGAGAGTGAAAGCCTGCAGCTGTATTTCTGGTGGAGGTCGAGTAGCATACGGAGGTTGGACACGAGGGATTTGAGGCTCTCCAACTCCTTTGGGTCATCATTATCATCCTTTGGAAATGTATTATTAAAAATAAATAGAAATACTCAATGATCCCTCAAAATGCTCACTATTGTGAAGAAGACAAAAACAGCAGTCGAGCTTACTACAGATGCCATCCAGGTCCATAAAGAGGGAAGTCCAATCATTGCTAGTTCCAGCCCATTCTGAGGCCAAGAAGCCTGGAAAAATATTAAAATTGTCATGGTGACAGGTTGAACTAAGAAACTTTAGTTGTGTATAATCAAATAAACAAACATTACAGTACAAAGCTCAACACAACACAATGGAGTACAGGCTATTTTAATTTTCTTCTTTACCTTTTCAGTTAACTCCAAATTTCTTGCCTTCTGCTCAAGCCACCTTGCCAAAGTCCTCTGGATACAAAAACATGTTTTCTTAAACCAAATATAGCACAAAACCAGGGAGGATAAACATAATAAACAGATTAAAATATTCAACCTGTCCCTTTGGGAGGACTCTTCTCACAAAAGGGACAAACGCCGTCCTGAACCATGGACAGAGGTCTTGGGAGGGCAGGTCCTCAGGAATGGCGTTGAGGATTGCTTCCAAACCATTTTCATTAAACTCTTCAGCAATGTGCCCCTGACACCCGCAAAAAACAAAACATTAAACAGTAACAAACCTGAACCTAATTAAATTTTCATATAAATGTCTGGTTTATTTATATTTATTAACTATAATTCCTAAAATAGTGATAAATGACACGTTTCTGTGGTTTTACCTCATATCTGAGCCAAAGGAGCTGTGCGCCCTTCATGTCTCCCTCTCTTAGATGAGTCAAAACATCTCCCAGGTTGTCAGTGCTGTTTAGAAACTCAATCCAGGCAATTCCACTAGAGGGTATATAAATAAACTAAAAATCTAATTTTTGCACAACAAATGAACCATAATATGGAATATAATAATGTTTTTAAGGCACCTTTCATGATACTCAAGGGCACTGTACAAAAATATAGTACAATGTAAAATGCAGTACAGGTATTGTGACAAGGAAGTTAGAGTATGCCTGTTTAAAGAGGAGAGCTTCGACGTGGGATTTGAAAATGGAGAGGGTGGGAGAAATAAAAACGAAACTAAAGAAATAAGGTGTTGGACAATAGGATACTGAATTTACTTGAAATTGTCTAAGCCATGGAGGTTGCAGAACGTTGCCAGCCTGGCCAAGGCCTCTTGGATCTGCAAGGAGGAGTACTGCGAGGCGACGTGGTTCAGCATCTTCTCTGCGGTCTCAAAGGTCGGCCAGGGAGCTTTGAGGCAATACTCCACCACATACTGCTCATCCTACAAAACAGTTAGTGTTAAGCTCCCGACTGTAGTAACTTTATTTGCTCTAAAATGTCCATCTTTTTGAAAATATAAACTGCGTTAAATAAAAGTAGCATTTGTTAAGACTCACAGTGATTTTCGCCAGGTTGGTTTTGGCCTCTTCTACAAGTTCAGACCACACATCCTGTCCGTATCCACCCACTGACGCAGAGGCCAGCTGCTCCAGCACAAAGCTGAGCTTCACTTTGTAGACAAGCTGCAACAGAAAACCATTAACACAACACATTATTAGGAGCAGTAGACTATTACCTGTTTAATTACTAATCTAAAGCAACTAATTTAAAGTAATTCTTGTTTAAAATTATTATTACTATTATGTTTAAAATCTATGTTGCATCGAGACAGATGGAGTCAACTTCAGTCTTCACAGGACAAAACATTTGCATAGTTATTTAACACATCCATTAAAAATGTATATACTGTACTGGTATATAAAACAGTCACATTTACCTCTAAATCAAGGTCAAATGTGATGGCAAACTGCTCAGCCTCCTCAAACATGTGTTTGTAAAGAAGTCTACTAAGTCTACGAACAGAGAAACATCAAGAAACAACAATGGTGACAATGAAGCACAAATTATACATCAGGTAAAAAGCATCAAATAAAGATGTGTTACCTGTTCTCAGGTAAAGCCTCTGTGAGACATCTGACAGCAACGGAAGCTACAGGCTCTCCTTGACTCCTTGAAAAGATGGTTTAAAAAAATAAAAATAAAAAATAAAAAAGCAATGCTTTAAAAGTCAAAGACACAAGCACTGGTGGAAGATTATTAAAATGATCTCACCTTTCTGTGTTCTCACACATCCCTTCAACAAAATAAATTGTATCCTGAAATAAGGACAGGACACAACTGTCTTAGATAAGAAGAAATATTGAAATAGAACATGCAACAATCCATGTAATGCTTTTTAATAGGTTTTGGTTGTTTACCATATTTGTTTTAATTTGGACAAGACAGGAGACTGAGGAGACATCCAGAGAGTAGCAAACATTCATGGAGGGCAGAAATCTTATTTGAAGGGAGCTGATCTGAAATAAAAAAAAAAAAAAAGAAGTAGATCAACTTCAGAACACATCTTTGGATTATTCACCTGTAGGAGTTTACATTTTAAACAGTGTGTGTTGTTACCTGACTGTTTTCTTGCTTTGTCAGTGTGATCATTCTCATGCTGTCCTTGTCTTGGCTGTAATACAAAACAAAGCACTCAATATTTTCAGTTTGGTGTAAAATTTTGTTCTCAACATGCCGATACTTACGCCACCATGGAAGCAGAGCCACACTCAGTGGTGAGTTCAAAGTCATGAATGGTGAGGTCTGGCCAGCAGTAAATCATGACAACGAAATGCAGGTCCCACACACTCAGAACGTCCTGACACAAAGGAAACAATATGCACCACTTATATTCAAAGGCCTTGTACACGTCAGACAAAGAGTTCACAATGGCACCACTAAACTCACTTCAGAGTCCAAAATATACAACTGATTATCCACCACAGCCATTTTCTTCACACCTGCAGAGAAATAAATAAACGCAACGAAACTCATGAACATTTGACTTATGCTTTAATGCCATAGTCCTTGTAAGCCCAGGTGTCGACACACAACAAAACACTTAATCACTTGTCTACTAACTGAATTCTACATCATCTACAAAAACAAATATAGTTACCAGGAATTAAGCTGCTGTCAAATGATTGAGCGAAGCACATCTTTGCCTCAAGACGGTCCATCTTCCAGTGTGTCATGATGCTTTCTTTATCTCCCTAATAAATTATAAGTTGCAACAAATTGTAATAAATAAAAGGACAAAGCATTAGAACTTTCCTCCTCCCCCCCCCAAAAAAAATTAGGCTGTAAACATTGTATTTTGGCATGCAAAATTGTCACACGCAGTTTCAATTGGTGAATCAATTATAAATTATCTCTGACCCCGATCATTAGGTGGGTTTCAAGGCCAAGATGGAACACGACTGCTTTACTGCAACCCTCGCCATGGTATTCCTTTGTGGAGCAAAAGTCTATTTTGATGAGACTCTGAAGCTAAAGGAAGACAAGGTAAGAGTATTTTCCTTTTGTTAAAAAAAAACAACAAAAAACAGTATTTTTTATAAATGAAAAGAGATTTGAATAACTCACTTCTTTCAAAGTGCTCGCATCCATGTTTTCCATAACTGTGGGGGCACAGGAAATTTTAGATTAAATATATCTCCACCAAATTAAAAAAGTAGATTTTTACATAAAACATGTGAATACCGGTACCTGTCTCCATCTTTGACAAAACAAGGTTTGAAATGTGGAAAAAACCATCCTTTATAAGAAGAAACACGTGATATATTCCTGTTTTGATACAATAAATAATACAAATTTTAGATTAGAAACAAAAACATTAGTTTTACAGAAATAAAGAAACCTTACATGTTATGAAACTAAATATATCCATTAAGCATTGTAAATTATTCTCAAATACGGTAAGTATAAAAACTTCACCTGGGCATGACTTGTCCTCATCTATGATGAGATAGCGATAGGTTTTCTTATTTTCAGTGGATGGTTTGTCAACTAAAGCCTGCAAATAAAAAACAACATGCCATATAGCTCAGACCTTTTTTTTTTTTTCCAAACAAGTGTAGACACTGGATGTAAAAACTATTATATTTACTATAATCCTATTAAAAATGTCCCTAATGATAGTAATAATAAAAAAGTCATACACTTGTGAGGAGGATAGTCTTGTGTGGAACATAAATCAAATGAAGTTTCCCATTTCTTTCACAAACCACCAGAAACTGCCCTTTGAGGCAAACGTCAATGGCATCCACATAAGATTCTGAAAAGATTAAAAAAAAAAAAAACATGTTTTAAGTTTGATACGTTAAACTGACTCATTTCAAAATGAAAATGATATTAAATCCATTGTGACAAAAACTTTAAACCATGAAATTATTTATTTTCCCACCCAAATAAACTGACAAGACCAGTGATTATTGAACTGTGAGGCATGTGATCACTCTTTTCATTTTATTTTACGTGTAATTTTAAAATTAAACTACCGGTAACTATCAAACTCCCTTCAAACTATCGGTGAACCCTGACAGAGTCAGCGCATACTTTAATTATGTGATATTATTGAGCTGATATATATATTTATTTTTCATGATTCTTCGAGAATGGTGTAGTTCTTGAATTTGTTCTGTAACTTTAAAGAAATAAAAAACATAAATCACAGCAGTTAAGAGACAAAGCTCACGAATTAGCAATGTCACACACGCTTTGACTAGGAGAAACATAAAAGATAGCAAACTTAATTAAATTTGGTTGAGTCTTATGGTGGTGGTGGGGTGTCTACCTCCAAAAGGAGGGCTTGGCATGAATAGTTTGAGAACCACTGCACTGACAGTTAAAAAAAAAAAAAAAGTGATGTCTTACCAAAGTGGAGAAGCAGCAGGATGGTCTGATAGCTCTGATCAAACATGATCACTGTCTTGTCAACAACAACAATTCTCCAGTTTGAACCACCAAATGAGGAAAGTTGGGGATCTGCATCCACCTAGAAAAAAAAAAAAAAAGCAACCAGGGTTTCAATATTCTTAGCTACGCCCCTGGATATCCATTAAATAAACTTAGCAACAAGCATCCAAAAGAGCATGTCCAAGCCAACTGTCCTGGCACTGATTACCTGACTGGCAGAAGAGATTTTGACGAGTGTATCCAGTTGGTATAAGCCGCTGCCATTTTCCTCTTTCGACACGCTGTCTAGACGGACAGTGTTTGAATCCTCGTTTATCAAGAGTTCAACGTCGCTCCACATCGCGAAGCTAAAGACGAATGAGCTGCAAGTTAGCTAAAAACCTCCAGTATTTCCGACACTCAATCGACTGAGCGACAAATTTAACAAGCCAACAAAACCCACCAGTTCATTTAAAACCGATGGTCTTCCGTCGGATACAATTTGTAAATAGGTGGTAAGAATACATCCACATCAAGGACAAAACTTGAAAAAAGTCGAGCATCAACAATAGCTTTGGAATTTGGCGGGTTGGTTTGAGACGTATAAACTTTGACCCTGCGTTGTGTCTTCCAGGAGCAGCGTCACTTACACATAAGCCTTGCGTCCGTCGTAAAATTAATATCTGTGACTCGTATGACAGCTATATTAATTTAAAACTAAGGTAATCTAGAAATAATTGCATAACCCGTAAAACGTGTTTAGAATATACATAGTAGTATAACAAAAGCGTGTGCCTGGCAAAACAAACTTAGGTAAGAAAATGACAATTTAATTACTAACGCGCATGCGTAAAAGAACGGGCACCGCGCCCCCAGTTTCTTACTTTTGTTTTTTATTGACTGACACAAACGTATTTGAAATTAGTTTTATTGGTATTTTTACATTGTGAGTGCGACGAGCAATGTTGCCATAGTCTGAGTGACTGCAGAGCACAGGTGAAACAGAGGTAGACATTGACTAACAAGTGTATTTCAACGACCTGAAAGAAAGCATGAAACTATTTAGACCACAATGCATCTGTATTCTGTATTGAACGTTTTTTGATTTTACCACAATGCATCGTAACAAAATTGACTTTGAGCATGCGCATTAGTAACTAGAAAAAAAAAAAGTCAACGTTGCCAGGTATGACCAAGTATACGTTCTTTGCTACACAATCATTTACCGGTAGATTTTAAATACTGTACTGTAAACAGTATACAGTACTGTAAATATACAGTACTGTATACTGTATCCTGATTCATGCTCAATAATCCAGGTAGAAAAATCCAACAAAATTAAGTCAGGTCCTCTGGACAAGTAGTGATATAAAACAAAATAAAAACAAACTACATTATGAAACGAGGTAAAATGCTAAAAACAGGAGCGTTGATTTTTGCATTGAACTTAACAATTGTTTAAAATCCCTTGGAGAGGTCAAAGTCAACAGCTTCAGATCTTTTTGTAAGTAAATTGTAAATTTTCCTTACTAAGGTGAGCATCATCTTTTTTTTTTTTGTATTGTAACTTATTTTTTTTTCCAAATATGGCTCTTTATGATTCACTCATTCAGGTGCAGTAAAATGACAAAAAAATGGACTTCTATTCTACAATTGAAGACGTTTCCAATCTATCATTATTACCTCAACAGGTGCATCAGAAGGTGTGTGTGTGTGTGTGTGTGTCCTTGTTTATGCTACTTTGTAAGGCCCATTTTCCCAACTTATACTACGTACATTGTGAGGCCCAACTGCTCCTTATGGGGCCCAAAGCCCGAGCCCCATAAGAAGAAGTCCCGTTGGTGGGTTAG
>JARVGV010001587.1:17575301-17585753 GCA_031762435.1 Hypsolebias longignatus | reverse complement strand
TCTTCTCTTTGAAGAAATGTTATCAGTTGTGTTGAGGGACCAACTGACCAAATTGAAGTCCATAGTTATGATTCGGATGATTTTGTAGAAGATAAGCTCTCAGACAGTTTCACAGACAAGACAAAGCAAAAGCAAAGCGGAGACCGAGAGAAATGTCCGCACTTGAGAGGAGCAAGTGTTGAACTGTGCTCCAAAAATGCAGTGAAATCACAGATAAAATAAGATGTATATAAATATACATGCATATAAATACTAGAATCAAACTTGCAAAATCTCCACCCTAAAAAGAGATGCTATTAGAATTTAAATTGTAGGCTAATAAATGGTTATACCATTTGTATATTGTTTTTATACAATAAAAACAACCAAAAGTATCAGTCTCTAACTTTGGCAACCTTTATAATCATATTTATTGTTGGAAAAAACTGTAATGCACCATTTATTACCTAGGTGTGCATAATACTGTACTGTATTCTGTAAAGTCCCTCTGAAAACTTCATTACCCAAAATGCAGCGTTTTTAAGGCGAGTACATGACGACGTTGCCTACATGATAAAGGTCTTCAAAAACACAACAACAATTCGACAGTCAATGGTGGTCTAAAAACAAACTTTAAAGTTAGTCAAATAAGTGTTACGTTGTGAGATCCCAGAACATTTTTAAATAGATGGAACATTTGTACTAAATAGGCCATTAGAGAAAACTAATCATCTGGCTTCCCGTTCATCAGTTTTTAAAATTCACTGTGTTATTTTGAAAAGCTGTACCGGAAATCTGGCGAGTTTGTAGATTAGCTTAACTGTACTGATGCTCGCGTCTGTAGCGGCTCGGAAGGATGCGGCGAAGCAGATGGAGGAGGAGGAGGAGGAGGTGAAAGGCTGGAAGGCGGAGAGCAGAATGAGCTGGTCGGAGGAGCGGAAGGATGCGGATTACGGGGGCCTAACGGTCAGTCTCCCGTCCGACGGAGGTTTCGGTCGTTTGAAACGAAGTCTGGAGGAAGTGAGTCCGGCCTGCGGGTTGTTGATGCAGAGGAGCCAGTGATCCGCGCGTCGCCTCAGATTGACACTGAGGAGGTCTCGGCGCTGATAAGGATGAGTTTAGCTCTACTGTTTCTTGTTTTATAGGTTAATTTTAACGCTCTTAAATTGTTTCCCTGCCCGCTGTGTCGTCAACACCAGCAGAAGAGGATAAATCAAAGTAACCCCCCATCCCTGTTTGTGTCGTGGGTCAGCTGCCGTCATGGTTTTAGCCGTTATTTTAGCATCCGCAGCACCTGATTCTTCCCTCGTGCCGCTTCAGACTGGATGTCACCCTGAGGAGAGCGCCTAGAACTCATAAAAATACAAATAAGCAACAAAATAACCGAGTTTCAACATGAGCTGCTTTACTGGGATATTCATATCGATGGCTTTATGTCTGCTTAGCAGCGGCCAGTCCGCCGCACCTTATTCCTCGGGCCTGTCTCGAGCCATCCGCGTGCCACTGCGGCAAGGCGCTCGCGACAAGCAGTCCTCGCCACCACCTGCTGCTGCCTTCAGTCAAGAAGGCGGCGCGAGCGGGAACCGCAGGCGGAGAGCAGCGGCGGAGGGCGGGGCCAGCTTTGTGGGCATGATTGACAACCTGCGGGGGAAGTCGGGCCAGGGGTACTACGTGGAAATGGCCGTGGGTTCTCCTTTACAGAAGGTAGGAGATTTATTTATTGATTAAATAAAACATGTTTGTTTGTTTTGTTTAGTTATGGACCAGGGGCGATTCTAGAATCTGCCCCAGTGGTGCTGCTTAGCCCCCAGTGTAATGACTCTTGGCTTGAACACTGTGGTGGCCATTTGTGTCAGAAGCATTCATAATGTGTGTGTGTGTGTGTGGTGGGGGTGGAAACTGGTCTGGGGGTCTGCCCTCAGAAAATTTTGAATAAAGTAGATGTCATTTCCTGCATTCTGGTGTATTTTAACAGGTTGTTAAACATATCTCCATAGTGAACAATTGATTCAACAACTATTTTAGAGAATTCGGCACAAGAAGTAGCGCTAAGCTAGTGGCGTGCAACACAGATGTGCTAGCTAAAATGCTACAGATGTAGCTCTCAGCTTTACATTACACAACCTAATACTGTACTGTAAACACTTTGTACAAAATCAGTTTAGTGCTAACTGATTATAACAAATAAAGGCTATGTAATCAGAAGTTGCAACATACAGTAGCTATATCTATACACAGAACACACAAACAAACAAAACTTAACTTTAAGCATTAATTTATAATTTACCCATTAAGCATACAATATAATTATGAAAAAAAATAGGTTTTAATGGCAGTTACCTTCATACAAATAAACATGCGGTACTTCCTTTTTTATAACTGTTGTTTTCAGCTGTTCATGATGTCGGCCACAGGGCTTTATCCATGTTTTACATTTTTCCAGACTCAGTTTAGGTTTTGGAAATTAAATAAACTGTATTCCCCCCTCTAAAAAAGGACTATTCAACTAAACTGCTCAGGGGTCCACAGTTACTGAAAGCCAGCAGCTCAGGGGCTGGACATCCAGCAATTAAAGTCATTATGTGAATTAATCAAGTATTACAATGATCTGTTGCCTTTTAAATTTGTTTATTTTGTTGCCTCGAATCATAAAACTGGCCAAAAATTTATTTATTTATTTATTTATTTTTTTACTTTATTTTTCAGTGGTGCTGAGTTAAAATTTCACCCCCAAACAGAGGCTAAAATTGCCACTGTTATGGACACAGATACACAAGCAATAATATCTGTTAGCAAAATATCTCACAAATCACTGGATGTCCAGTCAAATATGCAGATATTGAGTTAAAACTTGCTGTGGTAGTAGCTGAAACTAGTCCCCAACAGATATTGCTCAGAGCTAACAGAGTTTTACTTTTTGTCTTGCCTTTAACTAGTTGGAGTGAACTCTGTTAGCAAAATATCTCATAAACCACTGGACAGATTTCAGTGAAATGGCCAGGAAATTGTCGGACGTTCAAGTGATCAATCTTTGGAGTCAACCTGAATCAAGATGGCCGCCACAGTCAAACAATCAAAGCTCTGTTTTTCTGAATATAAATTTAGACAAACTTTGTATTTAAACATTTTAAAAATCAATCTGGTTTTATCTTGGTGTTGCATTAATGTCCATGTTTTATCTACTCAGCATTAACCCTCTTGTTGCCCTTGGATTACATGACCCAAATGGGACCTCTTGGATTGAATCAAGGGCAGCAGGAGGGATAATACAGAAAATGAACTTGCAACACACACAGCTTGCATTAAAGGTAAAGTTTAGGGTAAGGTATGCATTGGTAATGGTTAGGTTAAGGGTAAATGTCAGGGTTAGGCTGTACAGAAATAAATGAAAAATGAATGGAAGTCAATGCAATGGCCCCATAAAGATAGCAAAACAAACCTGTGTGTGTGTGTGTGTGTGTGTGTGTGAGACCTAGTCTATTCCTCTGTGCATCTGCAGCTTGTTGAAGACACCTCAGGTACCGTACTCTGTGTTGTGTTTTGGGGTTGAGGGGTGAGGTTCTGTGCAGAGACAGAGGCACCAGACACAAGGTTCTATTGTGGTGATACATTGCAGCATTGATTTTGTCCAGCCACACTTCTTCTCACACACCTTACAAGCATGTTTGTCACATATGCCTATATCATGTCATTACCATCATATTTCAATTCATCTCAATGTTACTCACTACCTGTAACCTGTCACACAACCTGTGTAGATGTTATGTTTAATATATATCGTGCATTTTAGCTTATATTACCACCTGTGAAATACTTAAAGTACTGTATTCATACAATCCTACTTACACTGTTATATTCTACCATTTGTTGTTCACTATATTTCTTTAGGACCTTGTAAATATATTTCTTTTTCACTTTTTGGTACTTTGTTTTGCACCCTTATTGCATGCTTTGGTACTGGTATTTTTATTTTATTTTAAGTGAGTCAAATCGATTCTTCTAATCCTGAACATCTCATTGTACTGTTGACCATGTGTTAACCTGCATATGACAAATAAACATCATAACAAGTAGTAAACTATAAACACTATAAAGAAGTCAATAATGAAGGTGCTATTTATAAGACTGAGTTTGTTGCAGCTCCTCGGATGGATGAAATCTTTTGGATTAAAGACGAAACCTTTCAAACAAAAAGAAACGGTCCAGAGGACCTGACTTAACTTTGTTGGATTCTTTTTGTTTTTCTTTCTGATCAACTTTATTTTTGTGAATATACTTTAAATATTACCGTCTCTTCTGTTTATCAAACAGTTAAAACTATTTTACTTGCAGTGTAAACGATATAAATTAACATTATTATTATTGGAATTGTACCCTTTTAAATGTACAGTACTGTATTTTTATGCATTTTAATCGTCCGTTTCCATGAATAAAGGAATCAAGCACACAACCTGGCAACCCACTGAACCCAGGAGGAGGAGGAAAAGAGCTAAGCTAAGCTAAAGAAGATCGTCCTCGGCCTGGTGGCTGCTAGAGATCTTATCGGTTCTATTTGATGCCTCTCTGGTAAAATTGCTACGCGTATATACAGTGCTTCGGAAACATGTCGGTAAGTGCAATTAGTTTCACAAAACGTCGAAACATACACAAACGAAGCATTTTATACTACGAATTTGTATATATTTGCTAAGTGGTGTAACAAATGTTTTTCTAAAGATGGCGGTCGGCGAGCTCAGCGATAACGCTAGTCTTTGAAACTTAGCTAGTAGGTCAAAATGAGCGAAATGCAAACTTTAGCATAAGTGAACTGACATCATCGAAGACATGTCTGGAGCAGCTATTGAATATTCAACATCTTAATCACCAATGACATGATTATGAATTAAATGTGCCTGACAAAACGCGAACATGGGGTATTTCAATAAGGATGTACGTCAGTAATGTCAGATACGCTTAAATTTATGTAATCATATTAACGATTGTTAACACTACTGCTCTCCAGTATCTGAAGCAAAATCTATCGCTATCTTAACTCATCGTATTTATATTTTGTTTGGGCTTTGCCGATGGGATTAAGGAAACATTTGTCAAATATTTCATATCAAGTATGAGGGACGAAATCAGTGTATTAAGCTGCAATTAATAAAATAATTTAGTCTTAGAAGGATTAGATTAAATAAAAACCGAGACACTTTATGATTTTTTTTTTGTGTGTTTAAGTTGTATAAACATGTTTACCGGATAGTTGCTTGTAGAATTTCTAATGTTTTTGCAATTTTATGATTTATCTTTTGACTTCATTGCAACTAATTTGGTATTATTAGGTGTAATTATTGACCTTATCACTCTTACATAATTTTTATTGTTACAATGGTCATTCAAAAAATTATGCAAATCTTTTATTTCACCTAATAATGGCCCTTTTTTCAGCTGCTGACCTCATGTTTCATTATGTTTTTTTGTTTCAGGAAAGTGATGAATCTGCTGACTTGACCAGATCAAGCTCTCCGGTTCATCGTAGAAAAAAGCACAGCATGGAGTCATCTAGATCTCCTAGAATGTCCAAACATCACCATTCACGATCGAGGTCACGTTCCAGGGACAGAAAACGTCAGTATTCAGTAACAAAACTGTTTGAGTAGTGCAGATGGCACCAGAATTTGGCCATAATTAGAAACTATTTATTATTAATTGCGTATTGTTAGTTGAATGTATGGGAAGAATGTCCCCTGATGCATGCTCAATAATCCAGGTGCATAACTCTAACAAGGTTGAGTCAGGTCCTCTGGACAGATTCTTCTTTGTTGAAACATTTTATCTTTCATCCAAAAGGACAAAACGTTTCAACAAAGAAGAATCCGTCCAGAGGACCTGCCTCAACTTTAGTGTGAGAAGAAGTTTTTCACGCAGGTCTCTACCACAAATATCAACCCGGTATATATGAGGTGCCTGAGATTGTATTTCTAACTGAAATACTTCTGGTGTATTTGGTTTAAATGTGGTTTTATAACATAGACTTCTGAGTAATGTGAACAAACTGTTTCTGAGTGTGTGAGCAGTTTGCTTTCTGCTTTTTTCAGGTGACAGAAAATACAGAAGAAGTCGCAGCAGGAGCAAAGAGGTAATTGGTTTATTAATTGTATTATTTACAACACAGACAATGTTATATTTGTTTAGATTAATAGGTACTAGCTTTAGGTTAAGGTGAGTATGTAGGTAAATATTCATAATAGAATAGAGTTCAGAACTAAAACAACGTGCATTGAGTTCATGTGGGATGGGTATAATTTTGCCCATCTTATGTTCACATGTCTCAAAGGAAGTGTGCGACCTTGGATATCTGTCATTATTGTAGCCATAAAAATGGTGAAGAGTAGATTTTTTATTTTTTTGTTAAACCTTGTGTGTAGATCACATGATAACATTTCTACAATAAATCATACTCAGCGTGCTAATGCACGAAGAGACTGAACAGAAGACCCTGCTGACATAGCAAAATAATATGCCTACTACTGGGACAGGTAACTATCTGCCATTCAAACTCCTATTTGTCTCACATTCTTAGTAGAAAAAGTGGCATTAACTTTTTCATCTCTTGCAGCTAAGGATGTGCATTCATTGAATTTTGAAATGCATTAAACTTTTTTTAATCTGCAAGATGGATGCCCATCCTTATTCTAACTTGCCATTGGGTGTACTGTATATTCAAAATATTTAGATTGAACTAAGTTGCTAAATTTGCAAACTTGAGAATTGGAACTTAACATTTGCATGCACATTATTAAATCCACCAACAGGATCCAAATTGATGTCTTTAATTATTACTACTATTAAATTATTATATTTTTCTACCTGGATTATTGAGCATGCATCAGGATATCATTCCTATTCCTAACCGTCCTCATGTTTGCAGCCAAAATTGTGCAAACCCAGAAATGCCTAAATGTTTAACCAATCTGAAAATGTTTTATTACATTTTACATGGATGTTAAGATGGAATCGACATGACAAGATATTTTTCATCTGGTCATATTTTTTACATTCTTTCTGCTGTAAGCCATGGTACTAACTCTTTTTGTTGCACTATTTTCCTGAAAGAGACAACTTCTTCTTAAAACAGGCACGAAAGAGGGACTCTGAGAAGCCATCAAAATATAGAAAAACAGATGATTCACAAGAGCAGGAGAGACGCTTGACAGAGAATGGAGAGGAGCGGTCCAGGCGCAAGGAAAAGGGGTCTTTAAGAAGCCGAAGCTTATCCAGGTCGCACTCAAGAGAGAGGTAAGCCTGGTCAATAAAAGTCTGTTGGGCAGGTTTACAAAGTTGTCTAATGACACAGAGAAGAAGTAAACTGGAAGATTTAGAAACAGATTTTGGATTATTAGACTCATTTAATACAGGTCTCTTTTGCAAATGAGACAGTTGTGTCTCTACGTGACTAACCTGTACAAATAAAATAAATTAAAAATGTTTGATATTTTGTTTAAATACTGTATACCAGGGCTATTCAAATGGTAGCCCAGGAGACAAGTCAGACCCGTGGATGAACTCAATTCGCCCCACAATGTGTTAATTTTTAAACAAAACTAGATTTTGAACCATTAAACTTACTTAATGACAATAACTGCTGGATGTCCAGCCCCTGAGCTCTTTGCTTTTAGTAACTGTGGCCCCCTGAGCAATTTAGTTGAATAGTCCTGTAATATAATAATATGTTATACATTGTCATCATTGTATGTTCCCATAAACAATGGCGAAATTGGCTCTATACAGTTTAGCTTAAACATATTCATTCGGTACCCCATTTTTCAGTCAATAGTTTTTGGCTTGAACTAATACAAATTACAAACAATATTCAAAAAGAATTGTAAAGGTTTTCCAAAATGATGAGAACAACTTATGAGCAATAACACCAGTGAATGTGACAAGTGCAGTAACAAGGTACAGTAAACATTAGAATAATTTTAAATTGAGCAACAAAATTTAAATAATGTACAAGAAGTTTTAATTTTTTTCACTTGTTTACGGCAGTCGTATTATAAAAACATGAGCAATAGAAAAGCTAATACAGCACACCTGTCACTTGGTTTAACGCTCTTTTCTGTTAGATCATTTAATGATCAGTTCATGTTGCAAAATTGAAGCTCGCTTGTTTGAGAGAAGCAAAGTGTGAAGGTGAAATGAGCAGTGGATGACTGCTAAAATGAAGCTGTTATTATTTATTTCTGTTGTATTATGGTTAAAGCATGGGGCAAACATTTTAGGATTTCAGCCATTCGTGACCATCTACTGTATTTTTCGGACTATAAGGCACACTTAAAATCTTTTTAATGTTCTCAAAAATCGACAGTGAGCCTTATAATCCGCTGCACCTTATGTATGAATTCTGGTTGTGCTTACTGACCTCAAACTGATTTTATGTGATACACGGTGATCAAATATGTGTCAAAATGAACTTGTTTTGATTAATGCGCCTTATAATCTGGTGCGCCATATAGTCCGAAAAATACCGTCTTTAAAAAATGTCAGGGTTTTTTAAGACCATATAGCTTCTACAAATGCAATTCTGTAGATCTTAGATTCCATATATTCCACAAGAATAAAATGCAGCATTGTCTTTATGTCCGTCATTATTTTAGATTTCTCTTAATTTTCCCATTTAAGGCGGCATCACAGCAAAAGCAGGGACCAGCGACGATCACGATCACGCAGCAGGGACAAGAGGAGGAAGAATAGATCTCGTTCAGGTTCAAGGACCAAACACCGTCATCACAGCAAAAGTCGTAGCAGGAGCAAGTGGGTGCATTAACAAATAAGTCCTTTGTTGTAACTTTTTGAAAATGCATATTCTCTATCTTCCCCATCATTATTGGACTATTTGCTTTGGTTGTTTTAGAGATCGAAAGAAGAGGAGTGAGAAAGTGAACAGAAAGAGCCGAAGTAGGTCTGTTAGTCCCCTGATTTTCCGTGGTCGAAACAAAGCTATGGATGCACAAGAGGCTCTAGCCAGAAGGTAAGGACGCAGCTGCGGCTAATGCATGCTTCTGTAGTGTTTAGCTTTATTGTATTCTTTAAAAGTTATTTGTGAGGTGGGTTTTTCCTCTTTCTTTTTAGGGCTTCACAGATATTAATTGTGTGTATTTGCTTTAGGCAATGTTTAGATAAGTAAGTTTCTTTTTTTTCTGTTTTTTTTTTTTTTGTCCAGGCTAGAGAGAGCCAAGAAACTGCAGGAGCAGAAAGAAAAGGAAATGCATGAGAAACAGCAACAGCAGGAAATTGCTGCAGGTGAGAATTAGCCTGTGTGCACTTCTAAAATGTTGATGATAGAGTTCAGATCCTGTTGTTCATTCTGCTCTGTATGTCTTTAGCTGTGGCAGCCCCTATTGCAGCAGTGGTTGCCTCAAATCCAGTCCTCAACGTGGCAGCCCTTTTGGCCTCCGGAACACAAGTCACGCCTCAGATTGCCATGGCTGCACAGATGGCAGCACTTCAAGCTAAAACACTGGCTGAGACGGGTATTTCAGTGCCCAGCTTTTATAACCCATCCGCTGTAAATCCCTCCAAGTTTGCAGAACAGGAGAAAAAAAGGAAAAAGCTGTGGCAGGGAAAGAAGGAAGGGGTAAGTTGTGTTTATATTAAGGTCAACTTTTCTTCCTTAAATTGTTCTTTTAACATGAACCAAATAATATATACATGTACTGTACTGTATATATTTTCATGAGCAGTTTTTGCATACCGGTACATCAATATTTGTATGATACCTAACTTTATTATTATTATCATATTTTATTTTTTTTAGGAAAAATCTCAAACAGCAGAATTGTGGGAGAAACTAAACTTTGGAAATAAGGACCAGAATGTTAAATTTCGGAAACTGATGGGCATTAAGGTAAGCGTGCTGTTTCCCTTACAATAAGAACTTTTTTTGTGTTTCTTTACTGAGATAAATGCAAATTTTTATTTTTATTTTTTGTCTCAACAGGGCGAGGATGAAGAGGCTGAAGTTTCCAAACCACTTAATGATGAAGGCCTAAAGACTCTGCAGAAACAAGAGGAGATGTTTAGGAACCTTGATGTACAGTATGAGATGGCACGGTCTCAGACACACACTCAGAGAGGAATGGGCCTCGGCTTTACCTCCTCGTTCTCTCGAGGAATGGACTCTGTTTAGTGCCAAACACCGACAATCGCTTCCTCCCTTCATTCAAAACCACCAAATCATTGCTAGCTCTCAAGCTTGCATGGATGTTGCTTTGAATCTGTAATTTATTTATAGACAAAAGTTCCACAAACATAATGTAAATAGAATGATACTGAGTTTGTCTCAGTATTTATTAATCTGTACATCATTGTAAAAGTAAGCGTCATGTTTACTGATGCAAGGTAGTTTTTGGTTTTTGTTTTGGAAGAATGTGGTAGCTTCTTTTTTTTTTTTTTTTTTTTTTTTTTACTTAAATATATATATATATGTCT
>JARVGV010001587.1:17505312-17516314 GCA_031762435.1 Hypsolebias longignatus | reverse complement strand
CTCAAGATGAGAGTTCTGCAATGGAGTTAAATTCAAAGCAGTCTGCTCCTCAGATAAATAGTGTTAAATTATTATTTTACGTATGAATGTTTCCGTTCAGTGCCCTGAGACGACTTCTGTTGTGACTTGGCGCTATATAAATGAACTGAATTGAATTGATTTGTACATAAATGATGGTGGATGTCCCTACAGTTTTGTGTCCCAGCATTTGCTTTGACAATCTTGTCTCCTGTTTTCTCCACAGGGCCATCACCTCTTTGGTGAAGTGCTGACAGCATACAATGATGAAACTTTGGAGCCCCTTGATGGAATAACTTTTCCTGTGGGAAACACTACTGATCCTAAGACATGGGAATCCGTGTGTGCCATCAACGACTACCTCCAACGTCATCTGCCTCCAGTCGGCAGGGATCTCCTTCTGCATTACTCTGACATCCTCAATAACGCTATGGCTTTTCAAATCCAGTTCAAAGCATTTGCAGAAAGGCCCTTTTGGAATGGAACTATTGACCTCAACACATGCCGCCGAGAGAAAAAACAGTTAAAGGAATATGCCAAGAAGGAACTAGTCCTCCGGATCATTTACTTCTCCAGGAAATGGACGGAAGCATTCATTCAACTCTACACTTACTACAATCATACCTCATATCACTGAAGAACTTTATTTATTTACCTACTTATTTATTTATTTGTCTATTTATTTTTCTATTTATTTATTTGCTGAGAAGTTGTAGTGTATTTATTTGCATTTATACTAAGTGATGTTTCAGTAGTCCTTTTCTGAAGGACTGGTGGTGGTTGCATTCAGGTTAAGTGGTTTGCGATCGCAATAATAAAAACGGTCAATTATTGTGCTGCAAAAAAAAAAAGAAAAAAGAAAAGATGAGTTTATAGATAACTGAAATTTTTTTTTGCCATAAATATTCCAACTTGATTCCAACTTTAAACACCTTCTTAAGCGTTTGTGATTTGAAGGTTTGAGGTCTATTAGAAGATAACAGATGTAACGAGGTGAAGTCAGGTCATCTGGACGTTTTCTTCTTTGTTGAAACGTTTCATCTTTTATCCAAAATACTTCTTCAGTCTGAAACCCTGCAAGAAAACTCAGTCTTATCATTGTCAGAGGACCAAACAGTTGGTCCTTGGGTTGGCTGTGGCTGAGTGGTTGGAGCAGTCATCCTCCAATGCAAGGGCCGGGGGTTCGATTCCACCAGTAGTCACATGTCAAAGTGTCTCTGGGCAAGACACTGAACCCCTCATTGCCTTCGATGTGTGCCCCATCGTTGTATGAATGTGAGGACGCACTGATTAGTCTTTGTGCAGAAATAGTAGAGTGCTCAGATTGTAGTGTAAAGTACTTTGAGTATCTTGATAAGATAGAAAAGCGCTTTATGAGTGCAGTCCATTTACTTCAGGTGTCTTTGGGTATTTGCAGGAAACCATCAGGCCTTGAGGTGCAGTCACAAAGAACGAGGAGGAAGTCTTATAATGCAGGTATTAGGACTTGGAAGTCACTGGAGATCAAACACTGTTACAAAAAATTCACAGTTTACAACACAAATACAACATAAGAAAAGTGTCACAGGCACACACACAGTAAATGAGTTACTCACTGCAATATATTTTTCTTGAGCTGGTAAAAAAATAGCTACAAATGAACAGAACAGGAAAACAGACTCTTTCTAGAAATATGTTTTCCTTTGCAATAAAGAAATGTGCCTTCTTCTGATTAGTCACTGTGGACTGATTTGAATTTTAGTTGATGAAGCAGATTAAAGATCTATGGACTTATGCAGGGGCGCTTCTAGAATCTGACCTTTAGGGATGCTTAGCCCCCAGTTATATGATTCACTTGGGCTTTATTTTCAAAAATTACCACATTGTTTTTAACAATCCTGCTGATGACATAAATTTATTCAGGCCTTAATGATCTGTCTTAGAAACATACAAACACAGATGGCCATAAAAGTCGTTCAACTGAGCAAAAACACAACATGAATGATTTCAGTTAATTTCAATCTAATCTCTTAAATAGTTACAACAGTGTAAATGACCCTTTAGATGCTTAATGTCACCTGTAGGCAAGAAATCTTGGTTTTAATCAGACCTTTGAATTTGACAGATTCGGTTGTCCATAAAGAAATAAAACCAAGAATCTGACAGATGGCTTTGATACAATTACTGTTTTTTTATTCTGTTCACATCATTAGAATTTGTTTGTTGGTTTTATTCACCTAAATGAACTTGGCTAAATGTTTCCATCCAAACCCTTTGTTTTGGATCATCTTAGATCCAGGATCAAAAGCCGAGGTGCCGGATGTGGCCCCTGATCAGTGAAACATCTACTTTAGAAAATTAGAACTCGGTTTGTTAATCATTTTAATGAGCTTCTTATGAATGACTTTTACTTCTGTTTGAGTGAGATATCAAGAGGTTCATTGTGCCGGCTTAATTAATTTATGTTTTATTTATTTAAGCTTTTATGGTTTAGAGCTGAGGCGGCATGGTGGCACCGTTGGTTGTTGCCTCTCTTCAAAAATGTCACCAGATCAAATCCCAGCTGGGGGAGACTTTTTAGGCAGAGTTTTCATGTTCTCTCTGTGCATGTGTGGGTTTCCTCCCACAGAACAAAAACCTGCATGTTAGGCTGACTGGTACCGGTAACGCTTAAAATAAGTGTGAGCAGGGCCGACCCAAGGCATAAGCAAATTAAGCGGCTGCTTAGGGCCCCAAAGCCACTAGGGGGCCACCTAAGTGGAATTATTATTATTATTATTATTTTTTTGTAATATTTCTATATGATTCTATTTAATATTTTAAGTTCACCTTTTGCAAATTGTTGCATATATTTACGTAGTTTTAACAACTGATTATTTAACTTGAAACTAATTTTTTAACCATTTTACGTGGTTTCAAGTAATTGTTCATTCACATTATTTAAGTATTTCCTTGATATTTTATATTTATTTTATTTAATTTAGTCTGTTTTTGTACAATTTATTGTTATGCATCTAAGTTATTTTATCTGTTGTTTGCCATTGATCTTGCTGTACAAATTATTTTGAACATTACTGTTGCAATTCTTTGGAACTAACAATAATAAACCAGATGACACTGTTTTTGTAAAAAACATGGCATATTGGTGTTTTATTATTATTATTTTTACTTTTAATACCACTAGATGATATTTACATATAGGATACTGTAATGTCAACAGGGCTGTCAGAGTCGCAATGAATTTATGTTAGGTGGGTGAAAGATCTGATCATCTGACTGTTGACTGCAGTAATCCACGTTATTAGCAGAAATAGAGGGCCCGAAACATCTTTTCACTTGACCCTCAGATAACCTTTTAGATTGTTAGATTCAGTATTTTGATTCATAGAAGGATCTCTGTTTCAAGTAATAAAACAAGCTTCTCTTGACACACTTTTAGGCCTTGAGGTTTATGGTTGAAAAACTTTGAAAGTCCTCCATTAATATAGGAGATGTGTTTAATTTAAATGTATTTTCTGAACAAGGGCCTGTTTAGTCATCTTCATATAGAATATATTTAGACTAATACCAGACAGAAAGACAGAAAATACCCATTATTACATTTCCTAAGTTAATTTGCATTTAATCTGATTAATCGGGGGTGCAGTTCGTGTAAAACTCCAAAGAGTAAAACTGAGTCAAGAGCAGCTTTCCCATACGAAGAGGAAAATGTCATAGATTTTTATCTCAAAAGGCTGAATAAAAAGCTATCTTTAAAAGATGGTTGACAGAAAAGTGTCACATCAGAAGCGTGCTGTGGACTGAACACTCCTGCTGTCATGGATTTCCACACTGGTAAGAATCTTGTGTTTGGGGTGTGAACTGCTGAGGCTTTCATGTTGGCTGCATATCATTAATCTCGGTCCACATGTATTCAGCACTGATGATCTTCTGTGCTCGCACTTGTCACGGCTGCAGGACTCGTTATGGTGTGCATGCTTTTTGCACACGCATGCTGCCATCCTCTAGGGAAGGACGAACAAGAGGAGGTCGTGGCCTCCACTGTGGAGTCATTGATGAAGAAGATACAGAGCATGATAAACGACCTTGTAAGTATTGTATGCATATTTTAACAAATAAAGGTAAATATTAATTTAATAAGAACTTTTTAAGCCAATAAAAAAAGGAAAATAAAAATTATCTGCAATTTAGTGACTAATTTCACGTAACTTATATTTATTAAAATATTGGACATAGAAAGTTTATAATCCTTTCCTTTCAAATAATTAAAAAATGTAATTTTTACTATAGCATAAAAGTAAAAAAAATAATGTATTGAAAAATGAGGATTGACACTTTTAGAGTAAAAAAGCAATTTAATGGTCACAAAACATGACAAAGAGCTTGTGTAGAAGTCAGCTGATTAGTTTTTTTTATGACCAAGACTGGTTTTTGAGACAAGAAACAATTATTTTAATTTTTTGGGACAATAGGTATTTTTCCATTGAACAAAATATAGCATTACTCATCTTAAATAAATGTGTATTAGCATTAGATTAAAAATAAACTGTAGAGTCTCATTTAGAAACACTAAACTGTGCTTCAGAAAGCTGCTTGAAGCAGCTGCTGCTGCATCTTTTTCCTCATTGATTTTGGCTCAAATAGGTCTACACAAGTTTATCATAAATATTTGAAATATTTTTGCTCCCTCACAGTCTGCTACTCCAGGGCTGGTTTCTAACGACTCCTGCAACAACCTGACGATAATGAAGCTGCTCCCACCAGAGCAGCAGTCCCACACCAATCACATCTCCACCTTCTGCTGCTACATGCAGAAGTTCGCTGATTGCATCAAAGAGCTGTCAGGCAGGCTCATGCATAGTGCGCAGCTCATGCAGAATTTGGAGGGCCGACTGAGCAACCAGATCAGCTCCAAAGACTGCAGCCTGCTCCCCTTCAATGTGAGCTCGAATCCTCACAATTATGCAATGTGCTTCCTGCAGGACATGAAGAAAATACTGTCCAACTTCTGATGTCGAGTCATTGTTATTTATTTTTTAACAGTCATAAGTCACATTTATATTTGTGACTTTTGTTGCATTAATTATTTATTCAGAAACATATTTATTAATAATAAAATTGTTTTTAAAAGCTGAGATTGTTTTCATGAGTTTATTCTGATTCAGAGTCAACGTGTAAAACAAGTGTCTGAGAACTGGAAAAACATACAGCATAAGAAAATAGATTTATTTTCCCTTTGACACACACAAAGTAAAAGAAATATGGGAAGAAACAACAAATGTAGATCCCATCTGCAACAATATACTGTACATCAATAAGGCAAAATGTGCTCACAGAATTAACAGGCAAACAAAAAAGTGAAATTCAACTTGTAAATAATTTAAAATTGACTGAATGAGAGAGGAAAAAACAAAATGCATCCTCACACAACCCTGCAGGTAAAGGGAGAAAAACTGGTGTTTTTTCATGCAGCTAAAAATAAAAATAAAAATGACTGCAAAGAGAAAGAAAATCATCTAAACAACAATAAAAACATTCAAATGTGCTCTTTATTTTCCAAAAACACCAATCATTTAGGAAGCAGTATAAACAGATTTCAGTACCTGTATGGAAAAAAAAATAATCTTGTAGGTGTTTATAAAGTTATTTGAGCTTTGTGATTGCAGAATAAAGATTGAGCCTGATCAGACAGGGAATTTTTGGGATGAGGAGCTTATAACGGCAGCGATTTCATCTGGATTCCAACATTCAGCTAGAAAACCACTGTATGTTTCAGCAGAGCTAAATCTTGACACTCATTGCTAACCTTCCACAGGTAAACTGTCTCAAAATGCCAAACCTCTCATTAAAAGACCCTTTAAACTGCAATAAAAATAAAAGACTGCACTCTGAAAAAGGCACATACATCAAATAAAATTGTGCCTTTTGCTTCTGTAAACGCTCAGATGTTCTCCAAAAATATGTATGTATAAAAGAAATACATGCCGAAAACATACATCTGCCTGAGGAGCGATGAGCAACATTTCAAAAACAAACCAACAAATAAAAACACATCAGCTAACAGTAACTACAGATAAGGACACTTTTGACCATAAGGCTGATGTAAGACAGCTCATTCTGCATCTTTTACCCTGATTTTGTTCACAAAGTGTGCAGAGAGCTACATCAAAAGTCTGATGTTCTGCAGTGGTGAATCAACTCTTCTACAACATGGCTTGTATTGAACTTCATGAAAGAAAAGCACAGAAAGCATGTGCAAACCAGTCAAAGTGTTGGAGCCTTTAACTTGACTGACGGCCAGTCTTTTTGCTGTGAAGGGTCTGTATTTGGGGTGGCACGGTGGCACAGCTGGTAGAGCTGCCGCCTCCGAGCGTCACATTAAGAGCCGAAGAAACACAGTCCCACGTAGGGTTCACTTGATTTCTCCGGTAATTTGTAGATGGATGGAAGACACGACGACTTCCTCAGATTTCTTACAAGAATAGATGAGTTTTTCCTAATTATTGAGGTGACAAATGTTCAGACGACTTTTGGGTCACCTGTGTGCGTGGCAGCCTCGGCGGCTTCTTTAGGCAGCAGGGAGGGATCGGTCAGAATGGACGTGGTTGTGCACAGCTGACGGAGCGTACTCAAAACCACTGAAAAACAGCAGACATTCATCTCATTACTTTTCAAACTTCTTGTCATGCTCTCTAATCAGTACCTGATTACATAAAATAAATAGGCAATAAAAATGATTACAATGCAGATGACTACTGTAAAAACATTAAAATACTCCCGTTGGTGATATTTCCATTCACTAAACTTGCATCAGAAGTTTTTTTTTTTATCCTCACATTCACAGCAGTTCTGTGTCTGATGCACAACATGAGGAATACTGAGCGTTGAGGTACGTCTTTTTGTAGTAGTTACTAAAAACAGCTTCCTCCCTCAGCTAAAAGTGAGGTTAAAGGTCACTGAAAGACCACGGTAAACCTGTGGGCTGTACAACACATGTACTGTACATGCACAATTACTAAAAGTTTCCACAGATAGTTTGGGAAACCGTTTCACATCATACAAAAACACTTTTCTTTCATCGTGTGTTTATAAATTCTACAAGACAACTGAAAAGTCAGAAAAAGAGTTAAACAATTCACTCAAGAGACAATTCATTTGAAATGGTTTCATTTCACCCTTGTTTTCACTTATGAACTACATCCTAGTTGCTTGTAATCAGAAGGCAAAGAAGGATCCCACCGTCCTCTTCAGAGATCCTTTGAATGAGGGATGAGAAGGTTTTGTGAGCGATTCCTCTCATCCTGCACACAAGCCACTCAAACTCAGATGTTTCACACTCATTCTGGACAAAGGCTGCCCTGAGCAGGCTTTGAACCAACCACTGTACGTTAAAATGTTCCCATCCGTTCTAAAATACTCCAAAATCCTAAACGTTGGCATGCATAACCACGTGTGTCCAAATGTTTTGACGAGAGCCAAAAACTGGAAAATTAAAAGTACTCGAGTTGCAAAATGATGAATTTTGGATTCTAAAATAAATAAATAAATAAACGTATGTTTTTGTGTGTGCTGCGGGCCACACTTTGAACACCCTTCATGTCTACTATGGCTGCAGGACATTTAAGAGCAGACTTACAATTGATAATGTACTGGCTGGATAAATGTATTACTTTTGAATCAATAAATTTAAGAGAATGTCGTCAAAGAGTATAAAAAAGGAATTTTTAGAATTTGAAACAAAAACGTAAACCTAAAATTTTATTTAATTATTTTTAATTCAATGACACAAACTCGAAGCTTAACAATTTCCTTTCTGCGAAAAGAAAAGCCCTTTCCTGTGTAAGCTACAAATCTACAACTGGAAGATATAAATCTTTTGTCGTCATCTGTTGTATGTCAGTGTAAACTCAAAATAAACTAGAGAAATTGCATTTCCTGCAAAAATGCAGTGTGACTGCTTACTGCTGAAGAACTTGCTGAAAAACAGCTGCAATTAGCTTAAAACCTGCTGAAATGTAGCTGAAACTAGCTTAAGTTAGCAGGAAAAAAGCAGAAAAATGTGTATTTGCTGAACTTGGCTTAAATAGGCAGTAATGAGCACAAAAATGACTAAATTAGCTTAACAAAGGTGAAATTAGCAAAGAAACAGCTGAATAGTAGCAAACATAGTAGAAAGAAGAACTAGCAGAAGGAAAAGGAGAGATCACAAGTTTGCCTAATTAGGCTGAAACAAACAGAAATAAGTACAAAAAGTGGAAATTATCGGGGGGGGGGGAAAAAGCAGAATTTTGCCAAAAACAGCTGAATAGTAGCTAAAAATAAATAAATAGTAAAAATAATCTTAGATGACCCAACAGACATGGACAAAAGACAGTTGTGCCCACAAAGGCTGAAAGAAGCAGAAATTGCCAGCAAAAAGAAGAAATTTGCAGAAAAAGGCAGAAATATGCCAAAAACAGCTGAATAGTAGCTAAAACAAGCAGAAAGAAGCTTACCCTGTAAATTAGCAGAAGGAAGTGGGTAGAGCATGATGTTGCTGAATTAGTCTGATAAAAGTTAAAATGATTGCAAAAAATGTGGAATTAGCTGAAAACGTTGAAATTAGCATTAAAAACAGCTAAATATTAGTGGAAATAGCAGAAATAGCTGAGATTAGCAGAAATAAACTGAAAGGAGCGTAACAAGCTGGAATTAGCAGAAATGTTAAAAGAAGCACAAAAATGTTGGACTTAACTGAATAATTAATTATCGGTCAGCGTAAACTCAAAATAAACAAGGTCAGTGAACAGAAACACATTTAAACAAAGAATCGAGAAGGATGTAAAAACATTCAGCTGATCGTCATGAGTGCTTTGATCTGTATCAAAAATGTGTTGCATTGTAAAACTCCCCGTTGTGTCATGGCAACGGAGTAATAATTTAGGAAAATACAGACCGATGAACAGTGAAAATCCCTGCGACTGGAACAACCACTCACACAGAGAATGTGGGCAGATTTGAACTGCCCAGACATTTTCATGTCAAACAGTTGCACTTGTGAATTAACTGTAATTAAAACGAGTGATGTTTTTACTTACTGGGTCTGAGGACGGGGAGAGAGCAGTGATCATCGAGCCACTGCAGCGTGGTCTGATACAGCTCCGCCTTGCTCGTGGTCGACACCATTCCATTGAAAGACTCAAAGAGGGGCTTGATAATGATGCTAAACTATAAAGGTAATACAGCTAAGGAATATTTTACTTTGGAGAGAGACAGATATGCAACTCGGATGTAAAAATAAACAAGTAGCAAATTCTGCATGCATCTACGACCAGAAAAGAAGAAAACAAGCTGAGAATTAACAGCTTTACCCTCCGCAGAAACACTGAGCTGCACATTTTTATGTCTATCGAAGGAAGCTTGTTTGCGCAATACTGAATTTTGCAGGAAATCCATCATCAAGTATCTGCAGTTTATTAAGGGCAGAAGTCAAGACAAGCTCAAACGTTCTGTTCATTAATGCACATTATTAACCTCTGGTGCAAAGAAGGTGCTTAAAAAGCAGCTGTCAATACTGAAACAAGGAAGGAAAGCTGTAAACAAACATCACTCCTGCGTGATGTAGTCCAGACAAGGACTGATGTTTACTGATCATCATCAAGATTTGAGCTCTGAGATCAGCTACAAACTAAAAATAAAACTCCAAAGAAAATGTGTTCATTCTTTATGCTGTAAAGCAAATACACATACCAGTTTAATTACAACAGGAGAGAGAGAATCATTAAATATTAATTACAAGCAGGACAAATGTATTCAAACACAATAAACTATGGAGAACTCCATTTTTTTCCCATGGTGTACCTAAGATCACTGCTGGTGGTGGCAGAAACAAACACACTGCCATGAACGTAGAGACGCCTCTGCCACGAGGTTCAGCAGGAGAGTTACTCTGCAGCAAAGGAAAAACTGATAAATAAATAATAATAAAATAAAAATAAAACACGCAAGCTGCTCTGAAAACTTTCAGAACAATTTGTGTTTCCTCTGCAACAGTGTATGATGCAACAAACGTTCAGCGACTGCGAGCAGCACCAATGATTATCTGATGCCGCAAACTAAACTTCAAAAGAAATCTCATCAGAGCTGTGAGAACAGTGGCACATAAAGAGCTGTACCGTGGCTACAAGGGTTACTGGTGATGGGTAAACTGAGTCACTGGTGAAGTGACTCACTTGTGAAGAGTACATGATACTTTGCGCAAGAGGCACCGGCCCACAAAGAAAGGTAGGGGATTCTTTCCTCAACTTGATAAACAGCAAAATACTTTTATTTTTTAATGATGCAACATAACTTATGAGGATGTACCAGCAAAACTTTCAATGTTTGTCTGTGAATGTGTGTATACTTGACTACACATGGGCATTCTACATCACAATTTGATTCATTTGGGGGGGGGGGGGGGTGTTTAGTAAACAGCAAAGAGAGTAGACACTGTCTTGTGGAAGGATACGATCCAGAATTTCCAGTTCTGAAGAGTGCGGGTCTTTACGTAGTCACTGAACTTGTCCTGCATGTGGTCTGAGCGGTTCCGCCTCATTGGCACACCTGTCGCAGGTAGCTGCTCCTGACACAAGCTGAGGTTGAACAGTGAGGGGACACAGAACAGTTAAAGGTTTTTAAGTCTGTCCAACTTTTGCACATGTTAAGGAAGGTGAGAAAATGCATTGTGCTAAATACGTTTTTTAGCAGTCAGGCTATTTTGTAATAAAAAACTGGTCGAAATTATTATTTCTGCATTTTGAAGGTCTTTTGGACTTTAGCTGCTTCTACACCTATTTACCCTTTAAATTTATTGCGTATACATTTTTCCTTTTTACTTATTCTGTATTCACTGGTCTTTGTTTTATTGTGATTACATGTGCAGTTGTAACATAAGCTATATATTACAGTATACAGGTCAACCCCGGTTTACGTTTGAGATCCGTTCCTACGGGCTGAACTTAAACCGAATTGAACGTAAACCGAA
>JARVGV010001587.1:17469154-17485306 GCA_031762435.1 Hypsolebias longignatus | reverse complement strand
CCCTTGGATGAGGGGCGAAACGTTTCTTTTTAACAAAAAAACGAAGTCCAGATGACATGATTCAACCTTTTTTGAAGCTTTATTATCATTATACTGGGCATTATTCTTGGCTCCAGCAAATGGTTGGTCCACTTAAGTTGTTTACTGCTTGGTGGGAAAATAGTTTGCTGGAACTCCTCTGACTGATGATGCCCTCCTAATGGAGGGTGAAACGTTTCTATAAAGAAATTGTCCAGATGACCCGACTGGGAATTATTGGAAATTATTTGATAGGTTTGTCATATCTGCTCAAATATGTCCATTGAGTAGGCAATACTTTTTCTCTCTTCAAGCAGTAGACTGTCACTGCTCTACTGGGAGCCTAAAAGTTAATTTGATCTGATTACGGTATATCTCATACCTGATCGTTACTGTTTAGGCCTTCAAAGTGCAGTTCTTCATCCCTCAGTGCACCTTTCGGAAAAGCAAACTGAAACAATGGCGTCCTGGCTGAAGTAACTGAAATACAGTATTTGAGAAGCAAGAAGCTTTCATTCTGAAAATAAATTACACCTCAGTTATCACCGGTTTTGAGATCAGATAAAATAAACAATTAACAAGGAATGCATGAATGACACTTTGATTGGATTAACGTTAAATATTCTTACTTCAGGCTACGCATCAGGTTGGGTCTTGCTGGAGCTTCAGTATCTTGATTTTGTCAGTGGGCAGACTGGGTTTTTCTACATCACTGACATTCCACAAACACAAAAAAACTGCCTTTAGTGGCTGTTAAGACCTGAAGCTTTGTACAGTGAAATGCACAGAGGCTCAAAGACACATCAGCTACGTTGATACTTAGGGGCATCAGGGGGAGGCTTATTGATACAGAAGCATCAGTTGCATGGGTGAACTGTAATTATAAAAAAAAGTTGAACATCTTTAAAAACTCCATGAAACATGAAAAAAACAAACAAGATTTTGAACCAAACATTGATGATTAGAAATATACCCTCTTAAGCACCTTGATAGCAGTTTATCTGTTTTAACTGTGCTCTAGAAATAAAGATGACTTGACTTGACTTAAGTTTCATTGTAAATTATTGTACATTAGAGTTCCCTTGTTCTGAAACAAGACCAGTGGATTATTGAAATAAACTCAGTAATATCTGTAGTATGTAAAAATAAATAAATAAATAAATTAACTTACTCTTCATCTTCACATAATATAGTGTGAGTAGTACTGCAGCTGAAGAGCTAACTACTATTATTTGGTTTAAAAATTATGTAAACCTACAAAAATAAATCAACTTTTGAACACTAAACATATTTGTTACCATATTCACTGTGTGAATACTGTATTCAAATATTTGCTCAAACAGGCTTGTTTACTTGAAAACCGTGTTCAGAAAAAAATTATATGTATAGTGTTGCAGTCTCTTTTAAAGTAATAATATAATAAATACATGAAAGTCTCATTCAGTAATACACTACACTGTGTGAGCTATCAAAACTGACATGTAAAAGCTTTCTGAGATTAGACTAACCTGTATAAATAAAGGTTGAATGCACTGTATAGAAATCCCCCAAATTCCAATTCAAAGTAAACGCGAATTTCCGATCTGACCACTAGAGGTCAGTAAAACACAGATTTTGATTAATTTACGCTTAGAAGCGTCATTTTCTGTATTAAATTATCAATATGTATACAGAATAGCGAAATACATTACGTGTAATTATCTATCTCTGAAGTGGTGGAGAAGCCAGATATTCAAATGTGTTCAGAATGGCTTCATGCTGGTTTTCACAAGCATACAAAACTTTTAAAATGCATAAATCTATTTCCGGTAAGTTATGTTCAAACTAAAACGGATTACGTGGACAAAAGTGAGAAAATAAGCAGTGGGCAGAATTGGGAGGCCCTGTATGAAACATATGTGTGAAAACAACTTTATTTAGCTAATACAGTACTGAGGTTTGTGTGGAAAGTGTGGAAAAAAAAAAAGAATAATGCTTTCGTGCGGATTTTATTTTGAAATGTAGTCGCTGTGTAGAAATTTATCAAACTTTTCAGCTTGTTCCGCTGACGTATTTCCGGTTACACAGGTTTGGGAAGTGGTCCAACAGCTTAAAACTCAAAGTACAGTACTGTATTTCGGGGTTTTTGTTGTTGTTATTTTTCCTCTCCTCCTTTTCTTTTCTCTGTTTTTACAGTTTTAGTGTCATTCACTAAAAACTTACGGGTTTTCACTCATTGAACTAAACATGACGACTGTATAACGGCAGGAGTCGAATGAAACACTAAAGAAAGCTGCTTAACCGTCCGATGATTTCACCCTTACACTGACTGACAGGTGAGGAGCAGAAACGTAATTATGTGTCTTATTGATTGAGCTCGTGTTTATAATGGTTTCTCACGACATTACCCAGCATCTCTAACTCCGGTTCTTATCGTCGAAGCCCTCAGCTGACAGTCAGCCATGATTAGCTAACAAGCTAACTACAAACAACTACAACTTGCGTAAAGTCGTTTCCTTAATCAGGGAATTAACTTTTTTTACTTGCATTTAATTCCTCTAGTAAATATTGAAAAACGTAATAAAACAAATTCACTCATTTATACAAGTTTTATCCAGGTTTTCAAATGTACTCAAAACTATTTATACCTTTCCTAACTTACCTGACCAAAATATTGATCTTAATTATGTGGTGGTGAAACAACTGGAAGCCGTAACCTTTAAAACTGTAAGGCTTCCAGACGTTTCATTATTTTGGTCAAAGCAGGTAAGACCTTAAACTATTTTTCAGTATTTGATGGATAGACTTGAGAACAATCATAAAATGATCTGCTACTCTATTCACAAACTATAAAATAAATGTGCAAAATATAGAAAATCAGTTTTGTCCTTCTTGGGGGACACCAATAAACCATAACATTGTACTTGTAAACTGTGTTTTGTCAGTGTTACAAAGTGATGCTTGTTTATTAAAACTTTGTTCTTTTTTAAAGTAATGTGTAAATAGTTCTGTATGACTTAACAGCTGAGTGACCTTGTGACTGAAAAACTGCATATTAAACAAATTGCTCATTGATATTCAGTCATATAGCCATGTATATTCTGTGAAAGGTAGTAGTGGTGGTTTTGTAAAGTATGGCAACATGTAGAGAGGCTCTGAACTCAGCTCTTTGACTAATAATACAAACTCCAGCATGAAGTGTCATTTATTTACACTGACTGTACTATATTTAATATTTGATTTTGTTAGAGACACAGTCAAGTTGATGTAAAGTTAGAAAATTCTCAGTTACTGACGTGTGTTTTTGGAGTTGACAGAGGGAGAGCTTTAAAATGTCAACAGACAAACAAAGAGGAATCAGAGTCTCTCAGGAAGAGCTGCTTTGCAAGAACGCTTGTGGATATTATGGAAACCCTGCATGGAAAGGCTTCTGCTCAAAGTGCTGGAGAGAAAGATCACGTCCACCTGGAGCCTCAAGACAAGATGCAAGGTAAACTTTATGAAGTTAACTTTTGAACCAAGACCAAGAAGAAGCATTTTATCTGTGGTATTTAAGAATCAGCTTACTGCTACCCCTTTTAGGCCCAGCAGTGACGGAGCGCCACCCACATTTTCCAAATTTGAGGAGAAGAAAAATATTGAGAAAGGTAGCCGATATAACACTGTGAGGAGACTGTTCTGGGGCAGCTCGTCGCCTCCAAAGCCTCAAGGTAGGTCTGATAACTTTGTGTATTCATACATTGTGTCTTCTGTCCCACAATCACTTGATTTCCCAGATTTATCTGAAACATCGTCCATTGTTTGTCTTTTCAGAGTCCTCGGAAAGCCATGCACACATGTTAAAAGCTTATCAGAGTCTTGAGCCTGGAGACTTCCCTGGCTTTTTAAAGATCCTGCGGAGTCCACCATCCCAGCGCATGCAGTCGCGTTGTACTGCTTTCCTCAACACAATGGAAGCTTACCATGTAATTACTGCACAAATGTTAACTTTTCACACTTCAAGCCTCTGTCTGATGTCAAAACCTGATTTATCTTGGCAGGATCTGCCGATACAGAAACAGTCTGACCTTGTGCAGGATTTCTACCAATCTTTTGCTGAATATTTTAGAAGTGAGTGCAGATCAGTTCATTGCGCCTCTGTTTTCTTGTTCATGAAGAAACGATGCTTGAGTTGTTTTCATTTTCAGGTTTTCCTGAGGCTCAGGTCACTCAGATCATGGAGCACGTAGAAAAGCTAATAATGACACGGCTGCACAAATGGGTTTTCTGCCATGACAGCTGCGACGATGAACAGAAGGATTTGGCTCTTCAGCGTCGAATACGGTAACACTTCTTACATATTAACGACTAATAACGTCATTTATGAGTTTCTAAACTACAGATCTAAAGTCCCATTTATTTGTCTCTGATGTTTTTCCTTTCAGTTCCTTAAATTGGGTCACTCCACAGATGCTGAGCGTTCCTTTTCCAGAGGAAAACATTCCAGTCACAGGCGACCCTTTCCTGCCTGCTATAACAGGTGAGTTAGCTCCTAGGAACTGATTGATTGATTATTTTTTCTTATTCTTGAGGAATTGGAAAACAATGCTCAGTATCAGGCACAGGTTGTCACATGGACAGATCCAGGCCAGTTCTTTCATTTCTGATGCATGCTCAATAATCCAGGTAGAGAAGTTTAGCAAGGCTGAGTCAGTTCCTCTGGACAGATTCTTCTCACACTCATTAGAAACATATTCTAATTACCGGTATCTGAAATACATGTATATTATTTGTGGTTTGTATTTTAAATATATAAAAAAATATTTTTTTTATCCAGCTATAATAGAAATGGATGCCAAACGTGCACCGCAGGATAAGCTTGCTTGTGTGTCCAAATGCAGTCAGCACATCTTTGAAGCTCTTGCAGTCCTCAACAATGAGCCTGCTAATGCAGATGCCTTCCTGTCAAGCCTGGTTTATGTGGTCCTGAAGGCCAACCCACCTCGTCTTCACTCCAACATGCAGTACATGATTCGTTTTGGACTGCCACACAGTCTGATGGCTGGAGAGAGCGGCTACTACTTCACAAACTTGGTGAGTTATGAACAGTCACCCATTCATCATACTTCCCAGGCTTATATGAAAGTAAGTATGGTAACTTGTTCTTGTGTCCTTCACCCGTTCCTTTAGTCTTGTGCTGTGGCCTTCATTGAAAAGCTTAACGGACCAGCACTGAGCCTCAGTCCAGAAGAGTTTGAGGGCTACATGCGAGGTCAGCGTGCTCCTGCTGCATTAACCAAGAGGCAGCAGCTTGTTGGAGAAACGCAGCACCTTTTGGAGGAACTGCAAGGCAGGCAAGAGAAGCTGCACCAAGGAGTAGATGCTCTCAGTGTCGAGCTACAAAAGTGGGTTCAAGCAGTTAATTCACAACTGGATGAAACAACAACCCAGTTCACTGAAGTACAGAAAGACATAACAGCACAGGCTGAAGAGCCTTCAGCTCAGTGAGGGTATGACGTCTAATGGTCAACATGTAGGTCCAAATGATACGGGTTGCTCTGTTATCAGAACCTCCTAATGTGGTACTTAGTGCATATGTAGGCTGCAGGAAGAATAAGATTTGTGCTCCAGGGATATTTTTGCACACGTTTCAACCCCAGGCAAAATGTGATTTAAATGCCAGATGAAGGTGAAGGAAAAGCTGCTGAAGAAAGCTTTTCGGCAAGCTGTATGAAGTATTTTAAAAACAAATAAATTTTCACTTGTTATACACTTTAAGCTAAAGACTAACACACATTCCAGTTTAGAAACTGTTGTGATAAAAGAACGTTCGGTACTCAGGGAACCTGGCACTTTGTGATATCAGCTAACACTTTAAGTGTGCCTATATTTTCCCTAATGCCATAAACCTCTGTGCCTATCTAGTGACTGCTATGGAAAAAAGAAAATTAAAAAAAGCAAGGTGAAAATGTATTGTAGCTGTTTTTGACCACTACAGGTTCTGGGGTGGGGGTATGAAAAACATGTTTGTTGGAGCTGTGTTGCCTTTACAGACGAGTGCAACACAACACATTTCCTTCAGTGTCCATGTAATAGAAAGTTGTTTACAACTTTTAACAAATTAATCAAGAAAATTTAAATGTTCTATATTTTGTTCAATGAGTGTATGCAATAATATATTAAAGCTGACTTATTTAATTTAAAATGATGCATTGCTTTTTTTTTTGTCTGGTTTGAATTTTATAACAGACCTGTTAATGTCACAGTTAAAACAAAAAGATAGTTATATTAATAAACTGGTGTGTGCAAATATTTTGTCAGTTTTCTGGCATGCTTTCTGTGCCTGAGTCCACAATAAAAAGAAAAGTTTAGTTGGTCAGAAACAAAAAAACATGAAACATTTCCAGTTCCTGTTTGTGATTTATATAAACTCACATGCATACAAATATAGGATTACACTTGTGTTACCACAAATCTATTTTTTACGTGAACTAGATCAAATGTTCTTAAACTTAAATTCTCCTCATTAAAATATCTAAAAATAAAAAAAAATTGATTCTTGCTTAAACAAATTGCTGCATAATCAGAAATATTTAGTAGATGCCTCTTCACAATTTCACAAAATGCACTAGAAAAATACGATGTAATTTCAAGAATAGACATGTACTGTATTTGTAAATACTCTGGCTAAAGTGTCATGTAAATGCTACATTTTCAGTATTTAAAGAGCATCCAAGTCTAGAAATTCATAGTTTTACTTTAATTAAAATAAAATCTTAGAATAAAATGGTGTGCTCTATTTAGGCTCAGGGTGTCTTGGTGTCAACATTTTAGAACACCTCATTTTTAAGCTGCAGGACTTTTCTTGTGACCTGTATGTTTTATTTTTTGTGTAGTACAGTATAATGTTAAAGCAGAACATCTAGTTGTGTCACACGGAGGGGCTGAGAGAAATCTCAAATCAATTACTAATACATGTGATTTTAATTATTTGCAATAAATAAGGATAACAGCACATAAAATAAACAATACAGTACTGGGACTGGTTGTTTTGCAACATTTGGCAGTGTCAAGACTTGGCCACTTGAGGGCGCTGCACCGGAAGCAGAATCACCGGAAGTGTCGGGGAACCCAGCAGCTGGTCAGCAAACATGAAAACAACAGAAGAAAATAGGTCCGAAGGCACTGAAATGACGATGGATGATGTTAAAAATCTTATTAAGAAGAAAGACGAAATAGAGGAACAAATAAAAGCATATTACGATGTTTTAGAAGATGTAAGTTAGAATCCTGCTGAACACGGGTAGCTCTGTTTAGCTAACATGCTAACATGTTTTTGTTTGTTTACAGCAGGGTGTCGGAGTCGAAGGTTCGCTGGTTGACGACGAGGGCTACCCCCGAGCAGATGTCAATTTGTACCAAATCAGAGCAGCAAGGCACAATATTTCATGTAAGAACAATCAGACAACGACTTGTGTGACTGCAATAAACAGTTTATAGATTACTTTTTACCTGATAATAGAAGTTTTGTAAAAGAAAACTTGGGAATTATAAAACTTGCAACACATTTGAAGGATAACAGCTAATGCACATTTCTTCCAGAATCATAGAAGAAAAATAAATAAATCTACCCATATATATTTTTAATTTCATTTTGCAGCTTAGTCACTTAAACTACTTAAGCTAAAACTTATTTTACAGTTTATATTTTTGCTGTTTATTGGTGTAACTGGGACCCTGTGTACACATTTTTCGTTCCACCTCATGTATCACGTGATATGAACGACAATAAAGAACCTTGAACCTTGAAAAAGGTTTTATTTATAGTAGGGGTCGGCAACCTTTACGATGAAAAGAGCCATTTCTGCCTTTGTTCACTAAATTAAACATGTCCGGAGCCACAATACCTGCTACAACTGGGATTCTCAACAGGTGGCCCACGGACCACTAAGTTTGTTGGATGACGTTTTTCTGGCCAGTGGGGGTAACTTTATAAAACTAAAAATATCTAATGATTTTTTAAAAATGTATTGATATTTTTACATTTTAAGATAAAATAAAAGACGAGATTCTTGTAGTTTTTGCCCAGTTTCTAAAATCTAAAACAAACTATGCAAGCCTATGTGATTTTCTTTTACTGTAGAAAAACTAAGTATCCAACTTAGAAGAAATAAAGCTTAAAGTGAAAGTGAGTATGTTTTACTCTTTGTAATGTAGGAAAGCTGCTAAAACTATCCCTTTTGGTTGCAGACCCCTGATTTATAGTATAAAACATACAACTCCATCACAACATCATAGATCCATGGCATAGATGATTTTGTTTCACACTTTAAATACTGTGCACACAACAATAATATCACTATAGGTTCAGTTTCTTCTTATGTTCAGGTTCCAGTTATTAGTAGTACATTTATGGAATTTCAGATCATTTTTTTTAATACTTGTAAATTTTATTGTAACATAAAGACTTCATTGTGTTTCAGGTCTGCAGAATGATCACAAAGCCATCATGGCAGAGATAGAAGAAGCCCTGCACAAGCTGCACGCTCGGGAGAAAGCCAAGCAGGAACAGGATGCTTCTGAAGCCCAGGAGGAGGCAATGGAGCAGCAGGTCACCCTGCCTCCTCCTTTTGCACGAGTGGATGCTGTAACCGAAGGCTCGCCTGCCTCTGGAGCTGTGAGTCACAGCAACTGGGCTGTTGTGTTTAGTAATTTATGAGATAAATGATCAGAATTGTTTGAATTCAGCACTTAAACAAATGTGGTTTTTTTTTTTTTCATGTTATTTGGTTGTTTCTTTTCAAAGGGTCTCAGAGTAGGAGATGAACTCGTCGAGTTTGGATCTGTAAACACAGGAAACTTTCAGAACCTCCAGAACATTGCTTCTGTGGTGCAGCATAGTGAAGGGGTAAGTTTAATTTAAGTAAGTTGGTTTTAGCTACATAAACAGTTTTCTGTGTTTTAAGTAACAATTAATTGCAGATTTAAGTTTCCTTCAGTTTGCTTTAACTTTCTTTTTGTTTAACAGTCATATAGCCATTTGATAAACCTTCAGTTTATCACAGTGTCTGTTTTTATATGATAATTTTTACTTGACTTTAAAGACAGGGCCCATCTATTATTTAGTGTAACATGCAGCGTCATGTTTGGTTTTTAGAAGCCTTTACGTGTTGGAGTGATCAGGGCTGGCCAAAAAGTTCAGATGAATTTGACTCCACAGAGGTGGTCTGGCAGAGGTCTGCTGGGGTGAGACACACACACACGTCCACGTACGTAGAATTTGCAACAATTTAAAAACCAGTGCAAGGAACAAACAAAAAAAGCTAATCAAATATGCTTCAATATTTACTTCTCTGGTGAAACTGATAAAACATCTCATTCATAATAAAACTAAAAACGCGGCCTTGTTTTTTTTTTTTTTTTTTTAAAAACCATAATCATTTTTTTGTTGTTGTTGTTCCCCCAGATGCAACATTGTTCCAGTTCAGCGGTAATCTACAGAACCGTGTCGTATTCATGTACAAGAATCCCATCTTTGACTTATCTTTCCTGAGTGCTTTTACACTGACTTTATAATTATTACTGCAGAAATGTTGATGCTTTTTTGTTTAAATTTAAATATTTCCTCCATTCGAAAGCTGCCCTAAGGACTGAATATGTAAAAGGTGGCACAGACACTGAATCCACTGGATGAGAGAAGTGGGATACTGACTGTGATCCTGGATGTGAAAGAACGCCACCTGTATTGTTCCTGCAGCCTGTTCGAAAATGTTTCATCTTGTGTGTGATTTATTTTGGGTTGAATAAAGTAGTGAACAAACAACATCTGTGAGAATATTTGATCTTGTAATTAATAGATTAAAGCTTATTTTTAAATCATGGTAAAATAGCAGTAATAGTGCATTCAAGCAACTCAAAACATACCGTAATGAACTTTACTGCTACTTTCTCAACATTAGCCTTATAGACGTTTGGCCGAAAAGTTTAAAAAAAAAAAAAAAGATGTCAGACTTTAAGCAGGAACTTGTAAGTAGCTGATTGTCATTTAAAATGTGTACATTTATCATACAATTTTTAATTTATTTACTTAACATTTAGAAACTCAGGCCATTTTCTAAAGCACCACACGTAACTTTGAGGACATTTTCTGCAGTTTGCGTATTTTGTCAAGTTAAATCTGTTGAAAACCATAGTCCTGGGATTATTGCAAATTTTGTAAATAACACTTAAGAGATCATCACACCATTGGTATTTAAATAAAAAAATATTCAAATATTTGATTGGACAAATGTTTAATTTGGATCTAAAGGGCAGCAAAAAGAGCATGTACAAAGTATGGTAGATATTTTTTTTAATGAAATTTTCTGTAGTCCCATTATTTTGTGTAAAACTACCGGTACCTCCTTTTTCAAATTTATGTCCATTTCAGAAAATGAAACTCAGATTGATTACACACAGAGTGAAATCATTCAAGCCTTTATTTCTTGTCTAGAAAAGCTAAGTCTGGTCCTCTGGGCATTCAAAATAAAAAGGCAAATTTTGTATTTTTGATGATTATAACTTACAAATAAATTTAAAAAAAGTCTCATAAAATTAGAATATTGTGGAGCTTCATTATTGTAAACTCATAGTCCCTAGCAGATTAACTCCTAGACATGAGCTATAAATGTCTCATTTCTCAAGTCCTACCACTCCTGAAACAGACAAGTGTCTAACCTGCTGAGAAGACAAGGAACTGGACTGTTGCTCAGTGATCCAATGTCTCTTCAGATTAAAGTAAATTTCCATGTCATTTATAAATCAAGGTCCCAAAGGCCCAGAATCCACGTTGCTTGAAGCCCAGAGTGAAGTTTCCACAGTCAGTGATGATTTAGGTCCATGTCTGCTGGTGTTGGTCCTGTTTTTTCTGAAGTCCTCAGTCAACGCAGCATCTACCAGGACATTTAATTTAGAGACTTCATGCTTCCTTCTGCTGATGAGCTTTACGGAGATGCTGATTTCATTGATTGACAAAAACAACTGAACTTGATACTCTAATTTTTTTCAGATGCACCTGTATAAACAACTTGTGTCCATATTCAGTCAGATTCTGATTTAACTTGACAGGATACACACACGTTTACGTCTTTGGACAAACACTGCCTGTTCTGTCAAATGTTTCTAGTTTAGCAACAACTGGTTCAATGAGGAAGAAAGGATGAGTTTTATTTAATATGTTGTGAACTTTATATATTAAAGAAAATATGTCAACACTTTGAAAATGTGTTTTTATTATGTAAAATTGTCCCCAGCACACAAAAAGTTTTTAAAACTTGTAATTTGAAAGATTTCAACCAATGTTTTATAAACTAGCACAATAATTGAAACTTGTCAACAAATAGTGAGGCAAAATGCCTGAATTTGTTCCACGTATGAAATAAATTACATACAGTCCTTTAAACAGAAATTCTCAGAAAAAAGAGAAGATGGGAGTGTTCATGTAAAATCAGCCATTGCTGAGATGTTGACAGGTCTGCTGCCTCTCAGGCATCAATAAACATTTTACAAATCTGTACAAACAAAGTAGTTTTATCCAAGCGTAACAAAAAAAAAAAATCCATATGAGATATCACACTGGCAGCTTCATTTTCTTCTTTTTGGGCTTGACCATCTGTGGTAGTTGGATTTTAAATGCGGTCCTAAAAATGTAAATAAAAATCAAATGAATGCCAACAAAAAAATTCAGCTGTCGCACTGTGTAATGTCATATCATGACTGTGAACTGGAAACAGATTCTCCTGGATTAGCTGACTTTCTATTAAAGCAGACTTACTCGCATGTTGTGCAAATGGGGCTGAAGTTGCAGAAAACTTTGGGCAAAAGGCAAAAACACAATTTGTCACAAGAAGAACATTTACTCTTAATAAATACAAAAATGGCCATGATGCATTTTCTTTGGTTTGTTTTGTGACTTACTTGACAAACAAACCGAGCACACATAACCAATTTCGATGAGGTTCCGGTGGCAGAAACAGGCGGCTCTGTAGTCCACGTGAGCGGGTGGCGGCAGCACCAGCTGAGAGCGCTGCTCCGAGTCGGGCAGGAACACCCACTGTGTACACAAAAACAAACGCACAATCTGCATAAGCAACCACATTTTGTTGTGTTGCAAAAATACGGTACATATTTTAAAATGTGCCCAACTCACCAGCAGATACTGTGCCAGGGCTACTTTCTGTGGTATTTTCAGATACACCCCTCCAGTTATATCACAAGCCTAAAAAAACAAACACACAGGCACACGTGGTGGTACTATTCTCCTGAAAATAAAATGTTGAGAAATAAACTATGAAACAAAGAAGTACCTGCTGAAGGAGTCCTGACTCTGAGTCCAGCACACAGGCATCGATCAGGATGTTCTGTTTGAAAATAGTTAAATGAACTGACTAATATGCTCATGAAAGAATATGGTCCGAACAGAGATTCTTGCTCTTACATGTTTCTGTGCAGCAAAAATCACATTCATGAAGTTCATGTACTGCAGGGCGCAGTCCTCAGCTGCTTTTATCACCTGTCGGTGAATCCAGAACATGAGCTCAAAACGCAGGCAAACAAAGCAAAACGAGTCATGAACGAAGTCAAAGACTTACCAGTATTCTCGATTTAATGTCCTGTCCAACTAAAGCAACAAAACAACACATACATGAGGGATCAAAATAAGTAACTGCCTCCTTTTATTCTGATATTTGGGAGAGAAAAAAAAACATTAATTATATTACCTTCCAGCTTTTTTGAGACCCTGTTAATATCTGGATATTACAGCTTTTAGGAAAAGTTGCTAAAAAGTACAACCACTGTAGACAAAATAAGGGGAAGTCACCAAACTAAAATATCTACTACATCTTGACTTCTCAGAACAGCAGCACATAAATAAATTGAAAATTTAAACAAGAGCTTGGAAATATAAATTTATCAAGCAAACACTGCCATATAAATAAAACAACAGACATAAGGTATAACCATCTCCTGTGACATGCATTACTTTTTACTTGTTTATGACAACATGATCTGCAGGTAATACATAAAAAATGGCAATTCTGTGACAAGACTTCTCTGTACAGTGTGTATATAACTTGAGCCACTAATAACTACTGAAAAAAAACTACAAAATTTCTTACTATCATCTATTTTCAAAAAAATATATACTGAATTATAAATTAAAAAGTGCTTTTCATTCAAAGGATACAGCAGAGCGCTTTAGCAAGGGATCCCGCCAGCAGAGTATCAGTTGAGTTTCCTGTCACTTCAGCTGTAAGAACACAAGACAGTAGATTTCAAGAAATCATTAATACTATTAAGTCTCAATAAATAACTGAAAATAAAACTACAAATTCAATGCAATCATAAATATTTTTGTGGCAGAAAACTCATATGAATATTCTTCTACATTTATACTTGACTTACTTTTTAACATAAGGTTCTTGATCTCTTCAGTAATGACGTTGTTGGCGACAGACAGGAGTTCATATTTTCCATCCTTGCTGGAGGATGCGTCGTCGCCACCGTCCCCATGTTTCAAACTCTTAGTGGGATACAGGAAGTGACTGAGCAGAAGAGACGTCACCATGAGCAAAGACAGGAACAAAATGTAGACACTTTCTGGGAGCTACAACTAAATATATTAAAGCAAATGCAGAATCAACACTTAAAAACATTATGCTAGATAGGTTAAATTCTACATTTTAAATATCACTTTGAAGAAAAATCTTTGGAACAAATATTACTTCAAAGTACAGGAACAGCCTCTGCAGAATGAATTCCATGAGAAAAACATGATTAATTTAGCACATGAATAATGTAATGTGACATATACAAATTTAACTGAACCTTCAATCTTTACGGTTTGATGGCTGTATGAATGGATGAAAAACAATACAACAAGGCTTTAAGTTAAACTACTTAATGTAAGAATAGCAAAGATAAACAAAAAGATGCTTTCACACAAAAACTTTGACCAAAAAACTGCCACTTTAACTTTATAAACTGATAATTTCTGTAAGCCTGAGTGGAACCTAATGTAACTTTTACATGTGTAAATGTATACAAAGAGCAGTTAACAAGATGTATTGTTCATGACATGAAACTGCTTTGTAAAGTTACCTGTCTTGACAGTGACTAGCAATGACAGCCAGCTTGTTCGTCCTGTTCATGGCTGTGTGAGCATTTCCCATCACCATGACTGCATCCATACACTTAGACAAAGTGAACTTGACAAGGAAAAGACAAAAGATAGTCTTTAGTTACGTACAGTATATTATTACATGTAAATAATATTACAATTTTGAAGTGCTTTTCTATGTGTTGTTTAATTTACCCAGTTACGTTGAATCCTGTATATTGTCCGATTAGTTTGCCCCATTTAGTAAAATAAAAGTATCACTAATAATAAACAGTAATGGTGAAATTATTTTAGTTTAAGAGATTTTTAGAACTACTTATCCCTGAAATACAAATATCTGTTCTGATTTTATCAAATGGTCATTTACATAAAATAAATCAATTTTAAAGATGACATCAATGTTTACTCAGTTACAAAAAAGCGTAAGTTACTTTTGTAATGTTCCATCTGGAAACTTAGCTCACAGAATTTCTCATGTTGTTTTAAATATTTAGTTACAAATAACGAAATTAACAACAGTTCATGGAACAAAATCCTAATTATTTTAGTGCCAGTCAAAACAGATGCTTTTCTTTTACATTAGTTTTAAGTGATTTATTTATTTTTCCCTGTCGTCAAAGTAACTGAGTATTAAAAGTAATGCTGTACCTCTGGCTCACGTTGAGCTTGCTGACCCCACCATATAGGGTTCACATCCACAACGATGACCAGGAGATTAATTTCCTCCTCTGTAGAGAATAAAAATAATATAATTACAAAACACTGGATCGCAGTATCGAACTCCAAAACAAATTAAGACGTAAAGCATGCAAAACAATAATTATTTGAGCTAAACTAAACACAGAACATACCTGATGCCATCACAAGAAGAAGTTCGAAACAAATAAACCAATAAATGTTCCGGTTTTAACTGGTGATAAAATCCATTTCTGATCAACAACAGACCATTGTATTCACAGAGCTGACAGTGTTTTGGAGTTACAACACGCTTACAATATACTGTATACTCAATTCAAAGTTGCTGTATTTAAAAGACCAACACTCGGCTAAACAGTTTATATGTCGCTTATTGATGACGTCACTTTAATTTAATGGTACCCAGCGTTGCCAGATTGGACGGTTTACCGCCAATTGGGCGGTTTTCATTCTCTATTTTGCGGGTAAAAATTACTTTGGGCGGGTGGGTATAATTTGGGCGGATTTGGAGTCAGATCAGCGGTTTTTGAGTTAATCTATTAGACACATTTCAAACATTCATTCATCATTATTTCATAGCAAAGCTCCTCTGACCTTTCTCCATCACGGAGTGCTATGTCGGAGCGGCCGCCATATTGGATGTGGCAGAACTGACGGTCAACCGATAGAAGGAAATGGACTGAACTTCATAAAGCACAGTTCTACAAAGTGTTTTATGTTAATGCCTGTCATTCACACACAATAATACAATTGGAAAACAAACAGGCACCAAATACAACATTTACAACTTTTAAAGTGATTATTAAAAAGGTTTATTCCTTAAATGTTTAGGTTACAGGTAAACACTAAACCAACAATATTTTGAGTGTTTACAATATAACTACTGCATTACTGTGGTGGTGAATATAGAAATACTGTACATGTATTCATAATGACCATTTAATTTGTGTCTATAATAATCAGTTCCTGAAATGTGACGTGTTGATTCTCTGAATAAAGAACACTAATGATCATATTTAACTGATTTTGATTAATCACACTGATGAACATATAAACACCAATACTGTATATCTTTACAGGAGTTGGGGGTATTGTGTGTGTGTGCGCGTGTGCGTGTATTTTTTTGAATGCATATACAGTATAAACATTTTAATATACTGTATATTCATACATATATATATATATACTATATACTATATATATATCGGGGCCGAGATGGTGTAGAGGCAGGGCAGCCGGCTCAGTACCGGAAGGTCCCGGGTTCGATCCCCGGTCACGTCATACCTCGTTGTGTCCCTGGGCAAGACACTTAACCCCAAGTT
>JARVGV010001587.1:17444805-17463418 GCA_031762435.1 Hypsolebias longignatus | reverse complement strand
TACCTCTGATGATCTCATTCCTGATCTTATCCATCCTTGTCACTCCTAAGGAGAACCTCAGCATCTTCATTTCTGCCGAAGCAAATGTGCTTTAATTTTTTTAATGGAAAAATAAAAACCACTATCCGAAGTCTTTTATGAATTCGTATGAGAATGGTGGTCTCAATTTTCTGGACTTTGACACTTTAAATAACACATTTAAAATCAACTGGATAAAACATCCAAAAATCTGACCTCAGTTTGAAACGTTATTCCTCTCCATATATTATCTAAGCTTGGTGGTATTGACTTTTTTATCGTTTCTAATTAACATCAATAAGATCCCTGTTAAGTTATTGGCTTTATATCGTCAGGCCTAATGTATGCATAAAAACAATTCTGACCACCTTATAAACCTCCACAGTTAGTGGCAAAATATCACATTCATTGTAGAAAATTCTCTAGAAGGAAGCCAAGCGTTGCTGTTTTTTACTTTGAGGTCATGTATTCTATTCAGACAATTAAAGACGGATTAAAAAAAGGCACAAAAACCATTGAGATATGTACTGCAATTATTGTTAAAACCGTAAGCCCCCCCCAATTTTTTTTTTTTTTTTTTTTACTGTTTAGACTGATATTTTGATATGTACAAAAACTTTTATCTTTTTAATGCGACCCGTTTTTAAACAGTAAATTTGCTAATTGTTATTTAAAGTGTTCTGCTGCCACCTAGTGTCTGGTTTGCAACACTGCACAAATGACACCATACAGTACTGTACTGTATTTATAAAAAAAAATGTCAAAGTATACTCCATGCACAAAATGTATAAAAATATTTAAAACTCAAACAAACAACTAAATAAACAAAACATCTGGATGCCCCAAAGCAAAGAGACATTTATCTGAAAAAAGTACTTGAGCAATTATGTTTATGCTGGCACTAACATTTTTTTAATCTCAGTCCCACATTTAAATCAGTACTGACATTAGCAAGAAATGAAGGAAGTCTAATTAAAAATATATCAATTTTAAAAAGAAAATCTAACTTATGGATAGTTCTGGTCAGAATCGTTAGACCTTAAAAGAAAAGGTTCTCATTATTTTTTTCCTCTATTAATTTGAGCATAAATCACTTTTATACCCAGATACAGTATACACAAGTTAGTAGAAATAATAAAAATGACAATGAAAAGAAACATTCTGATATGTTTTCTTAATTTTTTATTTTTATTTTAAGACACTGTATATGTTTAAAATAAATCAGTAAATTTAAGTGAACCACAGCTGTATTAGAATATTTAAATAAAGTTCCCATAATAGTCATCAAACAAGTTTCATATGATAAAACTGCCACTGACTGATTTGTGTTTGCTTGTAAAAGCTTTTTCTTACCCAGTTGCTGGTAGATTTTGCTTATGTATTTTAAACTTTATATTTTTAGTTTTCTGAAGTATTTTTAGAAATTAAAAAAAATTATGTTTAGCCGCAAAAACAAGCAGCAGAGTGACGAGATGCGTCTGCATTGAATAAACATGCATCAGTTTAAAAGTAAATTCATAGTTTCTCCGTATGTGTAACTTCAGAAAGACGACAAACTCTTACTGCAACACAATTATTAATTGAGAATATTATTTTCTCTTTTACCACTTTCTGTCTTCTTACCTCATGCAATGACTCATGTTCTTTCTGCCAACATCTTTTGAAATGAGGAAATTCTTTCTTACAAAAGAAAACTTTCAGTCAGGGACTTTTGGTTGTTCAGTCAAAAACATCATCTTATAATCTTTTGGATTTGAGATTTAGCTGGACTTTAATTGTCCTGTATTTCTCAGTCTGGTAGATGTCTGACTCGATGTGTTCTCTGGAATCGTTCAGGGTTACGTACACATCTCCATTGTTTTCAGTGACTTTATGAATCCTTTGTTTGACACCTTTGGAGCGCCACTGAGTCTTCATTGGTCGGACTGTAGGGTTCTCCACCGCTTGGTAAAGTCCTTCTCCTTCAGCGAGTGTGATTTTGTATTTGTGCCATGGACACACAATGCACAGCCGTCCGTTAAACTCCTAACACAAATGATGAGGAAGGCGTGTAAAACCGTAGCAACCATAACAGCTTCAATAGCAGTATTACAGGAAAATATACTATTTAACACAAAAAAAGCTTGAAGAAATTGTGCATTTATTTTAAGCTTGATTACTTTATTGTGTCAAGTAGCAACACATCTATTTTATTAGACTTCATTTGAAAGCATCAGATAACTCACCTCAATATCTCCCTCCTGTAAAGCACCACCGGAATCTGTCAACAGAAGAAAAAAAAATTTAAATAAGGCTTTACGAACAAGTATTTGAAGTATTTACTGACCTCGTGCAGAAAACATGCCACCATTTAACACACTCAGAGCTTACGGTAACAACGCATGTCCATTGCATGTAGCTGCCCCTGATGGTACAAGACCAGCACCTCTCTGCAGCCGTTCACAAGCTTGGTCACCCGCCGGGCTCTGACGATGTCCTCCTTCTTCCCAATGAAGTGCAAGTTAGGAGGAGATGGGGGTGAGCAGGAAGATGATGGAGAAGATGCTTGGGGGGTCTCCTCTTCTGAGGACATGCCGACCACTTCTTAGAGATGACTTCCTATAAATAATTTGAATGACTTTTAGGAAAATTGTTTACTTTCTGTTCATTACTTGATTTTGTGCTTGCTCTTGCTCATTTTCATAATTTCCTTGTTAATGTACACTTTTGACTAAATTTACCCAGCAAAAAAACAAAGACATCAAAGTCTTGAATACAATAAAAACATACAATTCTTATTTTACTTTAAAAAAAAAGAGTGCTGTCAATTTTAAATAGTTACAAACTGATAGCAACGCTATTTTTCCCCCAGCTGTTTCAGTGAGCAGAGAATTTCCCTGCAGGATTATTAATCTACAGAAACATGACAGATTTTTTTTTTTTAAATGACACATGTTAAAAAGGGAGAATTGGCAAAAACAGACAAAAAGAGAAGCAAAATTATGTTTTGACTAACAAAAATAGCTAATTTTAGCTGAAATGTGTAAAATTCCAAAATCATTTTAATTCGTGCTTTAAAGGAGCCAGGTTTTCTTGTAATTTTGAAAATTGATGTATCTTTTAGGTGCTGTTAGATCATTGTTGTTTTGTTTGTTCATTTATTTCTTTAAAATACTTGTCTAGTTTTGTTATATCACACTGCATATCCTGTCAAGATATACCAGGTTCTTGGCTAAAGACTGTTTGTTGATCAACTTTTCTTTGTAAAAATATAGTTCTGTACATCGTCCCTTATCTTTCTTTTGCATGATTTTAGTTTGTATAACCATACAAATTAAAATTCAATTCAGTTTATTTATATAACACCCTCTAGCAAATCATCTCAGGGCGCTGTAAAAAAATTCATGTACCAGTACATCATAAAGTGCCATTTAGTAAAAGTTATATATCTAAGGAGCCAGAAGATTGTCTTGAATCTCCCTTTAAACAAGCAAATAATCGGACATTTTTTTCTAATTAAACTTTTGACAAAAATTTGTTTTTAAGTTTGTAATTAAGCCGTTATTTTTGAACGAGACCCCCTGGAAGAAAAAAATTATCTAAATGAAACATTTCTGGCTAAATAATTGCAAAATACATGTACATAAAATATTAATAGGGGCTGTCTAAAACTACAGTACCAACTAATGATCTCTTATCACATTAGCTATGCCTGAATAGGTCATATGTAATGACTTTATGAACAAAAAGCCTTTTACTTTAAGACATTTAGACAAACAGTGAACTGAAAATTATGTAAAAACAAGAAACGCACAAGGAAAAACTCGGGTGAGTAAACTACTGTAACACATTTAAAACATCCAAAGTGTTCAAGTCTAAATTAATATATTTAGTTACCTGAAAAAAACAATTCATAGTTTTCTCCCTACAACCTTCAGAGGAGCTTTAATGTTTTAAAAACCATTAAATAAATCCATTCTAAATATAGTTACCGAAAGTATCTGTCTGTGCCCGATTGAGATCAGTCTGTTAGCTGGTTGTCATGGCAGCAGGCCTCCGGAAAAAGTTTATCTCACTAAAAATACAGACACGCGCGCGCACACACGCACATTTATCTTGTGTACACTTAAGAACAATTTCATGTATCACGAGATTAAACCACGTCGAGTTAGCCAGTTAGCAAGGAAGTTGTGTGTGTTACTTTTATTAGAGTCCCCACAAAAACACGAAGCGGAACTTTTGAACCTGCCTTTTCAGTACTGTACATGTACTGTATTGTAATTTAACATATTAAAACGTATTACTGACTGGCGTTGAATTAACTATAGATAATTTGACGTGATGAAAAATCTTAAATGAAATAACATTTATCTAAGCCAATGCATATTTAAATAAATCTTAATTGAAGGACAAATACTCTAGCCTTTTAGATGAAAGTACTGTACAGCATTTATCTGTAATAAGTGACATACAGATAAAACCAGTAACAAAATTTAACCAAATTTGTTCAAACTACTTGATTTATTTACAAGATAGGTACGTTTTTGAGTCATTTTTTAAATACAAATTCTCATTTAATTGTGACATGCATACATACCATAAATTGTTACTGAAGTGAAACCAAATTTGTTAAAAAGCAAAGGAGTAAACCAAGTTTAAATTGGAGATAAATTTGTTTTTTCATAGCTTTTGTATTTTATTTTTAGTTTTATCAATCATTTTAATGATCGTGTTTTATTGCTTTTTAGTGTTGCATTTAGTTTGAATAAACTGTAAAGTTCTTTGTTGTTGTTTCTCGTGCTGCGATAACGAAATTCACATTTACACTTACAGATGTGGTTGCACAAGAGTTGTTTGCTTGGTAAAATGACCCTCTCTAAACACTTTAATTGTGTAGTCCTGTTCAGTCTCATAAATAAACCAGAGGGGTGGACGGTTTAGTCTGAGGAAGCTTCTTACTGATGCCCATTAAGCCTGAAGGATTATCTCTCACTATAAAGCTCGAGTGGGGTTTATTTTGACCTGCTGTCCCACAAAATTTCAGCCTTTATTTCTGAATAACTTTAGTTGTTTTTCCTTTATTTCTTTCCTTTTTTACATTTTATTTTTATTTATTTATTTTTTTTAACAGAGGACCAGAGCTCGCGCGCAGCAGCGTTAAAAAGGGAGTGCTGCAAAAGGTTTGCGTCGCCATGGAAACCCCATTTCGTATACGGAAATATCACTCGGGTGGACAACTTTGAGAAAAATGTTTTTTGTCAAGTAAAGGTTACGTTCTCTCGTATCTTTTTGTTGTTGTTGTTGTTGATGCTGTTGTTGCTGAGAGTATTAGGTTTTTAAAAACGTTTTTAAAAACTTGCATGCATGCTTGCCAATTCAGCAGAATATACACAAAGTGCATTGTTTGCACAAGCCAAAAATTATTAATGTTGTTTTATTATCCAAGTTCATGATATTGGTTTTAAAAGGAAGAAGTGTGTAAAGAGGATGGATGGATGGATGGATGGATGAATATTCCAACACTGACATTTGTTTACTCACAATAAATGAATGTCCAAGTACTAATGAAGTCCTGACAAACTATAAACTTTGGCTCAGCATGAAGGAACAGATCACTGTGAGCATCTCAGTCTTGCCATATGTCAAAATTGTTGCAGCTGCAGAGAAATCTACAGTAGACATGGACAACTTGCCTGTGTTGGCTATATTTATCATATTTGCCACAGCGGACAAATCTTTCATGACTGCATTTTGCTGCTCTGTCGTGCACTGGTGTCACATTTCACCACCGTCCTGGTATTCCCTGCTTTGCTTACCATCAACAGCGCAGAGTTGTAGTATTGACTCAGGGAGCAGTCATTATCTACAATCCTCTGTCAGATTTCAACAGACAGTGCAGTCTTGTGTTGTTAATTGTATGTTTGTTTACTTTTGTATGAGATATGATGGACAAACTAAACTGACATGTCTGCCTGTCCATAGTTGTGGATCAAAACAGTGGAGGAAATGACCATTTTCCTGTACGAGTGTCTGAGAGCTGCTGGGCTGCAGCATCATTATGACAGGTAAGTAAATACACTAAAAGTCAAATATTACCAGTGTTCTCCAGTAATGCATGTCCTACTTGTCTTGAAGGTTTACCTCGGTGGGTGTTTGCCATGCAGCCCACCTTTTAGCCGTGAGGATGGAGGACTACCCCCTCCTGGGAGTTCACTCTATGGAGGACAGGACTCGACTTTTCCATCTTGTCCGACTAGTCAAATCTCTTGACCTTAAGAGACTTGTGAACGACAACGTCATGATTAATAGTGAAAATGTTCACGATGGAGGTGTTGAAGCCAACTCTGCAGTGGATGATGGTAGATTCAGTCGTGATGGAAAGCTTGATGAAGATCTGAGTGAAGATCAGGAGGAAAACAAAGCTTTTGTGGGAAGTTCCAGCTTTGCCATACCATCAAGCTTTCGAAGACGGCTCGAGTTCGCTGTTGAATCTTCTCATCCTGTTCATGTATATGCACAACATGAAAACAATCAGCCTGTTCGTGGAAAAGAATCAGCCACACCTGTGCAACACAAGCTTTTAAGCAGAAAGTCTGTGCTAAATGCCCATCAAGACAGCAAGAACAATAAACTGGATGACTGTAAATGTCCACATGATTGTCAAAATGAAGAAAAGCTGCACACCACAAGAGAATCTTCTACGTTAAACTATTATGTTAGTTTACTACAGAACAGTAAAAGGCATTATCCCAGACCAGTGACGTCCAAAACATTTGCCAACAACTTATTTGGACTGAACGACAGAAAAGGAATATCCAAAAGGAAAATTTCTTCTACAGGAATGATTAAGTCCATACCTGTTTATGAAGCAAAAAGAACAACTGGATACAACTACGGACTCCCTCTGAGTCCTCCTCAGGCTTTAAACAACAAGTGAGTATCCTGCTAACATTTCAGAAGATTAGGGTGCATTAAATTTGATTTGTTACAGGTAGCATTTAGCAATCATTTGTCAGATTTGAATAGCTATTTGGATTTGACTGATGTATTTTTTCCGTGTGTGTTTGTGTCAGGCTTGTGGGAGGGCAAAGGATTAGTGTGTGTGTGAGGAAAAGGCCTTTAACACGTGCTGAGTGCAGAAGACGAGAGACGGATGTTGTGACCACTCCAGGTGGAGACTGTGTGGTTGTCCACGAAAGCAAAGAAGCTGTGGATCTCACAGAGTACATCCTTCAGGTATAAGTGCAAAGAAACAAATCCGACGATTTGAATTCTAAAATACATTTTTGTTTGTTTATTTTAATGGGGAAACTTTGTCGCACTTACCATATTTTTTTTTTAATCTGTTTTTGTTTTTCTCTTGTAAATCTTCTCCTGCTGATTGTTTTGCAGCACAGGTTTTACTTTGACCATGTTTTGGGGGAGGAGAGCTCCAATGAAGAGGTGTATCTAAAAACAGCATTTCCTCTGGTGCAGCACATGCTCACTGGGTACAAGCTGTCTCTGATGCAAAGATGTTACCAAAATGCTTTATATATCAGTTTTTGAGTGCTTTTGTTTGTGTATCCAGAGGGAAGGCCACCTGCTTTGCATACGGACAAACGGGTGCAGGGAAGACTTACACCATGCTGGGTTCATCTCCTCGGGGACCTGGGTTGTATGCTCTTGCAGCTCAGGATATTTTTGCTCAGCTGTCCACCACAGAACACCCAGCTCAACTGGTTTATGTCAGTTTCTTTGAAATATACTGTGGTCAGCTGTATGACCTTTTGGACCACAGGAAAAGGTGCTGTTGTTTTATTGACCTGATTTTAAAGTTTTACAGCTGTTTATTTTAGCTAAACTTAAGTTTTCTTTATAGCTATTTTTTCCACATTAGCCACAATATTCTATCTTTAGTGTGCAGAGTTGTAAAGCCAACATATTTCTCTTGATATCTTCCTCCTCTCGTCTCTCTGAAGGTTGTTTGCCAGAGAAGATGGACAGAAGGTGGTTCACATTTCAGGGCTGCGGAATATCAGAGTGGATTCTGTCAAATTGCTGTTGGAGGCATGCATCTTTATTTTAATGATGTTTATCACACATTTAATTTCTTGTATTTAGTGCCCTAATGTTGGACAATCATACAGATTTTCAATTCAAAAGTATAAGCCTTGTATTTAAAAAAAGAGAGAAATTGCCAAACAGCTCCCCAAGTCTCACCTGGCTTGTCTAAAGATGTGTTCACACCCCCAGCACCTTCATCAGCTGACTTTTAATTATAAATTGTATTGTATTGAAAATAACTGAAAATAACACTCAATAGTTGTGTGTGGGGTTTGAGGAAATGATTGTGGCTGTCTCTTTGACCATCTTTTTTTAATGCCTTTCCCATTCTCCGCATTCCTTGTTTCCATTCAAGGTGATTTCTCAGGGAATGACAGAACGAACTCAAGGGGTGAGTGGCATCAACCCACTCTCTTCTCGTTCCCACGCCTTGCTTCAGATTCAGCTCAGAGATTTAAACCAGCAGACAACTGGAAGGTGAGACATGACTTGTTGCAAGCTTCTGTTGATTCCCTCGGCTGCAGTTGCTTTAAAAAAGCCTGATTGTTATAAAAACTAGTGAAGAAGGACAGTAAAAACATGGCATCATCACCTTTAAACCAAACTTGAGGACATTCTTTTTTTAACGCATATAATTTCCAAGATGTGCTATGGTTTCATTTGTTTTGGGATTAAAATGTGTTCAAATCTGATGCGAATTTGTTAACAAGTTTTATGCTCTTTGATTTTATAAGATGTTTTTATTTATTTATTTTTACTATTTGTCGTAGATGGTCTTTAAATCCAGGCCTCCAAAAAGATTTACTGGTCATGTTTGTTTGTATTTTGTTTAAATCTAAGCATTTTGTTTATTGCAGTCGACCAAAATCAGGGATGATGGTGTGAAATGGGAAGAGAAGTTCATCAAATTTTGATCTTTTAAAACCAAAAAGAAAACTCCCTCAAAGCACCCTTATGACTAAGAAATGACATCATTTAAAGATAATAAAGCAAAATCATCACTTAACTGGTCTGAACTTGTAAACACGAGGACTGAAGTGAACTGGCTTGTTGACAACTTGCTTTCCCCTTGTCTTCTTCATTTCATCCAACACTTTGCAGACTTTCTGATGAGTTTGTCCTTTTTGAGGCACAAAGTAACTGAGTTCAACACGAGGACATTAATATTTGAGTATAGTGACTGGACTTAGAGATGTGTTTGTGTTTATGTGGGCAGGATGTGGTTTGTGGACCTGGCAGGAAGTGAGAGGGCGTCTGATGCCAAAGAACCAGACAGACAGACTCGTATGGAGGGAGCTGAGATCAACCAGAGCTTGTTGGCTGTACGTTATATCAGATGCCATATTCAGATGTTTACACAATCTGTTTTTATTAATTTAACCATTTCACCCCTCAGCTCAAGGAATGTATCCGTTCCCTTGATAAAGACGAATCTCACACACCTTTCCGACAAAGTAAACTTACTCAGGTAAAGAGACTGACGCCAGTACAAAGTATATACAAGTGTGTAAACAATTTCATTCTAAGCAGCTTTTTTTGTTGTTGTCATTTTAGGTTTTGAAAGACTCATTTGTCGGTGACTCAAAAACATGCATGATAGCCAACATCTCACCGAGTCGCCAGGCAACAGAACACTCACTGAATACACTGAGATATGCAGATCGGTAAGCTTGTTTACATAAACAGGCATGCTGAGAAGTCTGAATTGAAATATTTGTATTTTTATGATGATACAATAATTCTATCTGGGATATGTGTGCTTTTTTTTAATAGTGTGAAGGAGTTGAGGGGACAAGGTGAGCTAAAACAGAAAAAAAGATGCGAGGCAGGACCCTCCTCCAAACATGTGTCCAACAATTACAAGTGTCAAAGTGATGCTGGTGTCCAGAAAAAGACTAAATTTAAGACACAAAGCATGGCTGCAGTAAGGTTACACACAGAGGGCACATTTCTCTGCTCAACACCCAAGGACCGTGGAAGTGAACAGAAAACGCATTCAAAGAACAGAAGAGGAATAGGACCTGAGCATGTTACATCTATTAGAGGTTGGCTGTCAAATGGTGACAACGGGCATTGGAGTAAAAGAGCAGATGAAAAGGAGGGTAGGAGGATGGAAAATGTAAGGTCTAGAAGCTATAGTCAGCGTGTTCGAGAGAAAAGCACCAGGGCACCATCGGTGTATGAACAACAAACCAAAGGGCAGCAAAATAAGGAAAATGCCGTAGCGAGTTATTTAGCTTTTGCTAAATCTGGAGTCCAACTCGGAGAAAAAGAGACCCACCTACTCAACACAAGAGACAGAAGAGAAGAGCAAACAAAAAGGATAGAATCAAGAGGACAAATGGAGAACCTCTGTAGAAGTGTTGAAGAGACGCAAAGACAAAGAGATTTACTTCAGGATGATCATCTGGAGAAAATGAAGCATCTGAGACAGTACCACCAGCAGCTGCAGCAGTTTTCCCCCTTGCAAGCTTCTTCATCTGCTCATCTCCACTCATCATGCCCATCTGTCTCTTCCTCCACTCGGGGCTCCCTGTCATCACTCCTGCACTCCCCCTACCTCTCGCCTTTTGCTCAGACGGACCATAACTTGAAAGGTTTTTCAGATACGTACACAGACAGGGTGGGGGTTGATTTTACTAGAAGACAAAATCCTTTACTCAGTGACGAGGCCTTTGTACAAAATGAGACCTCTTCGAAGTACTGTACGAACAACGATGTGGACGGTGGTGTAAGGGAAGATTGGAGCATAGGTAAGAGTGAAAGTGAGAGGAAGGGGTTGGTTGAGGCGAAGAGTGTCAGGAGAAAAAACGAGCGTTGTGCTTGGGCAGCAGAGGAAGAGATGGAGTCTGCAAACAGAATGACAACTGTACCTACAACAAATATAGAGGCACAGCTGGAGTCAGATGACAGAACGGATCTGGGTGTGGAAGGGCTGGATGCATCACATGCTCCTGATAATGGAGTATGGAGTGCTGGGCAGACAGAAGCAGCTGATTACCACAGTTTAGAGTCTACTCACAGCAGCATCAACAGCTGCTTTAGTCACCCGTCTTTTGAGTCACAGCATCAACAAGCTCTTGCAGAAAGACCTCTTTCTCCAGCACTGATTTTTGACAACAAATCTAATAAACAGGATTGCAATATCCTTATTTTACCATTTCAAAATCTTTCAGAAGCAGTACCGCCAAACTGTGCCAGTAAAGTACCCTTTTCACACGTTCAGGCAACCACATCGCCCGTCACAACCACCATGACATTGACTGAGTCATTTAACAAGCCATCAGAATGTCCTGTCCACACACAACCAGGTAACCATCCAGGCTTAAAAGCCAAAATGTCTGTTCTTTCTCAAGATGAGACTTCTTTGGAGCCCTTTAGCTACACTACGGACCCCCTGAGCATCTCCTTGCTTCATGTGGACCAACAACCTGCTACAGTCTCGTTCAGCCAGGGGCACACCAGCAATACATCCCTCTGCAAATGTAAAAGTGAGAATGGAGAAGGTGGTGCTGGAAAAGAAAGTTTCTTGGGTGTTGAAATTGTAGATGATGATGATGCAGAAAATACACAGTCTTTTTTAGAACGTGCTAAGATCTCCCACTCTACTGCACCCAGTACATTTGACACTTCTGGGTATGCACTGCTGTCCCTTCATGATGGAGAGAACAATCAGAAAAATCAGCCAGCTTTAGATTACAACGCCCCTACATCTCAAACTCGCTATCAAACCCCTCTCATGTCACTTCCTATCCAGCACAAGAACACCAACTCGTTCACTGCATCCAAACGACCAGAACATGCACATAAAGAGCACAAAACATCACATTTTGTTACAACACAACAATTAGAAAATGTCTCAGTACATTCAAATCAGTCATTCAAGACAACGGAGCCAAGTGGTCAAGAAAGCAACAGTAATCAACTAATTAGACCCACAATCCATCTGTTTGCCATGGACAACTTGAACCATGCCAAGTAAGTACCACAATACTCTTTAGAACAAGTGAAAATGTTACTGCACTTAATGTAAACCTTTGTTTTAGATGGTGTGTCTTTGAGGCCCACTTGGAGCAGCTAAAGGAGGTGAAAGCTTTGTGTTGTAAAGAGGGAAAGCTTCTTAGCCAACAACATGATATGGTTAGATGAAACGCATCCTCAGCTGAAAGTTCAAACATTCTTCTTTCATCTACTTTTAAAATTAAAACACCTTGCTTTAAATCTCTTCCCTGTTTGTATTTCCATATAAAAGGCATTTGGAGAATACGTCCACAAGCTGGCAGAGATCCTGGAGAGAAAGGCAAGATGTGTACACAGCATGAGAACTCAGCTGCAGCCATTTCTGAAGTCTGTTCTGTTGAACCCCTCGACACGAGGAGATAATCATGATTCAGCTGTAAATGAAACATGTTTGTAAAAATCAATGCACAGTTTAGATGTTTTTACAGACAACAAATTGTGTGTATAGCCTAAGTGCAGAGAGTGTTTTGTAAGTTTGATAAAATTATCAGTTTATTTTATTGTATTTTATTTTAATGGCTTGATTTTTTTTTAAATGAATTATTTTAATGGGGATCTGTCAAACTTCCCTTTGTGTGTATCAGATTAAGACAAGTGTTTCTAAAGAGAAATTTGACTAAACGTGTTTCCTCATTGTGTCAGGAATGTGGAATGATGTTATGTGGAAGAATGTTAGAAAAAGCCTGTCTGTTTACATATTGGTGCATAATGTTCAGTGTTTGATTCAAGTTTTTGTAATTGTTCATCTCGGGACATACTATTACAAAAAGTGACATTATCAGCTGTTAAGATTAATGAAGTGGAGGCAGGTGTGGGGGCTATACTTCCACCACCACCGCAACATTTTTGTTGTTCTGGGGATTCGAAATAGCGACTTACATGAATACTTAATGCACCGTATGAAACAAAAATGTTTGTTTGCATTTAATTTGGAAACATTTCCTCAGTCATTTAATCAGCCGTCTCTTATTTTCTTTATGGCCTTTTGTTTTGCTATGATTAATAAAATGGCAAATTTTGAATACACCCAACAGACATTTCAAGAGATGTTCTTGGTATTTGACTTAGCCTGATGATATTTGAGTGTTAGTGATTTTATCCAGAGTGGATGGACTGGACAAGCCCATTAATCTTCTGTATGAGACAAAACTAAAAAAAACTCAATATTGATCAAGCTGTTTACTAACCAAGTTTTTGGTGTGACACCTAAAAGATTTAGACTTCTTATTTAAATAGAGCATTTGTTCATTAGTTCATTTGTTGCAGATGTAATTTATTCTTACTGGAAGATGTATCAAGAACACACTTTTAGTGTACAGTATTCAATTTATGGGCAAATGGGAAAAATATGGTGTAAATGTTGTGTTTTGCTCACTCTAACTGCAAATAAGCTGTCTAATAATCATAGATCATCACTGCAGCATGATTTATCAGGAATTTTAATTCATGCACATACATGAAAATTAACTGTGGGACATTAGTGGTCCCTCTTACAAACTTGTGGTCCTTCAAAAACAATTCTTCATAACTGAAGTCAGAACTTTAACGTGGATTAATACATTCAATTCATTCTTATTTACCTAATCTTTGAGAGCAACTTGTGTGCTTGTTGAAGGTACTGCTTTGCTGCATGAGCCACCTTTTACTGAAAAAGTGAACCACCATAATTTTTTATATTTTCCATCAGAATTTGCATTCAGATTTAGATGGGCTTAACTGAGTAGTTGTAAGTTAATTTTCATTATTTGTACAGGTTAGACCCATTGAGCCTTGGGGACTCATTTACAAGAGAGAGATGATTTTAACCAAAAAAAAAAAAAAAAATGATTACAAAGACAACATGCAGACATCAAATCATGAGACATAAAAAGCATAAAATTGAGAACAAAAGAAAACTATTTAAAAATAAACAAAAAAGATAGGTTTTTGATTTTAAGTGTTGTATGAAAAAAAATTGAGACGCACAAGGTATTTTAAAAGATTTCTAGATTGGCAGCACCATGTAGAATTAGAAATACAGTACAGTGTCAGCTTCACTCAGCTACAGTAGACCTATCCCACTTGTTAGCGATGTGAGACGAGCACGCACCCACGGGAACGCGTACGTCCAGGCCACGTGACCTGCTTTTCTATTCTCGGTTGGATGGATCCGCTTCACTACGATTCACCACGGTGTGGTGGGTCACGTGACAGTAACTGCTGCTGCTAGCTGCTGGCTGAGCGAAGCGTGTTAGCAGGTAAAATAAATACATATTTTTTATATATGGATAGGGTTGGAAATTCGCGACAAAAGATAAAGAATATGGACTTGTAGAGTTGATTTTATTGTTGGGAAAACCGTTGGACCGACTCACTTTCTTTGGTGGTTCGCGAACTAACTCGAACGCCGCATAATGTGGACGGGCCGTTCACATGCCGGGGCTGGTATCAAAATAGTTGCGTAAGTGAAGTGTAGCTTGGCGAGCTACTCGCATTTCAACAAGTACAATTTAGCCAAGTTCATTTTTTTAAAAAGAGAAATAGGTATTGCCTGTTGTGACGTTTGAAGAAACCACGCGACTATGTTCGTTTAGGTTGTTAGCATGCGGCTAACATTAGCTCATCTGTCGGTTAACACAACAAAGGGCTCATCGTCGGAACACAAACGCAGATTTGTTTTCTCTTCCTGCCTCGGTAAGGTTGAACAAAAACCGTAACTTTCTGTGACAGCTGAAGAAAAAAGGATAGCGCTAATTCACTTTCAAAAATTTGTGGCAAATTGACAGTATTTTCCTGGGAATTGCACACGGATGGAACAAAGACGCGTAGTTAGCCCGGCTACAGCTAGGTTACCTAATCGAGTGTCAGCTTGTGTCGGTTATATTTTGTACCGTCAGTCAACCGAAACTTCCATGGTTGTGTTTAAGTAAAAATAGAAATAACGAACATTGGTATTAACGTGAACTACCAAGTTAACGGGGACTGGTGGATGTCGCATAACGTACCGGTAACTTTTGAGTTTTCTGTCAGTCACCTTAAATTTATTATACGTTCGTGTCATCTCACTAGTGTTGCTGTTTTTAATTACCATAAGTAATGTAATTCAGTGGTTCTGTGCTTAACATTTCGACTGTTGAGATGGAGTGTAATATTTTGTTTTGAACACACTTCACTGTTTGTGGATATTCTCTTATAGATAGGTGGCACAAGCTTAGCTCCTATAATGCTGGTGCGTACAGAGACGGTGTTTTTGTGTGGGGGGGGAAGGGAGGGAGGGCTGTAAAATGACACCGGACAGTCCCCTCTTGGCTGGCTAAATTTAACTTGGATGTGGGGGGCGACAGTTGGGGTTATAGTCTTACATGGTATAGAACAGTGAGTCTCAGACTGTACAACACTACTAGCTCATTCGCTCAACACTGTTTTTTATGGATACAGTCATGCAATGTGATCATCTCACTGATTGATTCACTCTCCTCTTAACTCCTTTTCTCTTTCTCTCGTTGTTGTGTTCATCTGCTCATACAGCTCATGTTCATGCTGCTGGTGGAGTAGTGTTATTATATGATGTTAGTGCTTACTGTATTTTTAGTTGGTGTTTTCTTAGTTCACATCTTAGATCTTAGTAATGTTTTTCTTCTACATTTTATTTGGATGTAACTGGGACCCTGTGTACATAATTTAGTTTCATCACATGTACCACATGTGGTGCGAATGACAATAAAGACTCTCTGACGCTGACTGACTCTGACATTTATAATTATAATAATTGTAATTTATAAATGTATGAATGACATGGTGAAAAATATGCCTTTGAATATGAAAGGCTAAATATACCAAAATTTTGACGTTATTTTTTTGACTGCACAATTTTACAAAGGGCACCCCATATTTAGCTGCTTTGAAGATAACATGCAGTATGCAACGCTCAGAGTATGTGTTGTGAATGACTCTCAGATACTACCACAACATATTTTAGGTCGTCATCTGTAAAACTGGCTGAGTCGTATCCATTTCTGGGTTAATTCTGTAGATAAGTTTCAGATGTGCATCATATGACAACATTTCAGAAACTTTCATCAAAATCCAAGTCTGAATAGAAGTTCACCAGTGTGTCATGAGACATTTTGGTACTAACATACAAACAACTACACAAATCATTGTCTGCCTTGCTTTTTGGCAATATTTAAAACGTGTTAAAAATAACTTTTAACTCCATGAACTGATATCTAAATTCACATTTCCAGGTAAAAAGAGAGGCATTTTAAACCTTTTGTCTTGCCAGTGCTTCCATGCAAATGAGTCCCACTAGAAGCAACTTATCTTTGAACGATCATGGGTGGCCTTTGGAGGAGGGTGAAATAGCCCCACATGATTTTCATATCTGCATAAAGCTCTGTCAGTCACGTTCCTCCACACAAACTCCTACGCAAAAGCAAACACAAAAGCCCCAGTAGTTTATCTCAAAACTGTCTGGTCCACTGCTGCAGGAGCTCACGCTTTTAAATGGAAGGCATGTGAACATTAAGGCACCCAAATCACTTGTTAAAGCTTTACTGGAAACTTGTTTTATTCTAATGAAGCAGAAAGTCTTATCACACAGAGCCAGGTAAGAGCATAAAAGAAAGGATTATAGCATCCTTGTGCACAAAAACACACACAAACAAACAGATTTGTGAACAGTTTTGCCAAAAGGCAGAAACACTGGCTAGCATGGCTTTATTCGGTTTACAGAGCTCGCTGTTTATTCACACGATTAGCGGCCATTACGTTTGAACATCACCTGAGGAGCACATCTGCATCGGCCTTACTGGACTCCAGCGATTCAGTGCACGCTCAATAAACTTAAAGTGAGGATTCAAATGAGGCTCAAACGGCCAGTGAGGCTAACTAAAGCAAACACCGGGACAGCTGGCAGAGAAATCATTGTGACTAATGGTCTCAGTGTGAGACAGGAGCAGGGCTGTGGGTGGTTGTTTTGTCGTGCTAAAAAGGACAGACCTTGTTTGCTTTGCTATATAGCATAAAGCGTGACTGTGATCGAGGAAGTGTTTGCCCTGTTTGCTTTGCTTTCATTACTTTTGTAGCATGACACCAAGGCCCATCGAAGGGAAAATAACTGTTGTTGTAAAATCAACTGTTGTCGTACTTGTTATTTTTTCCTCTTGACAGTGTTGCAAAATGTAAACACATTCAAGAGATAGTCATTTCTGATGCAACGTCCTGTCCAATAGTAATCAATGGTATCTTGTTGAACATGTCAGTCACTGAGCACAGAGTATGGAGAAAAGGGCTAAAGTCTTCCTCCAAAACACACCATCATAGAAGAATACTTTATGTGGTAATACTGCTACACCTTTGCATGACACCATTTGTTTAGTTTGTTGGCCGTGCCACCACGCAGATGCTTGTGTGCTGCGCATGTAATACACTGATTGTGCTGAGGTTGCAAATGTACCTGTCCACCTGATCCGCGTTGAGACTGTGCAAAATTTTATTCAGCTCATGACTTACACGTTCGTCAGCGCCAGGACAGACTTTTACACAGTCCATGCTCAGCACACGTGCCCGTGCACTGCAACACAGACGCTGTCCAATTGAGAAAACAGCACCAAACTAAACAAGTGGTCATTCAGAAGTGTAGTTTTAAAAATACTCAATATGAAGTCATGAATTTTGGTTAAAAAAAAAAAAAAAATCACAAAGTAAGAAATAAAATTCACACAGTTTATTTTGCATTATAGATTTATCAGCAAAACTTGTGAGTGGCTGCCAACTACTTTGTTCATTTGTTTACAGACGGAAACAGACCAAATGACTGAAAATAGGTCAACAATGGCAATGTCCAAGTTTAAGATTAAGAGCGCTGACTGTGACATATTTATGATATACTGTATACTGTATATATTCATGGTCAGGACTAGTTGAGCAAAGCATGCAGATAAAAGTGCTTTCTTTACATTCAATGCATAACTGCATTTCAGAATTACACATCAGTATATCTGTTTACTGAAGTAAACGCTTAACCTGCAGCACTTGATATAATTCAGGACAACTTTTTATGTTTGATTTACTTTGCTTTGAGTACCTTTAAGATGAACTGATCTAGTGGTCTTCACTCTGGTGTGCCATTACTGGGAAAGAGTTGTTTCATTAACCAGAAAACAATAAAACAACCAGTCCTTGTTTGGGCTGCCATTAGCTTAGCCTAGATCAGGGGCCTGCAACCTGTGCTTTTGGAGCCACGTGCAGATCTTTGGTCCCTCTGCAGTGGGTCTTTCAAGCTGTGACCAAAGCTAACATAAAACTGAATTTTGTAGGACGTTATACTCACAACGACAAATGAGTAGTTTTAGCAGTTTTCCTGTCATTTCCTTTGCAAATACTGTATGCAGATAATAGTACTAATACACAAAGTTAATTATACTATCTTATTTAATTTTTTTCATGCACAGTTCATTGTTTAAGTTTTTTTAAATTGGCAATATATATACATATAATGTGTATACTGTATATATAATGTGTGTATATATAATGTGTATATGTATGTATATAAATATATATATATATA
>JARVGV010001587.1:17310896-17322890 GCA_031762435.1 Hypsolebias longignatus | reverse complement strand
GTCTTTTGTGTTATTGTACAGCACTTTGGTTACCCCTGTGGTTTTTAAATGTGCTATAGAAATAAAGTTGATAATGATATTTTATTTCAGCATGAAATTTGTTTAATGTCAGAAATGCAGTAGTTTCTAAATCTGACTGATCGTCTTTAGAAGTGGCACTGACTGATGGCTGTAATACAGTATTTGAGATTTTTGTCTCTTAGATAAATTAAAAACAGCACTTTTGGAGCTCTTGTGCTGGAATGTGAAAGGACTAATGACTGAGTTCATAAAGTGGACCTTCAAAAAGTGAAAGAATAACAAGTGTCTGTTTGTGTTTTAATCCATTTTAAATTTAGGAAGTCACAACTTCTCAACTGTTGCACAAGGAAGAAACTTTAGCTTTAGCAATCTCACATATTCTCTTTATTGTTGTCTCAGAGTGCTCGGGTCAGTACTTCCTTCATGAGGCTGACTGCGTGGATGACTGTCCCAAAGGTTTCTTTGGGAGCACGGAGCAGCGCGAGTGCGTGCGTTGTCATGCCGACTGTGCGTCATGTGATGGACCAGGCATCGATGACTGTGTTGAGTGTCGCAACCCTAAAGCTGTTCGCTTCAACGGGGAGTGTTTGCCTCATTGCCCAAGCAACACGTTCTACGACAAAAGTATAAATGAATGCAAAGGTAGAGGAGCTGGAAGCTGATCATGCAGCTAATAAATTAAAAAAATTTAAAAAAATCAGGATTTTTATCTTCGCTGCAGTTTTCAAAAGGATGTGCTCTGTAATCCTTGCAGGTTGTGATGAGTCATGTTTGACCTGCTCAGGTCACGAACCCTCGGACTGTCTCAGCTGCGATGCCAACAGGCGCAAGGATGCAAGTGGACACTGCGTGTGGTCCAGTGAGTGCACGGGGGGCTTGTATGTGGACCAGAGTGGCAACTGCCAGAAGTGCCACCCGCTCTGCCATCACTGCAATGGGCCCGGCAAAGACCACTGCCTCAGCTGCAAGGAGCATCGCTTCCTGCTGAGTGAGTTATCAAAGTGTTAGAGGGTCGCATGCAGGTCAGAAAACTCATAACCCTGCAGCTGTGTGTCATAATGACCCCCGAGGCCTCAAACGCAGGCAGCAGGAGGGTTAAACGTCTTCGCTCTGTGTCCATCAGACAACACCTGTGTGGAAAAGTGTCCTGTGGGTTACTACGTGGAGGGAGAAGGTGAGTGTCGGCTCTGCTACTTCAGCTGTGAGTCCTGCGACGGCCATCACAGTCAGCAGTGCGTCACCTGCAAACCCGGGTATTTCAAGCACGGCGGCAGCTGCGCCGACACCTGTCCAGACAGGTTAGACAACGCACATCTGACGAGAAGGAGCTTCATTAATGGTGGCCATCAGCGAAACATGTTCAATTTGCTTTTCAGTCACTTCGGCAACGCGAGCTCTAAGGTTTGTGAGCTATGCGACCCCTCCTGCAGCCAGTGTGCCGGGCGTGGAAACACAAAGTGTCTGAGCTGCCGGCAGGGCTACGTGTACATGAAGCACTCGGGGCAATGCCTGAAGAGCTGCCCTCCAGGCTTCTACAAAGACAAGTGGACCACCACCTGTCTCAAGTGTGACCCCACCTGCAAGACCTGCAGCGGTGAGGAAAGACTGACGGACGCATGCCTGATGAATGAATGCTGATTTTAAATACAGTCAAACTTGCCATGATACAATTAACCATGTCTTCCTTTTATATTTTAATCCTGTCAGCCACCTGCTGACCCTCTGAGGTTGATGTCATTTCCCTCTTCTTTCAGACGGTGCCGCTTTGACCTGCCTGTCCTGTTATGACAACTTTATCTTTATGGGCAGCAGCTACTGTCAAAACCCCTGTTTCATTGGTTTCTATCCATCCTCAGAGGTGACAGAAAGCATCCACACATACAAATATTGCTTCAGATCGTTGGAGATAAAATGTAATAGATACGCAAATGTTTTGAGCTATTTCTCGTTTTTTGACTGTTTTTCTTTCAAGCAGAGAGACCTTGTAATGTTTAAACTGTTTGTCATCACTGGTTCTTTGAGATGAGCCTTAATTACACACATTAATTTCCAGTATCTGACCATGTTTAATGGGATTTGCTGGTTAAACCAGATCTATAGGCATTCAGACGGAAAGCACACAAACTCAAGGGATGAACCATACAGCTCGTTCTAAAGTGAACCTCTAGGGTTTTTGCTCCCAGCAGCATGTCACAAAGGCAATTTGTTCCCATTCCTCTTGCTGAATCTTTTAAAAATACCAAAGATAGCACAGTTTGACACGAACGCAGCAACAAAGGGATTCCTAAAGAACCATTATCTTAAAGCTTGTCATACAGTAAGTACTGTAGACGATTGGCCTCAGGTCTTTGCTGGATTCCCCCACATATCTCTTTAAAACTTTTCTAATCCACTTCCTCATTTTAAGCACAACTTGTACAGCACGTTATTGTCAGGAACGAGAAGAACTGGATAGAGAATGAGAGAAAAAGAAGTCAAAGTTTAAAGAAACATTTTGTAAAATGTTCAGAGAGCCAGAGATCTAAGAATCTTGAACATTTTTAAAGATTGTAGAAAAATGGCCTCCTTTGAAGTAAAATGTAAAGTAATGACAGGTGTTTAAAACTTTTGCACTGTACAGACACATTGTTTTCCTGTTTCAGGACAGTGGAAACCCAGGCTGCAGAGCGTGTGATCCCTCATGCGAGGGCTGCCGAGGTCCCAGCACGCGGCACTGCACCGTGTGTCCTCCGAGCCAGATCTTATCGGATGACGGCCGCTGCCTGAGCTGCTGTGGAAATGAGATGAGGGACAACAATAAACCGATTCCCAGGGAGTGCTGCGACTGCGAGGCATCCCGAGGTTAACAAGGACACTCACAACAGCACCCACTTCCTCCAATGAGGCCTCTTGTCTCGTCTGAGCCATAAATACGAGATCTATTCACAAATTCCACACTAGATTTGATACAGCGTTCATTGAAAGGGTGAAAGGGCATTTGGCGTGAGCCATCTTCTTCATGTTATTCCCCTCATTTGATTCAGGTGGTAGCTTCTCACAGACAAGTCGTGGGTTTTATCTTGCTGCCAAACAGGTGTTTCCAATGTTTGCTGCAAGAACTTCCTAATGTCCTTGGCCTGTTTTCAGAAGATATAACAAGAATTCATTAGAAGTGAGAGGCTGTGAAACTTCCTGAGGGATACCTCAGGAACAGTTTCATACTGTGTGTCTTGCAGGTTACAACAGACAAAAGGGAAATCTGTGCCCGTATTAAGAGTTGATGAATTAATAAAACATTTGGAAATCTGTGTTGGGGACAGAAAGTACATACCGGTATGTGTTGAAACAGACACACTTCACCTGATGTTTTCTTTCAGGGTTTAAAAAACAAGACATTTTCTTTGACTGTGTCTTCTTATTCAGGGAGTTGGTGCCTATTTGCAGGTACCCCCTGTGCTGGGTACCCACTGTGCAGGGTACCTCCTGTGCAGGGTACCTCCTGTGCAGGGTACTTTCTGTGCAGGGTACCCACTGTGCAGGGTACTTTCTGTGCAGGATACCTCCTGTGCAGGGTACTTTCTGTGCAGGGTACCCACTGTGCAGGGTACCTCCTGTGCAGGGTACCTCCTGTGCAGGATACCTCCTGTGCTGGGTACTCACTGTGCAGGGTACCTCCTGTGCAGGGTACCTCCTGTGCAGGTACCCCCTGTGCAGATCACCTGACCATCACAGAGCCACAAAAAGACAGAGACCACCATTCTGACATTTTAGAGTTGTTGAAGCCAGGTATCCTAACATGGTTGTTCTTGGTCAGGTGGAGGAAACCCACGCCTGCACAAGGAGATCAAGCAAACTCCATGCATGGCTCCAGCTGGGAGTCAAACCCACAACCTTGTTTCTATGAGTGCACCATGCTAACCAACTGCTCCACTGTGCAGACCTTTTGAGTCATTTTATTATTTTTTTTTAAATATAAATACTTGAGAATATCAAAAATGTCTGAGATGCACAGTGTCTTGTTGCTTGATTTTATTTTATTTTTTTAAAAATTCTCACTCTAATTTTAGTTCTTGGTCATTTTGTTCAAGTACCAGTATTATTGAAGCAGAGAGGAACATTTCATATTTCCTCATGTTTTAGTTTAGATAATCTGATGTAAACGAGCAGCTGTGAGTGCTACAGTTCTTGATTTAAATTTGATAAGGAGTTGACCAGGTGCTCTCCAAAACTGGAAACTAATCAATGAAAACAAAACAAAAAAAAAACATTGTTTGTGTTAGGAATATGTAAATCAGTGGAACAAGAGGCTTTATTCTTCTTCTCATTGTGACCTTTCGCTCTTCTTTCCAGTGGAGTGCATCCTGGGTGTCAACTTTGTAATGACCACGGAGGAAGATTTAAGCAGCACCCCTAAACTCTTCGTCACGGCCTGTGTTCTGCTCATCCTCTTTTTGGGTGGAGGAATTTTGCTCTTCCTCAGCGCTCGATCAAAGCTGCCCAAAACCAAAGCTGGGGGCTATGAGAAACTAAACACCAGTGAAGGCTTCACACCACAGTCCACCAACACTTTGTTTGGGGAGTACAGCGACAAAATCACGGGATGTGAGGACAATGATGAAGAGTATGATGAGGATATAGTGTACATGACCAAAGATGGAATGGTGTATCGGAAGCTTAAGCATGGCTTGTTGGATGATGATGATGATGAAGAGCTGGAATATGATGATGAAAGCTACTCTTTTAGATGAACATCAGTGTTCATCTTTGTACAGAAAGAGTTTTTATTTTACAGCTGTTCAAATCTTCTCAATGTTTTAATAAGTGCTTTGATCTGCCAGTTACAGCCTTTATGTTGTTTTTGTGTGTTTTGTAAGATCATTTGCACATTTTGTGGTTGAACCAGGGTGAAGAAATGTCTATTTTTTTATGAACCACGACTGCAGCAAACATTCAGTCTTCAAAACACTTTTTTCATAATACAGTATACATCTACAGTGTCTTATATGAACATTTGGTCATTTGTTCAAATAAAAGTGTCCAACCATAAAGGACTGGGTGCACGTCAGACACTTTGTTGCCATAGTTGTTTTTATGATTTGTAAAAATCAATAAAAATAACTAAATTTCTTCAGTTTTTTTTTTTCATTTTCTTTAGCATTTATTGTCTTAGTTCAGTCTTTTCAGGCCACTCAGCCCCTTGAAAGAGTCCAGACTGTGACGTCACCAGTCTTTACCAATGGGATGAGGTTTTATTGTTAAAATAATCAATTAAGTTAAACATTTTCACTTTATTTTCAGAGTTGTTTAAAGGTTTTAAGTTATCACTTCTAACTGCTAGCATGAAACCTTTTCAGTGATGGTGAACTTGTTAAAACAGTCAAGTTTGAAGTTTCTTTTATAAAAGTCGCACACAAACTAGGAAAGATCAACATTTCTGAATATCTTTAGTCCAAATGTCTTTTTAAGACCATTTAAAATAGGGTCAAACTTGAATAAATCTGTCTATCTTTAAATCATCCAAAGGTTTTACATGTTTTTGCCATAAATAAGAGCAGTCTCATCTGTTAAATATGTTTAAGAGCTTTAATGAAGGTTTGTTATTTTATTTTGGCTGTTAAAATCCATCTGATGACATATTTACATTTAATATAAATGAGAGAAATTACATTTCCTGTGAAAATGCAGTGTGAATGCTTATCACAGAAGAACTTGCAGAGAAAGAGCTGAAATTAGCTAAGCAGAACATGTTTGCCCAATTAGGCTGAAAAGAGAATAAGCACAAATAGTGAAAATTATCTGAAAAAAGCTGAAATTTGCTAAAGAAAACAGCTGAAAAGCAGCTAAAAAAGCAGAAAGAATTTACAAGGAGTGAGTGGAGTGAGTACATTTTTGCTGGATTAGGCTGAAAAAAGTTTAAACAAGCACCAACAATATGGAGTTAGCTGAAAAGCTACAATTAACATAAAAACAGCTAAATAGTAGCTGAAATAGAAAACGCTGAAGCTTGCATAAAATAGGCTGAAAGAAGCAGAAATAAGTTAAAGCACAAAAATGCTGTAGTTAGCAGAAAGGCCTAATCCAGATTAGAAAGGAGCACAAAACATCTGAAAAAACAGCTGAAAGTAGCTGAAATTTTTTAAATTTGACAACGTTCACACAAATATAACAGCATAAAGATCAGATCCACCTCCATCATTCCTTAAGCTGTAAGTGAAGTGAATCTGTGGCAATTTTATTTTTTATATTTTTAAGAAACTGTTTATATTTGTGAAACCTTGGGGAAGTTAACACTGAAAAAGTAAAATTCAAGCACGTGGTCTTTGGAAAAATCTTTTATGGTTTGAAGGTTATGTAAAACGGAACAGAAACTTTTCAGTCTATTCGCAGTAACCATCGTCTCTGCTTTAACAGTACATTAGTGCAACAAACGAGACTAAATCCTAAAGGAACTGAGTGAGAATGTCAAAGTTTAAACAAATGCATTGAAATCTGTCATGGTTTGATGAAGTAACATCTTTGACTACCTCATTTGGTTTAAAACAAAATATACAAAAAAGAAAACTGTAAAAGCATGATGCATCTTCTGTTACTGCCTGAGTAACACTAATATATTAAATAATTCTGCAATTTGAAGCCTAAAAAACTATTCTGCAGACTTTCCATCAATTAAAATGGTTTCCAGTAAATACACACTTTCATATCTGTCAGATACACTCTCTCACACACACAGGTTTAAATTACAACGGAGGGGGATATTCTTACAGGCTTTTGGAATATGGTTAATTCAAAAACAAAAAAATCATAAATTTTTTTAAAAAATGCATGTATTTTATGCATAGAGGCATATTTTCCAGTTCAGATACTGGTGAAAACTCACGTTCAGACACCTAAAAAACTGTTGCTGTCCAAATGTGGTCTGGTTTTTCCTACTCTTCAAATCATTTATCACAGTTTCCTATAACTGTGAAATAAAAGAGTAATTTTTAACTCGACAGGCTGCTAACACAAAGACAGTTGGTTAATGTGCTGAAACTTTCAATTTTTTATCTTTTTTTATTTGACCGTAGAGACCGAAACCTGAACTGCAGTCTCTGATTTGATGTAGTTTCAGACTTTTGCTGCTCGAGGCGCTACAGAAGTTCAGCTTCTCTGCAGGACATGAAACAGGAAGATAAAAACAGTCAAGTTTAAATGAGTTCATGCATCAAGTACTGTCCTTACAGTGATAATACTGAACCATACTAACGGGCACTTTTGTTTGGTACAGATGTTGAAGCAACCATCTGAAGTTAGAAACAAGCCTCAGCAGCAATGAAATTTCCAAATATCTTTTCTAATCCAGATTCTCTGGGATGAGCTTATTTGGCTCATTTGATCATATATGAAACAAAGAAAAAAAAAAGTTTGTGTTTGTTTTCACAATCTTTTAAAGAGCTGCAAAGTTCCAGAGTCCTCTCTCATGAAACGTTTCAAATATACAGCAAAAATTGTGAAAGGGCAAGGTGCTAAATGGTGAGAATCATAAATTCACAATCTAAGTGATTTGCAACAGGCCCATTAAAGCAGCAAAACGGCTTTTAAATGCAGAAACGCTTAAAAAAAAAATGAAGTCTGTTCATTAACAGCTTTATAATAAACACCCAGGTCGTCAGGTTTGTGTTTTCTGCTGCCGCAGCCGGCTGTCAGTGACCGTTGATGATAGTCTGTGACGTGGATGCAGTGGAGGGTGGCGAGGCTGAAGACGAGCTGGTCCTGCTGGTGAAGAAGTTGTCCTCTTTCAGCTTGCGATGCTCGGGGAGCTCCAGCTGCACTTTGGCCTCCTCAATGTCGCTGTTGATGGCCGAGATGAGAGCTTCTGCTCGGACCAAGACGTACGAAACACACCGTCAGAGAGGGATGCGAGTGTAAGGAAAAGGAAGACGGCGTGGGGGAAATGTAAATGAGGAAAAGGCGTACCGAGTGAGTTGAAGGTCCTTTCTGGGCGGATGTAGCCCACCATGACGACACTCAGCGTCTCCCCGTAAAAGTCCTCTTTGAATTTGTGAATTATGTGGGTCTCCTAGAACCACAAAACATTTGTTTTCACAAAAAGGACAGCAGACACCAGAATTTATGAACTGCTTGATTTTTCCCTCATTGTTGTAAAAATATTACCTTAAAAGAAAATCCAAAGCTCCAAAACTACTCCAAGAACTAAATCATCATGTTCATTCTTGTTGCTTTAGGCTTTTTTAATGTATTATGTACTTTAATATCTAAATAATTTATTTTTCAACAGTGTATATTTCACACTAATATTTATATCTCATCAAATTATTAGCTTTTATTTAGATGTTTGTCAGATTTTTATTTGGCTCAGCAAAAAAAAAAAAATACATTTTTATAAGATCAAAGATCATCACTGGATTTATTTAAGACATGTTCAATAAACAGACTGATTTCATCAGTCAAAGAGGCTTTGCTTATTCATTTTTATTTATTTGTCACAGACGGTTTTCCTCACAGCTTGTCAGTTTTTAAAAACTAGTTTTACTTAAAGCCTATGATCAATAAAAAAAGTAAAAAAAAAAAAAAAATTAAAAAAAAATTTTTTTTTTTTGCTCAAGAGACAAATAAGACACTAAACGCCAATCTAGTTTAATGTCCAGATCCTTAATGTTAAAACACAGTGGAAATTAGATCCAAGCGAGCGGTCACCTTCATCAACAGTTCTCCTCTTCAGTTCATTTTCTTGCTTACCATGGATTTCTTCTTGTTTTTGTAGTAAGGGTTCCAACCGATGCTCATCACCATTTTGTACACATCTCCATTGCCAAAACAGGCCCAGCCGTAGTAGATTCCTGTGCTGATATCTGCTGGGAGATTGTCCACCACAGAGTCTGGGAAGTTGGCTGGAGGACCAAGAGAAGAACGAGAGGAAGGAAAGAGGGAAATACATTTTAATAAGCAAAAAGATCAACAGAGATGATTAGCTGATAGTGAGCTTGAAGTAATTTATGTTGGCAATTAAAGACAAGACGAAAGTACAACTTTAACATTTTCTGTGTTTTTGCTTTAAACTCAACAGTGCAACATAGAAACAATGCACATACTAAGAAATACAGTACTGAAATAATTCAGAATATACAACAGCCATGACAATAACAAAGTGCAGCAACTAAACTTGTACTAATTTAATTATGAACAACACAAGAACCTGGCTCTGCTGATTTATTACAGCTCACATGTTTTGTATCTGAGAACTGATTTTAAATCGTAACACCTTTTAAATGTTGATTATTGAAATTATCCTCATAGTTTTCTTTTATTTCAATTCATTTTTGTCATCCATTTTTCATTATAGCAAGCATTTTTGTTTTTGTCAGTAATTTATATTAATTCACTACAACACATCTCTGGTACTATTTGGGCACAAATAAAGAAATTGGTCTGTGTAAAACCACAGTACAGTATGTGAGGCTGCAGAACACCACCTCACACACCATGCTGAGCAGCACAGGGACTCCTCAGGGGACAGTCCTCTCACTGCTTCAGTTCACAATCTACACCTCAGACTTCAGGTACAACTCACAGTCCTGCCATCTGCAGACGTTCTCGGATGACTCTGCCATCGTGGGCTGCATCACTGGTGACCAGGAAGCTGAATACAGAGGTGTGGTGGACAGAACCACCTGCAACAAAGAGCTGCAGGTGGACTACAGGAAGTAGACCAGCTCCCCAACCCTATCAACATCAAGGGTACTAAGGTGGACACTGTGGATTGCTACAAGTACCTGGGGGTTCACCTCCTAGACAATAAACTGGACTGGACAGCTAACACCAACACCCTCTATAAGAAAGGGCAGAGTCGCCTTTTTCTTCTGAGGAGACTCGGGTCCTTTAACATCTGCAGGACCATGCTGCAGATGTTTTACACTCTGTGGTCTCCGGCGTCTTCTACTATGCTGTGGTGTGCTGGGGCAGCAGGGTGAAGAAAGCTGATGCCAAAAGACTCGATAAGCTCATCAATAGAGCTGGCTCAGTTCTGGGAGTGGACCTTCTAGTCTCTGACAGATGTCTGAGCAGAGGATGCTGAGGAAGCTGCTCCAGATCCTGAACATGTCACACCCACTGCATGACACACTGGACTCTTACCGCAGCACCTTCAGTCGTAGACTGAGACCACCGAGGTGCTCCACAGAACGTCACAGCCCTCCGGATGGCGGGTGAAACGTTTCTATAAAAAAAAAGAAACTGTCCAGATGACCCGACTGAGAATTATTGGTTTCACAGGAAGTCCTTCAAAATTTCAACTCCTCCCCCTTTCTACACATAGAGGTCAATAAAATTAATACTGTATTACAATGAACTCTTTTTACATTTCTGTCTGAACCTGTTTATAACTTAATTGTTGGCATTTTTATATTATATATTGTGATTCTTGTGTATCTTTGTGCTGAAACTCTGGCACAATAATTTCCTGCAGGATCAATAGTTCTGTCTTATCTTAAAATGTATCATTCTAAAGTGGTATTTTTAATTTACAAAGTGAATTAGGGATGAGTAGATGAAAACATATAAATACATTTGAAAACCACTGAAGTGCTTCTGATTACATCATTTAGACGCTTAGGTTGGTCAGGATCCGTTCGTAGACCTTTGTCTACTCTTATAGTAAAAAAAAAAATTTTTTTAAACAAACATGACACTAAGCAACGCAGAGCGTCAACTTCTGTTACGTAACTCACCTCTGTTAAAACACACATGCTGTTATTTGTACAAGTTAAACAGTTATTACACATATACCTGGGATGTTTGAAGACTCCAAAGACCTTTGGTTCTTCCGTATAAAAACCGATTCACAAACTTTACGCTATCTGCGCAGGTTATCGGACTGTAATGACAGTTACTACTGTAATATCAAGTAAAAGGTCTCACCTGTGGGAATTCCGAGTTCTTTGCTTCCTCTTCCGAATCCTCGAACCACCTCCCCTCGACAGAAGTACGGGAGGCTCTTCATGACAACAGCTGGTTCGGATGGAGCTACAGAATGACCTCGAACACGGATCACAAGGAAGTCGGGCTGAATAACGAAGCACAACTACTCAGCTTATACGATGTCAAAATAATAATAATAAAAAAAAAAAGATCCTGTTAAAAGTCCACCTTTCTTCCTAGTGTCTACCTGCACCGTTAGCTTCACCTGCCCGGCTGATTGCTGAATATTTCCGTCACAGAGATGATGAAAGTTCACCAGCTATGCTAGCGATGCTAACTAACTAGCTTCGGAGAAGCGAAGTTCCTGAAGCGGTTTTAATCCCGGGGAGCCGCTTGTAAAGGGACGTGGGAGGTAACAGACTCCGCTTTACTTCATCCAAGCGTCGTGTGTCCAGAAGAGAAATAAAGCTCGGGAAAAAAGACCAATATTCAGAAGCCGGTTCCTTACATGTGAAGCCTTTGCGTAAGCGGCGCTCGAGTTTACGTTAATGATCACGTGACCACAGAGGGCGGTACTTGATGCCTTCAGGTTTTTAAGGAAATTTATCGACTGCAACCATTCAGCCTTTATTTATACTGTACAGGTTAATTCCAATGAGACTCGGGGACTCATTTACAAGACAACAGAGGCAACAATGACAACAGCAGACAATCATAAAATGAATCATACAAATTGAGAAAAACAAATGAAAGAAAATGGCATTAAAAATACAACAAAACAGCTAGGTTGTAAGGCAAATGTAACTGGAACATGTCTGCATTGTTTTGTTTTGTTTTGCCAGGAACTTAGCAGATGTTTGAAGCCACAGAGAGGTCAAGGTCTAGACTAGAGCTTCAGATTTTTTTGCAAGATATTCCAGCAAACAGGAGAGGAGTAGGACAAGGCCCTTTTGCCTAGTTCAGTCCTCACTGAGGGAACACTGCATGTAATAATGTCCTGAGAGCAGTGGTGGAGAAAGTACTCAAACACTGTACTTAAGTAAAAGTACAAATAAACAGTCAAAAATGTACTCTAGT
>JARVGV010001587.1:17257581-17272199 GCA_031762435.1 Hypsolebias longignatus | reverse complement strand
TTAGAGTTACCAGTCAGCCTAAGATTCATGTTTTTGGTCTGTGGGAGGAGACCGGAGTACCCGGTGGAAACCCACGCATGCACCGAGAGAACATGCAACTCCACCCAGAAAGGCCTCCAGACTGGGATTTGAATTGTGGACCTGCTTGCTGAGAGGCGGCAGCTCTACCAGTTGCACCACAGTGCTGCTTGTCCTTTCCTAAATTCCTTATTCAATATTTTATTAATTTAACCTCTTGAGTTGGACTCCGCCAGAGCTGCCCGTTGTCACCGATTCTGTTCATAATGTTTATAGACAGAATTTCTCGGTGCAGCCAAGGTGCAGGGATTCCAATTTGGTAGCCTCAGGATTCTTTCTCTGCTCTTTGCAGATGATGTGGTCCTGTTGGCATCATCATGCTGTGATCTTCAGCTCACACTGGAGCGGTTCGTGGCCAAGTGTGAAATGGCTGGGATGAGAATCAGCACCTCCAAATCTGAGGCCATGGTCCTCAGTCGGAACCAGGCGGATTGCTCTCTTTGGGTTGAGGGAGATGTTCTGCCTCAAGTGGAGGAGTTCAAGTATTTTGGGGTTTTGTTCATGAGTGAGGGAAGAATGGAGCGTGAGATTGACAGATGGATTGAAGCAGTGTCTGCAGTATTGTGGACTCTGTGCCGATGTAATGTGGTGAAGAGGGAGTTGAGTCGTAAAGCAAAACTCTGTTTACCGGTTGGTCTACGTTCCTACCCTCACCTATGGTCACAAACTCGGGGTAGTGATCAAAAGAATGAGATCACAGATACAGGCGGTTAAAATGAGTTTCCTCTGCAGGGTGGCTGGACTCTCCCTTAAAAATATAGAAGTTCAGTTATCTGGGAGAGACTTGGAGTAGAACCGTTGCTCCTCCACATCGAGAGGAGCCAGTTGAGGTGGTTAGGGCATCTGATAAGGATGATTCTTGGGCGCCTCCCTAGGGAGGTGCTTCGGGCATGTCTGACTGGGAGTGGTGACGCAGAAGCTAGAGAAGATGGGCCTGTGATAGGAAAGTCGCAGGTTCAGCTCCCGGTACTGTGTCAACATCAAAATGTGAGTGGAAAAGGTGAAACACCCACACCTGCCTCCACCCTCATTTGCCCCACTCTGGGCCCCTGAGCAAGGCCCTCAACCCCCACTATCTGCTCCCTAAACAGGTCTCTCTTGCAAATGAGTTCTCGTTACTCAATGAGACTACCTGAATAAATAAAGGGTAAATTAAATTTTTTTTTAAATGGGAGGAGACCCCGGGAAAGACCTAGGACATGCTAGAGAGACTATGAGAGACTACTGTATGTCTCCCCGTTATAATGGGAATGCCTCAAAGTCCTCCCAGAAGAGCTGGAAGAGGTGGCTGTAGAAAGAGATGTCCGGGCCTCCCTGCTCAAGCTGCTGCCCCCGTGACCCAACTTCAGAACAAGTGGCAGATAATGGATGGATGGATGGAACCTCCTGAGACCTTGCATCTTTATGTTTAGGTCATTGGTTTTAGACCAGCTTTACTTATTACGATATACAGTAATTGTTTTTTAAATTTCTAATAAAATACAGTACATATTTGCTACTTGTTTACTAGTCCTTGTTAAAAACAATGATTTTGTGCCATGTTTTTGAGGTACTACTATTCCTAAATAGCTAGGGGAAATTAAGCGGGGTGCATTCCCCTCTCCCCACTTCCCCTTGGTTGCACCACTGCTGACTAGATTTGCTGTTCAGGCAAACTGGTACATTCAGTAATGTCAGGACACCATCATTTACATGCTCGGCGTACAGACATTTGCATATGCTATTTGGCTATGAAAACAAACTACAGGTAAACAAACGGTCATTCATATGTGTAGAGGTTTATTATTAGCTAATGTAGCATTATTTTTCCACCATTATTAGATTCATCAGAGAGTTGTTTTATGAGTCAAAAGAATGATATAAAAACGGGACTTTGACTGGCTTGTTATTAACCCAGCCTGAAGTCATGATCAACAAGGTACTAACTATTGATCACTATTTGATGGAGCATTACTTCAGAAGGGACAAGCGTGTCTTTTGAGTCATGAGGACGTTTTTAAAAGTACAATATGTGCTGTTTGGAATATTTTTAATGATTCACTGAGTTATCTACAATTAAAACACCTTATAAAGGGCCTGGTGATTCCCAGCAAAGTCCGCACAAACCAGGAAGGGTGAACAATGAAGAACATCTTTAGATTTTTCTTCAGCCTGTAGGACAAAAACAGTGACAGAAGTGGAGTAAATAATTTATAGAAGTTTATGATCCCTTTCAACCTCATTTTTATTTAGCTTAACAAGTGGGATGGATTTTAGAAAAATAGCACTAGTAACAGCAATACAATGTATAGGTTATGTATAGCATGTATGCATTTTCATGAGTTCAGGTCCAATATTTTCAATGTGACCTGCATCGTTAATCAAATCAACCTCACATCAAGGAGGTAACAAATTCACTCATTTTTTTCAAACCCAAGTTGTTGCTTTTGTTCATGACATTCAATTCCCTGCAACCTGAAAAAGGACGGAGAGTAAAGATGGAGCTTCAACTCCACTTTAAACCAGTTGTGAAAATCAAATTGTACTCCTCCTGACAGTTCTGCCCCCTAAATATTTTAGATGATTATTAAGTGTTTAACTGTTTCAAAAACATCCTGACATAATTTACAAGATAAATGACACACACTGATACAACTGAAGTAATTGTACTTAATCAAAAACTTTTAGAACTCTATAGATAAAAGTTTATCAAAAGATCTTTTTGTTTATTGTGAGGTCTCTTGAGCAAACGTTACCTTCGATCAATCATCTGGTAGCATCTCTTCATCCAGCTGAAACCAGGCATTCTTCTACGAGGCGTGGCACCATTAAGGTACACAATCATGTAATCCTCTGCCACCATTAGTTCCAAGGTACTAATTACATACCTAGACATGGGATCAGATGACACAAAGTTATTTATCAAACTGGCTAAACTTTTATTATTTTTATTTTTTATTGCAGTACCACACTGTGTTCAAAGATTTTGGGCTTTGTGTCAACTGGACTTTATACAAATGTGAATGCTGCCGGGACTTTTTGCCCTGTACGTCAACATGGGGCTACAGAGATGCTTCACTTACAGAAAAAGGTTTTCCATCACATAATTATAACTTTCACAGTCACTGTCAGGCAGGAAACATGCTGCAAACACAACGATGGCATTTTTTTCAGCATAGTAACCTGAAAACATAAAACACAGGCAGAAAGAGGACATTGTCCCTGAAAGTTCAAGGGAGAGAGGACCTGAATGCAACACGATTTTAAGCATTTCTGTTCGCGTACCTCCGTGAGATATGACTCTTTTGTATGGTTCAATGCACTTCATATCGATCCGATGCTCCTGCTCTCCGATCACCACGCTCCTCCACAGTCTTTTGTCTCCTCTCTCTTCTGCTTGATGACCTGCTGTAGCACCACCTGATGCTGCTCCTTCACCTACATTAGACTCGTCTGAGTCTGCTGTTTGTGGCATTAATGAGAAGTTTAACAGAACGATGGAAACAACTGAACAAATCTTGACACACTTGTTTCTAGGAGAAGGCAGTGGAGAGAGCAGCGAACACATTGGACTTGCACAAAAAAAGTTAATTACTCTTATTCTCAGTTCACTTTACCTCATAGGATTCAGTTAAAATATACTGGTGGGGTAAATTAAATGTCAAGCAATGTACTGATAGCTGTTTATACTGTGCCAGCTGCTGTCAAGCATGAGCGTACAATACAGTATGTATTGTCTACATGTCTTCTTTTTTGTGTTTATTAAGTTCATTGCAATTGTGTGTCTGCATCTGTCCAAGTTTTTAGAAAAAATTAAATGAAATCAGCACTTGTGTTCAGTCTCCAGGTTTGTGTCTTACCATGCCCATTAAACTCCAGAGAGTCTGTCTCGTCAGGCGTGTCAATCCCATCAACACTAACATCCAGGTCATCCCCGGTGTCCAAGGCGTCATCCTCTGTGTCTAGAGCGTCTTCTGAAAGAAGAGACCCCTCACTGTGCTCCAATGACACATTCATTGGTGGAGCTGACAGCTTTCTCCTTCCATTGGATCCAGCTGATGTTTCTGCTGAAGATGGTGGGTCTGTTTAAAGAGAGAGAGAGCAAGTGTACTTGTTTTAAATTTTTTTATGTGCGGGGTACAGTATCATCACAAAACAGCAACGTCTCTCAAAAACAAGACCACATTAAACACAACAACAAAACAGATATTACAATAATCATTTGGAAAATGAAAATGAAAAAAAAAAAAGAACATATTTAGCAACATTTGAGAAAAATACAAGACATAAAAGATAAACTCACAGTTTAGGCAATAACCTGACGTTATACATTGAAATGATGCTTTTCGTGAAAGCTGTGCAGTTTATCAAGTTTGATTTTGTCTTTAAATTGTTGCAGTCCAGTGTGAAAATTTATCGTGTGCATCTTTCAGCAAGTCACCCCTCTGATAAATTTATTTAGTGTTTGTATTTGTGCCAAATAATTAGCTGACAGAATACAACGAAATAATACACCATTTAAAATGTAAAACCAAAAAAGTGACATTTGCTAACATTTTAAATAAAGACAAAAATACAAACTTTATCTCTGACTATTTACCTTCTCTGTTATCCAGCTCCTCAGCAGCTTCCTCACTGGAGGCCATCTTCATCATCATCATCTCCGCTGCATCGACTCCCTGCTGGGAGTTTCTGTTCAAAGGGACAGAAATACAATAATGAGCCACTACATAAACTATCATTGCTATAACCAGTGCTACTAGAGGCACAACTACACAGAGTATTGGGCCAAACAAGCCAAAGACAATCATCTATCTACAACGGAGAAGAACTGAGGTGTTCCCATGACATTGAATCAGAAAGAGTTAAACATCAAAGTGTCAGACAAGAGATGTAAAGAACACACAGGGACAAAGCAGATGAAGAGAAATTGACTCAATCCTCATTCCCAGGCTGCACGTGTGGGCCGACACAATACTGAGCTCTGTTGTCCCCCTCCCTCCACCCAGAGCCCCTCTAACAGATTCTGATTAACATTTCCAACAATGGAGGAAAAGCAGCACAGAGAGCCGTGCACACGCTTGCAGAATACAGTACGCACATGAGCATTTTATCTTTTATAAAACTCTTGGGCTCCTACCTTTCCCTCACTCGTCCAGAACCAGAGGCCCAACCAGTCTTTCCACAATCAGTCACAGGATGAGTTAATTGTTGAAGGGGTTTATTGTGTGAGTAAGCAAGCGTGCACGCTTTAAACACACACAGTCAAAAGGATGAACAGGGGAGGGTCACGGGTCCCAAAGAGGGGGCGGGTCATCATGACGGAAAAGTGAAGCAAAATGAGCACAATGCTACAACAGCTGATGGAAATACTGTCCCGTGTAAACAAATACAACAGCACATACATGTAAAAATCATCTCATGGCCACAAAGCACCCGAGGTGAGCTATGTTAGAAACATTCACATTTGTCCACATCGCAGCCATAGGCAGAAGAGTTTTAAGGACCAGTTTGAACAAGAAAAAGGTTTTTAGCGCAGGTGTGGGCAAGTGAATGTTTAAGATGAAGCCAAAAAGGTGCAAAGTTGACCTGAAAGACAAATTACTCTATACGTCCCATTAACCTCGTTACATTTAAAATGGACAGAAAATAACCTTAGGTGTGTAATTTCAGTGCATTTATTTTTGTAAAGCACTGTATATAACAAAAACTATTTTTTTTGCTGACAAAAATAAAAGTACATCCCTGTGATGGACTGTTGACCAGTCCAGGGTGTACCACACGTCTCGCACAGTGACTGCTGGATATGGGCACCAGTGACCACCGTGACCCAGAAAGGCAGAAGCAGGTAAAAATAATAAATGGATAAAAAATAAAAAATAAAAAAAAACAGTCAAAGGATTAAACAATTTTTTAATGTGTTTTACTTGTGCTTAAAATCCCGATTGCACATCTTCCAGTCATTGCCATTTATGCCTCTCAGTTTTACCTTGAACTAAAAAGTAAACTCCATTAATCCTATCTTGCACTTGGAATAAACAGTCGAATAAAAGAGGTCCTAATTACAGTGTTTAACCAAAATAAGTTTATAAAGTGGATGGAGTTTTGTATACAGTACTTTAGCAGTTTTCATGATTAGATTATTAGAAAATTGATGAGCATAATATTTATCAGTTGTATTATTACTGTGAAAAACTTTGAATGAGGAAAGAACTTACCTTGAATGGAGAAAGTAAACATATTCCTCTGGCACATATTGCGCATGGTCTTCTGTCTTGGGGTGAGCTTCTGATTGGTGGAACGGTTCTCCATCGTACTGATAATGAACGTATTCTGAATCATAATGACTCTGGTCATCAGCTCGATGCTGGGAAGACTGGAATTCAGATGTGCATGCAGTGTCATCCTCACACAAGCTTTCAGCTGCGTGCTGACACTTTACATATGTATCATCCGGGCTGTGATGGACATTAGGCCCAGTTTCAAACTGGTTCTCACTTTGCTCAGGTCTGAAATGTTTAACTAAGGCATCAGTTGTGAGCTCAGCATACACCTCTGTGGTGTGCTGATTCTCAGATTTAGTGTCTGCGCAGGCTCGAGAAGCACTCTGGTTCTCAGTTCTTTGGTCGATGTGGTGGAAGTTGTAGCCATGTTTGGTTTGACCCTGAGTCGTGTTCTGATACGCAGCATTTTCACTGTTCGGCTGAGATGACAGCTGTGACGTTACGTCTTGGTGCCTTCTGTTACAGGAACAAGATCTTGGATCAGTACAAATACATGAAACACAACAATACTCAACCATGACATCTTTGGTAATGCTTCAATGTATCTGTATCAAACACACATGCCAGCTCTAACAAAAAACATGTCCCTATTAGAACATTTTTACTCAAAATATCAGTTATTGCAAAGTGTTTTTTTTTTTTCAAGTTGTTCACATTTGTTAATAATGACTACATTTTACTGATAAAACATGTCCTGCATGTAAGTTGAATGCCATTTGGGGATCACTTGGACACTAAATGAATAAAATAAGTATTACCAACTGTTAACTGTTGTGACAAGTCAAAACTTTCCACTATGTAAAAGCTGTGTGGTGTATTCAAATGTTCTGAGTTTCACAGAATCACCACCAACGACAACAACAACAAAAAAACTATTTTGCATGTGCATCATTTTCTGCTCTCCTCAACAAATGCAAGGACATGCACGCATCACAGGACTCACAAAATTATTTCAAGGCACAGACGGCAGTAATGTGAAACAAAAAAGACCCAGAAAAATCAAAGAGAAAGCTCAAGCTCCACTAGAAAGACAAATATCTGGCTCTCAGTTCTTTATTTTGACCCTCCTAAATTGATCCTGACATTTTTATAGATACTCCAATTGTTAAACAATAGAGTAGAGGCACGAGGAGGCTTTATAATAGCGCTGCATTTAAGTTTAGATCAAGGCAACTAGGTAAAATGTGCCTAAAACACACGTGCCATTCACTCAGAAATAACAAACTGTATCTTTACTAATGCTAAACTAAAACCATGTAAATAAGTTATTCTATGTTGTGGGTGATATTACCAGTACAGACACTCCTGCACTCGCACACCAACACCTTGTTAGAAAAATGTGTGTGTGTGTGTGTGTGTGTGTGTGGGGGGGGGGGTGACATTAGCTGTGGTGTGACTCCAGTTGTAATGAGGCAGGTAATGCATATTTAATGAGGCGTAAACAGATTCATAAGAACACACACAGAGCTGCAGATCAAATCTTGAAGCTAATGGTCTTTTGACAGACTCCAATGAGGAAACTTAAAAAAAAAAAAAAAAAACCCAGGGGACAACTTGGAGAATGGGAGGAAAGGTGTGAAAGGTGTGAGTACGGTAAGTGTGTGTGTTGTTACCAGCTGGAAAGCAGAGGTTTTATGAACAGCGAGTACAGTAGTCCCTCGTTACTTAGTGGTTCGGACTCGTGCTTTAGCAATTTTTCAACGATTGTCAACTTTAATATTACTCACGTGATTGGGACGGTACAAGATAAAAAAATTAACAAAAAATAAAAACTTTGGACAGGCACAGCCATTTTCTTTCAATAAGCCTATACTGTAAGGCCAGTAAAAAATAACTACACTACCCAGAAGCCAACAGAGCACTACCCAGAAGCCAACAGTGCTTCTGGCTGCTGCTTTCTGCCAAAATGGAGGGAAAGTTTTGCAACACAAAGGTAGAAGTAACAATGTGTCTATTAAGCTCACAGATCTAGCAGGAAAGCCACAAATAATCCTGGACCTTCCAGAAGCTCAGTTATCCACGTGCACATCAACCTGGACTGGGCAGTGGGATTTGGCGCTGCAGGTTAGGTCTGCAGAACTGGAAACAAGGCTGACCAGAATCGAGCTGCTGTTCTGCAGCGCTGGTGAGTAAAATTTAGCAGTACTGTACAGCATATACTATGTTGTTAAAATTAAGTAGGTTTAAGAGTTTAGAACATTGTTCAGAACATTGCAAGAGCGTGGGAAGGGTTTATAAAGCCTTAAAAGAAAAAATTACATAACGTTCCTACCTCGCAGTTTTTCACCTATCGCGGGGGTGTTTGGAACGTAACCCCCACGATAATCGAGGGACTACTGTATGCTGTAAAACTACTTGAGCATCGCAAAGACACATTCAGACATTATGATTTAAATTCTGTTGTTGCTCACCTTAAAACAGGTGAATTAATATCTTCAGGAACTTCATAACTCCCACTGTGTTGCTCAACAGACCATTTATCTGCACTTAGAGGTTGTGGAGGATAGTAGTCCTCTCTGTTCGGTAGACACGTGTCCCCCTTTGACTCAAACGTTTGTAAATCTGTTTGCTGAAACGAGGAACCTGCAATCAGGTCCTCAGTAAAACTCATCAGGTCAGAAGATTCAAACTCTTGTCTTTCTTTCGGTTCTCCTTGTTTTTCTTGAGTCAGCTTTGGGAGGGTAGAGTGGTCTGAATCAAGATCGTCATCTTGCTCCTCTTCCATTAAATCTCCAGAAAATGGTAGGCCAAGTGTTTTGTCCGTGGAGATGGACAACTCGTTCACCGGAGAGCTGATCAGAGAGCTGCTTTGAGAGACTGAACTGTTAGTAAGTACAGGAGACTGTGTTTCCTGTCTCACCAACGGACCCCCCCACACTTGAAAGTCGCCCAATGAGGTAGCACTTGGTGCAGACGGTGACTGCCCACCTTCATCCGAGTCCTCCATTGAGATCTGTGAGTGGACATAAACCTCCTCTCTGGTTTTCAGGAAGTGATCTGATGGATAGCGTAATGATGGGGACACACTTCGGCCCACAGCGCCCGACTCATTTTTATTTTCTTCTTCTGTTGCTCTGCAATCTGATGTACCGAAGGCTTCAGAATTGGTCGTTGATTGGCTCAGACTCATCATTTCTGGCACCAGCTGCTGTTCACTATCTTGACATGGGCTTTCTATGGGATCTTGATGTGCAGTTTGGGCACGAGTTTTTAAAACTGTGGCAGCAAAGGACAGTATGCTGAACGTCTCCATGGATTTTCTTGTCCCTGTTGACTGCTGTGTGACCTGATCAGACCGCTCTCTGTTGGCCTCTTTGACTGTGCCGCTCACAACAATGTTTTCCATTTCTAAGCCTGAAAACAAATTTTCATCAGATTTAGACTCAAGGTTATTCTGACTTCTTGTGTCAAGGCTGTTGAATACTTCTCTTTCTTCTACTGAGAAGCACTCCAAAGATAAATCTGTTATTTTGCCTCCCATTTTTTCTTTGCATTCTTTTGCATCACGCTCTTGGGTTTCAAAAGCAGTCTCACCTTCACTGTGGGTGATTTTTATTGGCAGCTTTAAACATAGCGATGAAGCTGATTCTGAGTCTTTGTGTTCTGAGGCGTGGACGCCACAATCGTCACAACTCAGTGACTGATGTGTCTGGTTTTGGGTTTCAGCAGCTTCTCTTGGACTTTGGGAATCTTGTTGAGAGAAAGTTGAGGTGTCTACCAGAACAAATGGAGAATGCTCACTGGATTGTTCTGTCCAGTGAAGCTCCTCTGATTCATCTCTGCTTGTGCTTTTTGGACTGTCTCCACTTTCTGCCCGGGGACCAAACTCTTTGTCAAAGAGGAACACTTGGTTTGCCGTTTGGTTCATATCTAAAGTCGTAGTCTTTCTTAGAAGATCAGCTGTCTGGCTGAGACTCTGACTTTCATCACTCTGAATAGGTTTGGACACAGCTACAAAAGGACTGGACTGCTCCTCTATTTGGATCATGTCTATGATTGGGCTTGCACAGATGTCAGGGGATGATGCTTGACTCCATGCTCCAGGTCCTAAATTGTCATATTCTGAAGTGGACGTGACCATGCCATGGACAGGCAACTCCCACATGTCAGTACTTTGGTAAGGTGAAGTCTCATCTTCTGAATGTTTAGAAGGAGTCTCACTAAATATGACCTCTGAGTACTGACTCTGAATGTTATGCATGTCTGTACTGCTTGTCTCCTCACCCCGTGTTTCACTATCTACCGTCTCTATGACTATTTTCACATTGTGCTCATTACCGAGCCACTCCACTTTTTCAAGTGCATCTTTAACAAATTTACCAGCACTGCCGTCTTCTGAAGCTTTTTCTTCTTCTGTATGTTTTCTTAGATGGGTTTCAAGAGACTCATCCAGAGATCCCACACGACTAAGGACTTTTTCATTTTCAGGTCCTTCAGGGGTTGTTAAAGTAGAAGAGCTGTCATCCTGGATGGTGGTGTTCCACATCTGCATTCCACCATCTGAGTAGCCTGGTGGGCTTTCTTCAGAATTATCTTTCCTAATATTGGGGTTCAGTCCATAGAATGAACCAGAGTTTTCAGACAAATTGTCAGGAGTAGTCAGAGGTGACAGACTGTCATCACGGATAGTCATATTCCACATTTCCAGAGAGTCGGGGTAAGAAGTGATGGTTCCACTATCCGACTGGAGAAATCCATGCTGGGCTGAATACGTCCAAAAATCTAACTGCTCCAATTGTTGATCTTTTTTACCTTGGATGCTTTTGTCCTCTTCTTTGGCTGTATCTGGTGTTAGGGTGCTTAGGATTGTTTTAGTTTTTTTCAGGGAGGGCATTATGTCTTCTTCTGCTTTGCTTTTTACAGTTACTCCCTTTTCTGGTAGTGTTAACTGAAGATCAGCTAAAGTAACAGGTCTCCACTGATCCTGCAGCACAAAGTCTGGGTTCAGGTCCTCACACATTTCAGTTTGCTCAGTGACCAAACTTAGCTGAGGTTCAAGACTCTTTTCCCTTTGATGGTCAGCCTCTGGCTTTGAAATTTGTTCTCTGTCATATTTTTCTGTAAAACCAGAATCTTTTCCTGTAGTTTCACATTCAATAGTTTGAGGGCTCCCTGAGCTTTTGGGCCTATTTAAGGTATTCTCTGTTGAGGACAGTGCTCCTTGAGCATCAAAGCTAAGTTCATCCCAGGTCTCTGACAAAGATGATGACATGCTGTCTTTGTGCTGTAGGACATTGATCCTTTCAATGACATCTTCTGGGAAGAACCTGACACCACAACTGCTTGGTGGACGGCTACCCACAAGGCTATTGACTGGAGTTGGAGGAACCATCGTCTCCATCATCTCATTCCCATGGCTCACGCCTTGATGGTCAACTGAGGAATGTCCACTTTCAAGCCCTCTTAATGAGTTAGGAGCAGAGAAATCTATTGAGCTTAGCTCGTCGAGTTCTGATAAGCTCGAGCTTCCAGCTCTTCTTTCACCATCATCTCCTCCACCTTGAGCATTTACCAGCCCCTCTCCTGCTGACAGAGGCTGGTCACTACTATGAAACGGGTCAAAACTAAACAAATTAAAATTGTCATTTCTGTTTCTGCTAGAGCGGTGCTTCCTCCTTTCAGGTGGGACAGGAGGAGAAAGTGATAAAAATCCCAGGGGAGAGGGGTTCCTCAGTCCTCCTGGTACTGCTGCAGCTGGACCTCCACTTGCTGTGACCTCACCAAGAGGGCTGTCGTCACTGAGAAACACTGAGCTCTCTTTGGAGGACCGACTACTGCGAATGGTGGTCATGCCACTGTCAGGACTTAATATTTCCCCACCAGCATGAACTCCGGCTGCGTCTTCTTCATGCTCTTCCATCACCCTATTAAAAATAATAAAATAACTTGTTAAACTATACACTTAACTAACATCTTAACGTCAGCCTTGCAATTTTCACTGGCACCTGTTAAACTATTTCATACCTCGCTACTGCCACCACATCTCCGATGCCTCCTTCAGTTCTTTCTACGTCAGAACCATCCATGTCGTTGATGCCAGATGATCCCTGGGAGAACTCCACGCTGCCGGCTACTCCTTCCGTGGAAGACGTCCTGCTGCTGGGGTGGCATGATAACACCGAGCTCTGACGAGCAACAAAGTCCTTGAGGAGGTCCTGGATGTCTTCCTCTAATAGAGGAAGGCTACCAGAGATCGCAGATGTGTTCATTGAAATGTGGTAAACTTGGAGACAGGCTGTGTCCTCCAGTTCACCAGAGAGAGACCAGCTGGAGCACTCCTCCAACTCAGTACAGATCTGCAATGAGAGCAACTTCAGTTTTGACATTTTACATTTTCTTAAATTTTTATACAGTACTGGCAGAGTACATAACCAAAAATGAACAGTGTTGAATTGAAGGGCAAATATTACAGAACATCAACTCGTTCAGCATTGACAAACTTTTTTTTCAGCTTTGTATTGTATTTTTTCCATATTTTAGCAAATAAAACATTTAATTGTTATTGCTAAAAAAAAAAACCTCATAAACCACTGGACACATTTTAATCAAACTTGCAGAAAATAATCGCTGGATGTTTGGAGTCAACTTAATTTAAGATGGCTGCTACAGCCAACAGATCTTAGAAAACCCAAAAGTTGCTTTGGTTCAATAATTTTAGAGATAACTTGCTAAGATTCGTTGTTTGTACCTGACAGTCATTCACAAAACATACTCCGATTGAAGCGCTACACATGATACAAAATCCTTTGGAGCCTCTTAGCAAAATATTTCATGAACTGGATGGATTTTAAAGAAACTTTCAGGTATGTACCACTGGGTGTCTCTACATCCGAGGAGCTTTGGAGTAGGTCAAATGGAAGAAAAAGAGCTGTAAGGATTATTGCTAGAAAACATTACTGTCATCCGTCAAGTATATTGTTATTTCAATTGAGATTACTGAAGTTTCATGATTTGGTGGATTACCATATACAGTATTAATGGTGATGTATAAAGCTCATTACAATGTACTACCCTTAAATATTCAGAAATATTTTGTTAAAAGATCGAGCAATTATAATCTTAAGGGAACTGATATATTTGTAAAGACACAATATAGAACTAGTTTGAAGGGACGGTCTACCTCAGTCCAGGGAGTTGGATTGTGGAATGATTTGGACTGTGGTGTGAAAGAGGCTGTCTCAATGTTTGGGTTTAAGAAAATGATCAAAAGTGAATTGTTGAAGAAATACATATAAAGTAGTTTAAATGTGTAATGTGTTTAAATTGGTAATTGAGATGAGTTATTTTTTTTTGTTACTTATAGATAACTATTGTTTAAATTGATTGTTTTGAAAAGGGGCAGATATAAGATTTTTTCTTCTTTCTGCTGCCTTTCATTTTATATTGTATATTTTTTATAGGATACATGTGTATTTTTTATAAAATGAATAGATATTTAAAAATATATAAATAAATAAAATTACTGATAATTTGTCATGTTTACATGCGAAAATTGATCGGATTGAAATGTATTCGGATTAAACTGTCCGTATGTATCGTTTACATGAGCGCAATCCGATCAATCATGGCGAGCGTTTACTAAACTTTACATTCAGCGAGCTTTAAAAAAAAAAAAGTTCTACTTCCGGGACGAACGTAAACAAACGCGCCAAACGGTGATGGAGTTGTTACTACACTCCCTGATAGAGCTACAGGCGAAGCAGCGCGTGCTTTTATTTATTTTTTTCTGCGCAGGATGAGAGCGCGGAAGGAAAAATACATCCGAGACAGTTCTTTGCTGCCTGCAAGTTTAATGCTGCAGCCACCACCTCCACAAAAGACCAGAAACCAGTGGATGAAAGTCCGAAGTAAAGACTGGTGGGAGCGCGTGGTGCTCACGGAGTTCAGGAGTGGAAGCAGAAGTTTCGCATGACACGTGTGTCTTTCACGAAGCTGTGCACCTTGATGGAGAGTCGTTTAGCTCCAGAGGAGGTCACTGTTCGAACTCCGATCCCGCTCATGATGCGTGTCGCGGTTGCTCTGTACAAACTGGGCGGCTGGGCCGAATATCGAGTCATTGCAGGAGCAGCGTTAAAAGGTGCGTGTGCATGTTTTGTAAACACATGCTGAGCGGGCCCATCAAACAGCTGATCCGAGCACCGACTGACACTGAGGCGCTGGAGATCTCCACAGGTTTTGAGGCTTCTCATCACATCTCTCTGGTTATTCATTCAACCTTTATTTAGGCAGGTTAATCTCATTGAGCCTCGAGGACTCATTTACAAGAGAGACCTGGCT
>JARVGV010001587.1:17164715-17179708 GCA_031762435.1 Hypsolebias longignatus | reverse complement strand
TCAGGCTGATTACCAACAGCTGTGTCAAAGGCAACACACACTGCTGCAGCAGGCAGGCAGAGCAGGGCACGTAACAGTGAGATGTACATGGTAATTGCCAATTAGGTCAATTTACAAAAAAAAAAAAATAAATAAAAAACATACAGGTTTGTAACAGCCATAGACTGTACATAATAAATGAACAAAGCTCCATAGCTTTCCATAAAGTCCCGTTTTGATTCTTTTAACTCGCCACTACAAAGGTCATTTCGTGAAAGTCGTGCAGTCGATTTAGAAAAACGGACATTTAACAAAACACTGCTTATTGCTTTTCTTCAAAAAACAGTGTCAATGTAAGAGTTTTTTTTTGTTTTTTTTTTTTTTTTAAGTCTCTTGTGCGTCAGTAACAGCTTCATTCAAAACTGGAGAACAATAAACTGAAAGTAGTAGTACAGTACCTTACAACAATGGATTTCTGACATGTTTCTGTAACACAACACATCCAAAACTTCAATTGATGAATGCTCGTCTCATGGCAGCACTTTCTTTTTTGAGTCTTTCCCTCATACTATTTTTTTTTAACGCTGGCTGTGGGTTAACAGGAAAATGGAGTTTCTGCCCCTGAAGTCACGCTGAATCCAGGCCACTCTGCTCAGCTTCACACTGCTGTCATCAATCAGTCAAAACTCGATCTTCGCCTGGTGGATTATTTGGCTCAGGACTGGTCTTCTGAATACAGGTATAACTTGCATCTTAAATATTTTTAGTTCTTTTTATACTCTGTGATTTTGCTACAATTTAGTCAGGACGATTAATGAATTTACCTTTCAGGATAGGTTAAATAATCTTGTTTTACAGTCTGCAGAGTGACCAGGAGGAAATCACCTTCATCATGTTCCAGTCTCTACACTTGGATGATGAAGAACACGGAGAAGGGACAGAGAGGAAGAGGGCTGAGTTGGACATAGCCGTGCATGTTAAATATGATCCAGGACAAACTGTTATTGCCATCCACTCTCCGTACTGGATGGTGAATAAAACAGGCAGGTTGCTGCAGTACAAGGCCGACGATATCCACCGTAAGCACCCCTTAGATTACGACATGCCCCTGCTTTTCTCCTTCAAGCCTCGCAACTTCTTGCGAAACAACAAGGTAAGACGAAAAAGGTTTTGAGTCAAAGTTCAGCACATTTACTGCGTTTGTTTATTTATATTGTCTTCTTGCACAGCTTGATCCTTCACTTGTCAAATTGTTTTTCTTTGATTTATTATTATATCCACGTTAAATAAATAGAGCTGCAATAAAACAAACATTTGAAAGCTATCTGCCTTTTTAAATTAAGAGATAAAATATTTGAGATAATTTTCACTTAAATGCAGAACAACTAAAAACTACAGTCCCACTGTTACTACACTAAAACGGATTGTTTAGCTCTCTCTAAGGGTTCTTGTCCACCTGCAGGTTAGACTGATGATCTCAGACAGTGACCTATCAGACGATTTCTCTCTGGACACCGTTGGCAGCCACGGAGATGTGAAGTGTAAAGGCAGATACAAAGATTACCTGGTAAGACTTTAGAACATATGCTGCCCTCCTAATAATTATTCATACATAAAATTGAACATTTCACATAAGAACTTAAAAGACTTGTCTGTGTATAAAACAGGTTGGAAGTATGTTTTTTTTTTTTGTGCTCCCAGGTTGGCGTGAAGATCGAGGCGAGCAGTTTCAGTCTCACTCGCATCGTGACCTTCGTACCGTTTTACATGCTGGTCAACAGAACCAAGCACCGGGTCTTCATATGTGAGGAAGGGCAAGAAAGCTGGACTGAGGCGGAGCCAGAACAGGTCCGGTCTAAACGGAGTACTGTGCATGTACAGTATATGTTCTGGCACTTGTTTAATAATCGAATCAAATGAAGATGATAAAATATGTGAACTCTATTTAGCTTGACTGAAACAATTCAAGTGCTCGTTCTTCCGGTCTTCTTCCTCTAAAACCAAAACGTTTACTGAATTGTAACGAAAATTTACATCTTGAATTTATTGTTTAACCTTTAATTAACAGAAATAAATACAGAGGTAACCAATCTCAATTTTATTTACCCCAGCAGTTTCATCACATTTATAAATAATAAAATAAACAGGTCTCTCTTGAAAATGAGTCCTCATGACTCAATGAGACGAACCTGAGTAAATAAAGGTTGAATGAAAAAAACAAATCAGACTTTGGTGTTGGTAAAAAAAAAAAGCAATAATAGGCTTCTGTATTTTACAAAGAATAATTTTCACAATCAGCAAACTATTTGACAACTCATGTGGGTGTCAGGATTTTATATAAAAGGAATGGTTTTGGAGTGTGGATGGGTCGTAGGTCACCTCTTCTGCCAAACTCAGAAAATCATTCATAAACTTTAGCAAATGAGTCTGACTTACATTTTATATTTGTGTTATTTTGTAAAAGACATATCCATCCCTCTGATTTGTAAGCTGCTGCAACTTAAGTTTAAGTTAACAACTATAATCTCTACATTTTTATGTAGCAGCTGTTAGGATTGTAGTCCTTTCACAAATATAAACTTAAACGTCCACAACTTCATTGTGAGATCCCAAAAATGTAACAACTAAGCAACAGCTGATTTACTAACTTATTCTATGATCTGATCAGTTAATCAGAATTTGGTTTGAAACTTATTTTCCAGCAAGTAACAGCTGGTTATGTTTACTCCTGGGTTGTTTGTTTTATTGATTTTTAGTCTGCTGTTCCATTCTGGCCTGAGAACGACACCAAGCGGCTAAAGATCAAAGTTGAAGGATGTTTAGCACCTCCTCAGACTATTGACTTCACACGACCTGAGAACTGCCTGCTGCTTCATTTAGACAAATCTGTGAGTAGACACACACATAGGGACACTTGTTAATCAAAGAACTTATGCTCTTCTGTTTTAAATATTTAGATTTTTTAAATTTTATTTATTAATTTAAATTTTTTATGGAATTATAGGTGGGTGGCATTATTGTAGATGTGAATCTCTCGGAGCATTCAGCCACAATACGATTCTCTGAGTACCATGATGGTGCAGCCCCCTTCCTCCTCATCAATCATACCAAAGATCACACTCTTCAGTTCAGTCAGAGGTAAGAAAACAGACTGCGTGCTTAGAATGAGAACAAACATTTTAAGTCATCATCTGTCACCATTCTAACACGATAAGATGGGATTCTTTTCATCCTAAACAATAAAATAAACATGCTCATTAGTATTTTACATGATCGCCACACAATTGTTGAAAATGACTGAACTGGTTTCATGAAATAGTTTCTACTTTTGCATACGTTCACCGCAGTATTTTACTTTGAAAAGGAATCTAGTACTAAAAACTCATAAAAAGTAATAAAAATGTCATGTATACATTTATTTATTTTTTACTTCCACTACATCACATCTTTTAACAACTTCAGACCCAACTGTAGATAAAGGTTGTTTTTTTTTGTTTTGTTTTTTCATATTTTTTAAAATTTTATACAATTTTTGTCATAAAAACCCTTGATTTAACACAAAATATGCACTATTTAAAAAAAATGAGAGGCAAAGTGCGGGGCCCGGCTGTGACTGGCAGGAATTACTCCCCTGACCCTCAGAGGAATCTTCACTACTAGTAACATCTTCGTCGTCCTGCTTGCTCTCCTCAGAGGACTGCAACATTACAGCTAGCATTCATTCATTCAACCTTTATTTATACAGGTTAGGCTCATTGAGACATGAGGACTTATTTACAAGAGAGACCTGGACAGGCCTCTCATGGCTGTCTGCTGGAGAAATGACCAGCCAGACAAGGCTGCAAACTCCTGGTGTCTACTTCAAAACATGAACCTGTGTAAACAAGTTATGCCATGTATCCAACTGGAGGAAGGAGGCTCTCGAGAAATAAATAGAAACAGTCCATTTGACTTTTGGCTACTTAAATTTCACTCACACACAGTTCTCAGCAACATTCATGCCACTCTTCAATATTAATCCTAACACACTGAGACCATTTTTGAACCTCCATGCATTTTGCACGATGAGAGAACCAGGCCTCAGATGAAGCTCTTATGTAATGAAGGTCTGCTGCCCCTGAGGTCATCCTACCTAAAACCTGCTTTCCATTTCTTTTCAAGGGTTCAAGGTTATTTATTTTCATTCACATCACATGTGGTATATGAGGTGGAATGAAACTATGTACACAGGGTCCCAGTTACAGCCAACAAAAATACAAATGTTAAAGAAAAACAGAAATAAGATCCAAGACATGAGCTAAGAAATATGCTAAACCAAGAATATACTATTCACTAAACTAATAATACATTAATTGAATACATTTGACGGTAGAGACTTAGATTTGTTGTGTATTCATGGGAAAAACATATTATTTCAAGATTACAATAGGTCAACAATGTGTGGTTCTAATGGGAGTCGATGGGACCAAATCGAGCCTTAGGGTAAAGAGTGTTTTATGCAGATCTGTTCAATACACTTTGTGATAGAGGGGGTCATGAAATAAAAAATATATACTGTATACTGTATTATAAACAAATCCTGGCCAAATTTAATGAAATTAGTCTTTAAACTGACTGATATATTGAGAATCAAACAGAACAAAGAATGAACGTGTTTGGCCCTCTAAGGTGCTTTGAGGGTTAAAGCTGTTTTTTGACAGAGACAAGGAGTCTGTGTGGACCTTTTGGTCTGGATTTTGTCCTGTAGCTGATGTTGACACATGTATCTCACCGTCTGTGGATGTTGTGCTGAAAACTCTGTCTCTGCTCACAGGAGGTCGTACCTAATCCACAAAGCTGTGGCCTTTTTTCCCCCCAGAGTAGTAGATGAGGCTTCTTGTGTTGATATTAAAGCCACATAAATCAGAGCATGTCCACCTTCTTGAGTGGAAAGTAACGAGCAGGTCAACAGAAAAGAGAATAAAGAGGCCTTTTAAACCTTCAAGGTTCAAGAAGTCACTTTGTTAAGACTTTTATTCAGCCATTCACAAACTTTATGCAGTTCTCGTTATTCGATGCACACCAAGGAGTGCAGCTGGTGGAGACTGAACTTTTGACTGATTGATGGACGATGGCTCTTTCACCTGAACCACAGTTTTCTCTTGTTAATGTTTGTGTGTGTGATGGAAGTCTTTTCACCCTGCTCACCAAAGACCACAGTTGTAGGATCTTGACGTTCTTGTTGTGCAGTGTTCATGTTTTCATTGCGTTTATGCTATAACATCTTTGAGTAACAAAACTTTTATGTGTCTGCGGCAGCCCTAAACAACTTTGTAAATAACAACTAACAGTGTCCCTTTTTTCCCCCCGACACCAATTTGTGTTTGTGCGTTGTGTGGGTCACCCAGTGTTCGAAGGGAAGCCACGTGGTTGGCTGAAGAGCTGCTCAACCTTTCCTTCTCGTCGGAGGAGGACAGGTAGAAAAATCTGAAAAGTAGAAACTCTTCTGACACACTCTGAACTCAGGATTAAACTTTGGGACAACGGACAGGAGCAGGAAATAATAGCAAATCTGTAAAAAAAATAAAAAATAAAAAATCTACTTAAACGTTGTTAACTGCAGCACACAACACCTGATTTACATAGAAACAATCAAATGAAGTCTAATAAAATTTATAACATCTAATTTACATAGGTTAAATGTACTCAAAAGTAAACACAAATACACATCTATAATACAATACACATTTGTAACACATATGTAATATAAACATATGCAGAAACCATAAAAACAAATTACATGTACTTATTTTGAATTAAAAACTGCAGTAACAGGTTAAAGGATTGAAACAGTTTATGAAGACTTAATAAGCAGCTGAGGACACTGTGGAGCAGTAATATTTGGAAAAATAAAACACATCCTAGATGCAAGCACTAAGAACAGAAAAGCACAAATAACTAGAGAAAATGCATTTCCTGCAAAAATGCAATGTGACTTATTGCTAAAAAAAACTTGCTGAAAAAACAGCTGAAATTAGCTAAAAATCATCCTGAAATGTAGCTGAAATGGAAGAACAAGCCTAATTTAGCAAAAGAAATCAGAAAGATCACATTTTCTGATTTAGGTTTAAATAAGCAGACATTAGCTAAAAATATTGAAATTAGCACAAAAAAGAAGCAGAAAATTAGCTCAAAAGTCAGAAAGAAGCTTAATCAACGAGAATGAAGCAGAAAGAGCTGAAATAAACTAAAAATGTTGAATGAGCTGGAAAAGCTAAAAGTAGCATGGAAACAACTAAATTGAAACTGAACTAGCAAGAAAAAGCTGAAACAAGCAGAAAAAAGCTGAAAGGAACATAAGCTGAAATTAGCATAAAAAGTTTATTAGAATGAAAGTAGCAAAAATTACCACAAAAAACTTGTATTTATCTGACAACAACTGAAATGAACTAAAGAAATGCTAAAAAGCTAACTGAAAAGGTAGAACAAGCTTCAGTTAGCAGAAGAAAGCAGAAAGAATACATTTGCACAATTAGGCAGAACGAAGCAAAATTATCTGAAAAAACAGAGATTAACACAAAAAAAAAAAAAAGAGGCTGAAAAATAGCTACAAAGCATAAAGAAGCTAAAATTGCAAGAAGGAAGTGGAGAGAATACATTTTTCCTGACTTGGGTTAAAGAACGTTGAAATGTGTGCAAAAAAATGTGTAATTAGCTGAGAAAGCTTAAATTAGCATAAAATCAGCTATAGTTTAGCTGAAATAGCAAAACCTGCTGAAACTTGCAGAAATAAGCTGAAAGGAGCATAACATGCTGAAATTAGCAGAAACAAGTTAGGATAAGCACAAAAATGTTGTAGTTAGAAGAAAGAATCTGAAAGGAGAACAAAACAGCTGAAAATAGCTGAACATAGCTGAAGTTTTTTTTTTTTTTTTTTTTAAAGTTTGCATAAGAAGCTGAACCGGAACAAAATGTGAAAGGAGCAGTAAGAGGTTGAAAACAGATCTAAAGATTTGAAGGCTGTTAAATGAGCTCAATTCTTTTTCTGAGTAAAAAAATGTCAGAAAAGGCTAAATATTTCAAAAAGCTAAAGTTGCACCAATACCAAAAGTCACAGCAGGATTGTCCTGAATGAGCTGAACGTTTTGATTTGTTGAAATAGCTTCAAAACTGCAGAACGAGGAAGATGCTGAAAAATGGATTACAATAGAGTGAATGTTTCATGAACGTTCACACAATAAATCAAAGAAATATGAATCCATGTATCAACAAAGGTCACTGAAGCTTTGAGGGGACAACTGCTTTGAGTGCTGAGTGTGGTCAGTTCTGTGTAGTTTGTGTAATCTGCTCCTTTCTCCACAGCAACATACAGTTCTTTTGCTTTTTTCTGCACCGTATGTTGCACTAGCTACTATATTATGCTCATCTTGTTTTTTAATTTTAATATTTTTAAAGGAGCAGGTTACACAGCTACAACTTTTAAAGTTAGGCCTCTGTAATTTATTTTCTTTGGTCGTAGAAATAAATTGCTGCTGCCGACTTGATGAGATTCTGCCAAAGATGCTCTTTCTCTTTCCAACATTTCTGCTGCGGTTAGAAATGTTGCATTGAGGCCTCCTTAACTTTTCATCTCTCCATTTGTAGACTGGCTGCCGTATTTCATTTTCCTACATCTGCTTTGTTTCTGTCTGAATTAAGATTAGTCCGAGTGTGAGCTAGACCTACGTCTAACAAAAGAAAGACAATGGGAACGTGTGGTGTGTTGCTGGTGTACGCTCATGTTCTGTCATGTTTCTCTTTTAGCTGCTCTTTTATTTAAAGACAGGGTTTTTTTGTTTTAATGACCGTTGACGTGCTGTTGTGTTTTGGGTAGATGGGCTCTGTAATGTCTTCTGCTTTACTGTTGTTTTTCTGTTTACAGTATTTTCCTTCTCATCTTGTTTTCAACAGTGTTTCAGTTCTAAGGGTGCTGAAACTGTTTATGTGCCATTTAGCTCTCAGATGGCGACAGAGTCAGAGGAGCTGGAGGCTGGGAAAGCTGTGCACTACACCTGGACTGAGCCCACTGGGTCCCGTGAGCTTTGCTGGAAGTGTGGCAATTACAGCGGGAAGCTGAAGAGTGAAGAGGTACTTTACCTGAGTTATTATAAAAACTGAGATTTTTACATCAAAGCTCAGGTTGTTTTCTTATCTAGACCTTTTCTTCAGGACATTATATTAGTTAAGCAAAACAGGTGTTCTGTAGCTGAAGCTAGTTCTTTATGATTTTGTAATAGACTAAATAATTTTTTTTTTTTTTTTGTATTATCTATTTGACATCTGCTTTGACATATCTAGGACCTGAGAGAAGACCTGAACAAAGAAGGAAAACTTTTTGTGATTTCTTTTTTCGAAGGTAAAGTTGAAGAATCTTAACACGTCCTGGATTCTTTATTTCTATGCTGACATAAAATGATGTTCATAGTTTCTAGTTTGTTTTGGTCCATGTGTGTAAGGCCATATTCCAAGAACACGGCCATACTAACATTTACAAAACTTGTTTCTGACTTTGTTCATCGTTAAGTTCATTGTATTTTATTGGTCCAACGGTTTGAACTGAGTTGTTATTGATTCAAAAGGTCTCCAGCGTGTTGTGCTGTTCACTGAGGATCAACAGATCTACAAACTGCTGTGCGACAATGAAAAGGTGCAGCGGGCGGAACAGGAAATCAGCCTGTCACTACGGAGCATGGGCGTGTCTCTGGTCAACAACACCAACAGCCAAGAGGTTTCCTATATTGGAATCACAAGGTGCAGATTTGCAACTAAAACGTGGTGTTTGTTGTACATATTATACTTGTTCATCTGAAAGTTTTGTCATTTTAATCGTCCCTCAACTGTGTGTGAATAAGTGATGCACCAGCTGTCATTTATTCAGTCATGCCTTCTTAACCATCCAAATGAAGGAAGAAGGAAAAACAGCCATGTTTAATATTTATATACCTTTTTAACTATGAGTCAGTTATTCCCGACTTTACAAAAATGAACATGCCTTATTTTTTCCTCTCGTGTCTCTTTCAGCTCTGATGTGGTTTGGGAGTTAAAGCCTAAGAAGAAGAATCGATGGAAAACTCTGAGCACTAAAGAAACTGAGATGCTGGAGGACAAGTTCAGGGAGTACATTGACGCTGGGCCCAATGACGATGCCACTTTTAAACTGGAGAACAACTTTCAGGTTGTGCACTATTATATATATATATATATATTCATTCATTATTAAAAGATAAAATCACTTGGTCAGTTGTTTGAAGTTGGTAAGAATTAAACTAGTTTTTGTAAATCATCCTCTAGCGAGGCATTAATTACTTTCAGGTCTAAATGTTAAACTTCATTATGTTTTTTTTGTTTGTTTGTTTTTCAGGTGTTATTTACACCTAATGGTGCAAATATGCAAATGATTCAGCCAACGGAAGCTCCTCTTAGGAGGCACTTCCTGCCCGGAGTGAAGGTGGAGTACAGCGTCTCACCTCGACAGAAAACCTACAGAGTCCAAATCCACCACATCCAGGTTTAAAGAAATTCTAATAGTCACTGGCATCACATTTATATTTTATATTTTAAAATTTAACTTGGAAGTAAACAAACTTCTGCTTTGTAAAAAATATTGCTATGGCTTTTATACTTACAGCCTCTACTTTTTGCTCCAAAGCTTTATTTTGTTAAAGCTTTGTTCATGTGTGCACAAACTGTTCCATGATGTACTGCATGAAGAAAACTTTTTTTTTTAATAAATCATTTTAAGACAGACTATTAATTTCTGTAGATCCACAAAATGAAACTGTAAAAACGGTATTGGCTCAAAAAAATGAAACCTGCCTTCTACTGTAGTTAGTTAGTTTGTTAGTTTCTAAAATCAGTTTTTTTTTTAATGCATCATTTTATTTCTGCAGCTCCAGAATCAGCTGCCAGGAGCCATCTTCCCGTATGTTTTTTACCCCGTAAAGCTGCCAAAGTCCATCACTATGGATTCAGGTGGGTTTAACCTTCCATCTGAGTTGTTTTTTTATTTATCTTAATGTATTTATTTATTTATTTTTTATGTATACTGTTTTTTTGGTCTGTTAAATAATTGTATTTTGGTTGTCGTTGCAGAACCTAAACCTCTTACTGATATCAGCATTGTTACCAGAGCCGCAGGACACTCTGACATCTCTCGCATCAAGTAAATATTTTCTTTCTTCAACCACATATTCCACTTTTTTTTTTTCAAACATACTGTATTCCTTGCTTTCTGTTTATTTAAGGCAAAATTACAATTTGATTCTAAATAGAAATGTACCATTTTCATAATTCTGAATGTCTCTTTTTAGTTTTAGCCTAATTTTTCCATTTATTTGCAAACATTTTCTCCAGTTTACTTCAAAGTGTCATGAAATATCCACTCCCCTGCAGGTACTTCAAAGTGTTGATTCAAGAGATGAATCTAAAGCTTGACCTGGGCTTCCTGTACGCCATCCTGGATGTTTTCACTCCTGAGAATGCCAGCATCATGACCTCAGAACAGGAGGTCAGCTACACAAACTACACATCTACCTGACCATTTCCTTTGATCAGAATGTGAAATAAAGGAGTTTCATGTCTATAAACTCAACTCATTTTGTTCTTCACAAATATGTGTTGTTTGTGTTCTGTTCCAGGTTGAGCAGTTTCAAAAAGATGTAGAGTACATAAAGACACAACTAAACCATGTGTCTACTGCTGATACATCTCCCATCAGTCTCTATGAGTACTTCCACATTTCGCCCATCAAGGTGAGTTATAGAAACTATGAACACTGTTGTGTATGTTTATAAAAACTCTTGTCTAAAACCATTACAAAAATATCATCATGGTTGTTCTACGAGCTGAAAAAGCAAGAATAAAGCAACATTAATATCTACTTACACAAATTACAGCGCTTATTTTTTTAATGTTAATTTAGCAAAACAAACAAATTATTTTCTTCTTTTTTTTTAAAGCTGCATTTGAGTTTCTCTCTCAGCACCGGAGGAGAAGATGGTTTGAAAGAGAAGAGAGATACAGAACTCATCCCCGTCCAGTCCCTCAACCTGCTGCTGAAAAGTATCGGAGCGACTCTCACCGATGTGCAGGACGTTGTCTTCAAGTAAGAGCACAATACAGTACATACACACCCACATTACACACAAACGTATATTTTATGTTGTAAGTTATTGGATGCGACCTGACTGAGCGTGTTTATTTCAGACTGGCCTTCTTTGAGTTGAACTTCCAGTTCTGTACCACTCAGCAGCTGCAGTGGGAGGTCGTTAGACACTATTCTAAGCAGGTAATGCACACAGACTCACCGGCTGTATTTCCATCAGTCTGTCTTTTTTTTATTTTTTATTTTTTAATCTGTATGTTAAAGCTGTGCTTTAAAAATAGAAGCATTTATCTTTTTTCCAATGCGGTTTTGTTTTCTTGAACCCAATTAATGCGCGTTTGCCTTTAGCGTTATGAAACAAGAAACCACATATTTGATTTGTTCTGTCCCCGTTTGTAATTTATTCCCTGTATCCATGAAGTTCAGAAGAACAAAGCAAACAGGTGGTGACATCTACGTTTGTCTGTGTGTTTCAGGCTATTAAACAGATGTATGTGCTCGTGCTGGGCCTGGATGTGCTTGGAAACCCCTTTGGGCTGATAAGAGGATTGTCAGAGGGTGTAGAGGCTTTCTTCTATGAACCCTATCAGGTAAAAAAGCAACGCACTGGAAAAATACTCTGAAGACATATTGATTTGTCGCAGGTGGGAAAGCACGCATGTCAAGACGATGTTTTTCTTTCTTCTTTAGTTTTTTGTCATTCACAAGTTCACTGTTTAATGAAGCTTAGACTTCATCAGTAAGATTTCTCTGTTCTGGCAATGTTTTGGCAAAATGAGAATATGATGAACAGTGAGTGTATCAAAAAGAATGCATTAAAAAAGTTCAAATTTGTCTTTTTATTTTTGAAGTAATTCATTTTCTTATAGATTAAAGGACTCTGTAGACTGGTGCAAGTGATTAAATCTTATTGAATATTTCAAATGTTTTATTTATTATTCTAATTAGCATTACCAGTAGTTTAGGGTGTTCATGTAAAAGTCTCCCTAAAGCTTCATCAGTTTAAAACAGCGACTTGCTTTCTTCCTTATAGTAAACTGTTTGTCTGTTTTCAGGGAGCCATCCAGGGTCCTGAGGAGTTTGTTGAGGGAATGGCTCTCGGTGTAAAAGCTCTGGTTGGAGGAGCTGTAGGTAAGAAGAAAACAGACCTAATCTCCTGGGAAGAAGAAGGTCTTAAACCCTGTGAATGAGACTGAAGGCTCTGTGAGCTTTGGGGACGGAGTTCTGCTTCTGTGAAGAAAAATGTTCTCTGTGTTTTCAAATCAAATGCATTGTCTTTTATGTTCTCATAACTCTGACGCTATTTATTTTGGAGCAATTCAAGGCATTTATACTTGTAGATTTTGCTGACACATTGAACTTTTTATCTGCACATCAACTCTATCTGCTTAGAGAGAAATTAGTATCATTTGTAAATTAATTATTTGTCCTGGTTATAGTTTTATGGGCAAAATGATCACATTAGCTAAAGCATTCTGATGTCTACGCCTGCAACATTATATAAATAATGAATTGTATGTAACACAGTAACGTTTGTGATCGTTTTGTGCAGGGGGGTTAGCAGGTGCAGCCTCCAGAATAACAGGCGCCATGGCGAAAGGCGTCGCTGCAATAACCATGGATGAAGAATATCAGCAGAAGAGACGAGAGGCCATGAACAAACAACCCAGTGGCCTGAGAGATGGGCTGACCAGGGGTGGAAAAGGACTTGTTTCTGTGTGTAAAACTCTTATTGTTTACATTTTAATCATAAAACAAATCTCTTTTGTTTATTAGCAGTAATGAATCTGACATTTTAACTCATATTTTGTCGTTTGCTGTGTTTTTTTAGGGGTTTGTCAGTGGAATCACGGGGATTGTTACCAAACCCATTAAAGGTGTGTTGAGACTGTGTCTCGTACACGAGATTAACAGAACCTTACAGCGGCTGTAGAAAAGTCCAACCAACCTTGTATACATGTGTTATTGCGCAGGAGCCCAGAAAGAGGGCGCGGCAGGCTTCTTCAAGGGCGTTGGCAAAGGTTTGGTTGGTGCAGTCGCTCGACCTACAGGAGGCATCATCGACATGGTCAACAATACCTTCCAGGGAATCAAGAGGTGTGATCATTTCTGTCTGCGTGTGCAGCCAGGAGTTGTGTCAGTCATGTTGTGTGTCTTTGTTTTGTGTAACAAAAGCACTAAAACCTCGGGTTGTGTGTGCGCCTCCTGAATGAATCAGGTCCTCCACAACACCCATCTTTGTTGCTTTGCCGTGTTTTTTTAGGGTGGCGGAGACCTCGCAGGACGTCATATCTCTACGTCCTCCTCGCTTCATACATGAGGACGGCGTCATACGGCCATATAAAGAGAGGGAGGGCATCGGCAGCCAGATGTTGCAGGTAAAAAAACTTTACAGATATATTTTACATTCCACGGTCTTTCAGGGAAAATCAGTTCATCATTTTACCATGTAGGTTTATTTATTATTTTAATAGCAACAACTCTTGTATACAAGGCATCAGCCCTAGAGTTTTACACAGATGTGTGTAGAAGGGTTGACGTCTGCGAACACTTCTATTATTTTTACATGCCTATTAAACCATTAGGCTGTAAATGTAAATACAAAGTTTACAAATATTACAGTCTGAATGGCTGTTAAGTGCACAGGATATGAGTAGAGCAGCTGTTTGTTAAACATACCAGATGTTATCCTGAACACTCTTATTGTAAATTTCAGAGTAAACCTGTTTCACTCCTGACTCTGAAGTTTTGTTCAGTTTTTAGTCAAGTTGGCGTCAGAACTACACGTTTGTTAGTAAAGCAGATCTTTTACAAGGACTTTCATAAAAATAGTCAAATAAAATTCCTCATTATGATGTTGAAGAAAACAGAACAGGCTTTGGTGCTTTTATTTATATGAAAATTGCAACTATGATCAATATATACTCTTAAATACTATCAATGTTTAAGCCATAGTCATCCTCATCAAACCTTTAAATGACTCTTCATCCCCAACGTTAATGTTTTCACCTCATCTTCATCAAACCTTTACTTTCACTCTTCTTTCAGCAGCTTTACGTGTCGATGTTGTTTCTAATTCACCTCCACATAATGAAAGTTCTGCAGGTGGAAACCACACACGGTGCCACGTTGCTCTTTTCTGTGTTTAAAATGGCTTTAAATGTGTTACTTCCATGCGTCTTTCACTTTATGAGCAGATGGGCAGAATGAAATGGTTGAAGATGAATGTTATATTTAAATGATTATTCTGTAATCAGCGCTTTCATCTTGGTGTGACTGCAGAAGTCTTCAGTTTTTCAGTCCCACCTTTTATCTTCAAATACAGTATTTTAGTAATCGCACCAAATTATTGAGTTTCTTGAGGCGTCGTTGGTTTTGGAACTGTACGGAGCGGCTACAAGCTCGTGTTACTTTGTCAGATGGCTCGGGAAAAGGTTTTCTGGTGTGGAGGTGTGGATTTAGGAATCTGAACGAGCAAGTTGTTCACGAGACACAAAGGCCTGATGTAACCGTTATCGTTAAAATGAGCATGTAACTGAACCGTTTCCCTGTCCAGAGCTTGTGTCTCGGTCTAAAGCAGCTCCGCTCCTCGCTCCTCTGACTGTCCTTCTTCTCTTCCTTCATGTCCACAGAGGCGATCGGCCTTCATTGATCGGAGTAGAGCTTCCTCAGAGGATGAGAATGATGAGTAAAGCAGCTAAAGCGACTGTAGACGTGTTGCAGTGTAGCCTTCTGTCTGTAGTCTGCTGGAGTGTTGTAGCTCATTGTTAGCTGAGATCTGAACAAACCAAAGAAGGGACTTTGAAGAAAGATGTCTTCATGTACACAAAGTTTGTTTTCTCAGTCATCCAGGTATATAACAACAAAAAAGGTTGAATCATGTCATCTGGAC
>JARVGV010001587.1:17154545-17164615 GCA_031762435.1 Hypsolebias longignatus | reverse complement strand
TTGGATGAGGGGCGAAACGTTTCTTTTTAACAAAAAAACAAAGTCCAGATGACATGATTCAACCTTTTTTGATGTCTTCATGTGTTTTATGTTTTTACATCAAACTTTAGTTTTTTTTTTTAGTTTTTTTTTTAACCATAATGTGTTTGTTTCAGTTTATTTCTGCTATTGTTTCATTCTTTTTTTTGATCATGTTATGCTATTTGTAACAGAAAAGATCAGTTCTTACTTTCTTTTCATGAAACAATGACCAAAGTCTTTATAAATCCTGATGCGTGCTCAACAGATGAGCATACATCATGACTTTGCACTGCACGCGAAGTCTTTACTGTTTTCTCATTTCATCGATCTTTGCTTCATGAACCTTTCATCAACTGCAGTTTTCACTGTTGCTCCCAATAAATGAATGTTTTTAAAAGCCCTTGTCTGTTTCATCCCATTGTTTTCAACCAACACATTTTAGTTTTTCATTTCATTCATCATTTCACCCAAGACCAGTGTGTTGTTTCTTTTTTGAGTGTGTTCTCTCTTTTTTTTTCTTTCTTTAAACTTTTTTCTTTCAGAAAATTGAGAACGGACGTTTTGCCAAGTATCGATACTTTGCTCATGCGAAGGTCAATGAGTCCGACTTCTTCATGATCACCAAGAGGTGAGTGACTGTCAGCCGAAGAAATCTGCCTTTTTTTTTTTTACAGCTCGTCTCGTGTTTAAAACAGCTGAAAAGTGAGTTTTATTCTCTTGTTAACATTAATGTGAAATTAACGCTGAAGTAGACGCAAGATCCAAATGATGATTATCTGAAATGGAGAACTTTCCATTTTACATCCATTTACGGATTTTATGAATCATTATAAAATGCATTTATTTCTTTCATTAATAAAACATACCGTACTGCAAATGTTGTGGCTAAAAATGTAAAAAGTTTACATTTCTTTATTTTATTGCTTCCAGACAGTTGGAGGAAACAGTGAAGCAGATGAAGATCTTTTTTAATTTTCAGCTTTTCTCCCAGCACAGCAGCTCCTGGAACACACCACGTGTGTTCTGGGTTTGTGTCGTTCTGTTTGTCGAGCTCATGTCGTCATTGGTTGTTTTCCAGAGGAATCTTTTTTGTGACCAAAGGCACGTTTGGCCAGCTGACCTGCGAGTGGCAGTATCTGTTTGAGGAATTCACCAAGGACCCAATAATTGTCGAGCGCCGTCGACTTCGGATCGAGGCCAAGGTACCAAACACTTTACTCGAGCTTTACTGTCTTTTTTTTTTTCCATCTTTAATTATCTGTTTTAAAGTCTAATCTTTGGCTGCAGGAACGTGTGAAATCAGTCTTCCATGCTAAAGAGTTCGGAAAGATCATAAACTTTGAAAGTGCCGACATAGCCAAGGTGAGTTTTCCATTTGACCTCTTTCCTGAACAAGTATTGGTTTTATGGTCAAGCTAATTTTTTTTTTTTTTTCAAACGTTCTTTTTAGTGGGTTCTTACCAAATTGGAGGATGCCAGAGAGAGTTTACCCAAATACTGATGAAGAACAAGATGTGCTCAACACACACACACAACCTGTGTGTGTCAGTGCCTTCATTATTGCATGCTTGTTTTTGTCTCCTTACATGTGTGAGCTGTGCAGAGATGGTGTGAATGCTGAGCATGTGTTGGGATTAAATGACTGCGTGTGGGCGTGCACGGTAAGAGAAGTGCTATAAATGGGTTTCTGAACTACAATAAACTATTTCACCCCAGAAGCTCACAGTAAACCAAACCTTATCCTGCCCTGTTTGCTCTAATTGCACTCATACCTTTGCACAATCGGTTCTCGTTGTTAAAAATAATGTTACGTTTCCGAACGGCTGCAGGAATGTGGAGGATCGACAAGACCTCCAGGTTTCTCTCCTTATTACTACTGTCATGCTGATTTTACAGTTTTGTTGCCATAAAACACATTTTTTAAAGTTGTATATAAGAGTAAAAAATGATACTACAGATGTCTAAAACACTGAGGCCAAATTAACAACAGTTATAGTTGAACACTTTATTTTACTGGAATAAATAAAAGGCAAACAACTTAAATAAATGTATGTAAAACATTATTACTCGCATCGTTCAAAATGTGTTCTTTTTACCTCCATGCCTTTTTTTTTTAACATAGACTGTTCAGTTTGAGATTTCCATGCATGTTATTTTTATACTGTATTTAAATTGACCAATCTTCTGTATATTTAATGTTATCTGAGTTTATACTCATCCTCATATTAATCTAGGTGATGCACACGTTTTTATACTGCACATTTGCGAAGCAAGCGATATAATATGCATAGAAACATATTTAAAAGAGGAGTTCTTATCTGCTTCTGTTTACTTCTTTTTGGTTTTAGGTGTGTCAAAAATTAAAATGAGAAAACATTATTATTGCTCTCTTTTCCTTTTGTTTATGGAGGGACACCAAAATGTTTCCTACTGTGGCTTTTTCTTTTGTTTCCATAAAATAAAATGTGCTTCAAATTTCAGTGCCATCTTTATTCATCTGTTGTGCCAGAGAAACTATTTCCTCCTTTTCATAAAATAATTATTACAACAAATGTTTCAGTTTCTACAGTCCAGTCCAGATTAAGTACTGTACATCTAAACAAGAGAAACTTGACGTTGCTGCATTTGTCACTTGCAAGTACTCCGTGATTAACAGGTTTAAAGGAAACTTTACATCTGCAAGAGGTTGATGTATTTTTGATATACAGTATATAAAAGCACTCCCAAGTTTTACAGTATTTTTAAATAAAGCGTTTCACACAGATGCATTGCTATTTTACAGTCATTATTCTGCTATCATTTACAGGAGGGGTGCACTAATTCCTCTGCTAGAGATAAGAATTGGCTAAAGTTTAGCTTAAAGTCTAATCTTTTTTTTTTTTTTTTTTCTGGTTCTTGAAGGCACCACAGCTTTGCAGCTAATGCCGTCAAGCAACAACACCCCTGAGAAAATTTTAAAAGACTCAAAATAGGTGATAGGAGAAAATAAATACGAAATGCCCCAAATTAGAATTTGTCAGATCAAAGTTTTACAAAAATCTGAATCCCTAAAAACAACCATCAGTGCAACTCTTAATATACAACATATTTGCAGAAGAACAAAAACACGCAAAAATAACCATTTATAAAAAGTTACATTATAGACACTAACCTACACAATCACTAGTTATCGTATTCTCTATGACAGCACCTGTTTGACTAAATCAGGTCTCACCCATTTGAAATGGAAACATTTGATCCTGAAGTAATATTTTCTTGCTTGTTGTCAAGTAGTATCTGACAGCTGTATGATATTTTCTTCTCTTTTATGCCTTTTCTGTTACACCAAATTGAAGTCCTTCAGGTTGGCTGTGAGGATGGTGTCCTTCACAGCCACAAAGACAAAGCGGATGTTTTCGGTGTCAGTGGCGCAGGTGAAGTGGGAGTACAGTTTCTTGTCCTTGTTCGGGTTTTGTTCTTGATACATTTTGAGGATGAATTCTTGAGCGGCGACTGGATCCTGTTGAGGTCCTGAAATGTAGTATTCAAATTATTTCAGTCTTTTAAGAAAAAACTATTCCCCAAAGCAAGCCACAGGTTAGAACTGCTGTTGTTAATCTTTCATAGATGAGAATAAAAATCACCCCAGGTTTCTGTTCAGTACGATAGATAGACTAATGAAAAGTCCTATCTCTGTTGAGCCATGTATAAGCAGTGATGACTTCATGAGATTCTTTATAAATAAAATATTTTCAATTAGAGAGAAAATTCAAACCAACCTTTCTACTATCGCCTCTGGTTCTGTGTCTGATGAGACAACTTTAAAAAATGTCTCTAGAACCTGGTTTATGTTTGGACTGTTTTTATCCTGTTGAGCTCTCTGAATTGTCAAAAATGATGGCTTTGTCTAAACCATCTGCGTCTGCTAGATCCCATCCCAACCAGACTAAAGAGGTATTTACTCTAATTAATATCCAAATTTTGGATCTGCCCAATTTGTCTAATGAATGGTTATGTACCACAGTGTTTTGAGGTTGTTATAATTAAACCTTAGGAAAACACTTTTTTCAAAAATTCTGGCCAATTATCTATATCCAATTAATCTATAAAGTTCTTGAGAAAATAGTTGCAAATCAATTATGTGAACATCTGGACAGAAATACTGTAATCTGTTTGAGAAGTTTAAGTCTGGGTTTAGAGCTCATCATAGCACAAAAACATTGGTGAAAGTTACTAATGATATTCTCATGGCCTCTGACAATGGACTTGTGTCTGTACTGGTCCTGTTAGACCTCAGTGCTGCATTTGATACAGTTGATCACAATATTCTATTACAGACTTGAATATGATGTTGGAATTACAGGAACAGCTCTAAATTGGTTTAAATTATATTTAGCTGATGCAATTCCAATTTGTAAATGTAAATAATGAATCTTCTTATACACCAAAGTTATCCATGGAGTTCCTCAGGTTTCAGTGTTTGGACCTATACTTTTTACTTTATACCGTATATGCTTCCATAAGGTAAAGTTATTGAATAGCATGGAATAAATTTTCATTGTTATGCTGATGATACATTTGTCCATGAAACCCAATGAATCCAATCAGTTACTTAGACTACAAGCATGTCTAAAAGACATAAAAAATAAAAATAAAAAACTGGATGACCCTTAATTTTCTGCTTTTAAACTCAGACAAGACAGCCCTGATGCATGCTCAATAATCCAGGTAGAAAAATCTAAAAAAGCTAAGTCTGGTCCTCTGGAATGTCCAGAGGACCAGACTTAGCTTTTTTAGATCAGACAAGACAGGTTTTAGAACCTGAGCATCTTAGGAATAAATTTTGCAGTATTTCTCTGGATGGCATTAATGTGGCCTCCAGTTCTAATGTAAAAGGCTTTGGTGTTATTTTTGATCAGGATATGTCTTTTAACCCCCCACACTAAAAAAGTTAGTCCTTTCCACTGTTGCCAATGTGCTTGCTCAGGATGGGACACTGCAACAAAAATTCAACGCAATCCGCTGACTTCCTTAGATAAATTTTACAAACTGGCATTTATAATGTATGTGTGTTTTTGTACAGTGACCTGAGATGACTTCTGTTGTGACTTGAAGCTAAATAAACTGAACTGAACTGAATATAACTGTTGCACCGGCCAAGGGGAGCCAGTGGTGAACCAGCAAGTTTATAGGCATGTCCATTGCCCACCTTTCACCCCTCCGTAGTGGCACCCCTGCACTAAATACTTGATTAAAATGCTGTTTCACAAATCTACAAATTATTTAAATCTTAACCTACTTGTAAGATTGTACCATTTCAAATATGCAGATAAAACTGAGGACAATCTAACCTGTGAACTCAGGGAAGTATGTGGCTATGTGGGAGTACATGATCTTCTCCTTGATGATGTCAGTCTTGTTGAGAAAAAGTATCACCGAAGACTTCTCGAACCAGGGGTAGGTGATGATGGTTTTAAAAAGAGCTTTGCTCTCCTCCATACGGTTCTGAGACAGATTGGCAGAAGAGAAAGACGCAGCAGTGAACATCTGTTCGTACGGAACATTACCGGTAGTTCCTTTACGGTTTGTTTTGAGCTGGACTCCCACCTCGTTGTCACATTCTGCCAGAACCTGATCGTACTCGCTGAGTGCCACCAGGAAGATGATGGAGGTGACGTTCTCGAAACAGTGGATCCACTTCCTCCTCTCTGACCTCTGACCCCCTACATCCACCATCCTGCAAACAAAACAGCCCCAACAAAGATAAAACAGATGTGCCTGCTGCTGGAGTGACATCTTACAGTTCCATCACAGTGTTTTTGATGTAGCTCACCTGAAAATGACGTTTTCCATGTCAAAGGGGTACTCGATGATGCCTGTGGTTGGCACTCGGACTCTGAGGATGTCCTGGAGGTCTGGTAGATAGGAACTCTGTGAGATTCGATCCAGGTCAGTCAGATAGCTAAATATTTTGCAAAAGAAAAAACAGGAGAAAAGTTAATGGCTTTATTTACTTTGTATAAGTCTGGTTATAAACCTGATGTGTCAACTACACAGAGCGGTCCTGTAGATTATATCTTGCAGTTTAGAGCCTCCGTGTATTTTCATATTCTTACTATTTGGTGGAATCAGACAGCTGGTACTCCCTGCGTCGGTCGTAGCACTCCTGGATTCCAGCATCTTTCCACAGACTCCCAATGGCCACGGCAAGGTTTGGATCTAACTCCTCCACTTTGTCCACTTCCACCTCCAGGACTGAGTTGGCATAGCTCTGTGGACACGGACAGGAAGACAATTCCTCATCAGAGAACTTGTTCAGATTTTTAAATGATCCAGACACTTATACCTTTGTTAATACAAATAATTCAATAAGATTTCTTGGCTGGAGCTTTAGACTTCGTACCTGGTTGCTGGGGTCAGCAAAAGATATATTCAGCACCCCCATGGCCCTGATCATGGTCTGCATTGATGTGTAGATGTTCTGGAAGACTAGCTTAGCATAACTCCTCTTGTCTTCATCCGTGTATCCTCCTCCGTGGATGATCCTCATCTGTTTGATGAAGGTGCTCTTTCCACTCTCACCAGTGCCTATTAGGATGCAGCCAACATTGTTTTATCCTGTTTAAATAAAAAAACCAGTGCTGGGTGCACAAGAAGACATCTTTACACTGTAAAAACAGTATTTAAGATTTAAGTTTGTTGAATAAACAATAAAATCTACCTTTTTCATCTGCTAAACATTACATTTTATTTATAGTGAACAAACTTCTACCTAATTTACTCTTATTTTCTATTAGACCCTTAGACATAGTCATTTAGTGGACATTGGTTTATTGATCCACTACAACTACAAAGTTAGATTAAATTATGGAAATGTTCATGTTTTTGGCACAGAGCTCCTACTTATACTGCAACAGATCATAGTTTAGTTTAAAATATTAAAACTATTATCTGTGGCAAATTTATAGTAGTATGAAAATAGACACATTATTCATTATTTAACAAAGTGCAGAGTTTTAAATTTTTGTATTTGTGTATTTTCATTTTAAACCTAAGAAATGACTTTAGCTGTTAGCTTTACATCGAGGTATTTTTAAGTATTTTTCTGGAACTTAAAATAAAAAGTTGTTAATAATTTTAAGTATTTAATTAAATTACAGCTTCAAACATTTACTGAAGTATTTCGCCACTGCCACACATACAGTTTTCCTTCAGCGTTAATAATAGACCTGTTTTTTTTTTTTTTATATGCATAGGTTGTCAAGTGTCAGGGTAAAATAAATAAAAACAAGTAAACCAACATGATCCCGCTTGACTGCTAACTTGTCTATGCAGGAATTCACAGGTAAACTGAACAATTTGCAGATTGGACTTCCAAAGTGACACCTGATTTGTAATAAATAGATGCGCAAAGTGAATTATGAAGATCCTTGAGCTGAGTTCTGTTTAAATTTCATGGAAATCAAATGTCAATGTAGTTTAAAACAAGTCAGTCATCTAGCTTCTGTCAGAAGAGATTCAAATGGCTGCTGCGCTCGTGTTGAGTGATTTAACATGTTTGGGTTTTTTCATTCAACCTTTATTTATACTGGTTAATACCGCTGAGCCTCGGGTGCACATTTACAAGAGAGATTTGAACTGTAGTTGTATCATAATCAAGCATTTTGACCAACATTCAAAGTTAATACTTCAACTGGAACCACAACAAGTCAAACTAAAACTATTTTAAGCATTCACTTGTCCACTCATTTCCATCTTCTCTGATTAAACGAGTTTCATGTCACGATCGTGTGAAGCTCGCAGTGTGACATGACGAGGTCTTTTCATGGTTTTTAAAGTTGCACATAAGACTCTTTAAATCTCAAGCACCAAACTACGAATTTGCTAAATTAATAAAACTAAAATCAAAATGCCAAAACACTCTCTTTTATTTAATATTTATCAGTCAGAGTCAGAGATTATTGTCATTTGCACCACGTGATACATGTGGTGAAACGAGATTATGTACACAGGGTCCCAGTTACATCCAACAATAAAAATGCAAGAGAAAACATTACCAAGATCTAAGATGTGAACTAAGAAAAACACCAACTAAAAATACACTAAGCACTAACATCATAGAATCTTATCTTTTTCTCATTAAGTTTGCATTTATGATACAGTTTCTTCATTAGGACCACAGGATGTCTGTATTTGTTTGTGAAATGGACATTATATGACTGCAGCATGCTTGTGCCTCAGCTGCAGCCAGACTTGGTGCTCTGAGCAGAACTCAAGTGTCCTGACTGTTTTGCATTGCATTAGGAAAACTCCAGCCTCCGTGTCTTAGCAAACAAAGTTTAGTCAAATGGTCTTCATTTGAATGTACCTTGTTTACAAGTCAAGTTTCTTGGGGATGAGGTGGGTCACGTAAAGGCAGATGAATTGTGGAGGCAAATTTAAGCTTGTGCTGTATTTTAAGGATGAAGGGTAGACAAAGTTTCCCTGAGTCACCTCTACAGAATGACCTGTATCATTTGCACCTCAACACTAGAAAACAACCTGTTTTGCAAAATGATTTTTTTTAATTACCTTTATTGAACCAGGCCAATCCAGATGAGATCACAGATCTTTTTCAAGAAAGGCCTGCAAAGCTTCGCTTTAGGTTGTCAGTGGTTGTTCACTCGATTGAACCAGCCGTGTCTCATTATGATGATGATAAGTAGGAATGGTGAAATCAATGCAATGACAGCAGACCTTCACACCTGCTCACCAACTCTGCTCTGTGACTACCTCTGTTGTCAGCTCAAAGGCGTAAAAGCTGTGGATCAACGTCCGTCGTCATTTCCCACACTGATGCTGTAAGAAGGTGTCGGTTAAAGGGAATAATGAAAACTTCGCTGCCTCTTCACCCCAAATGTTTCTCTTCAGCGCCAAAAGAAAAGAGCGACTGAACAGGAACAAGTCTGCAGGTCTAAATGATGTCATAGTCGGGTCAGGATTGAGCAGTACCTCGTCAATCCTCTCATGATTCAGGAGATTACACCCTTCCTTGTTCTGGTTCTTAAAAAAACTCACCAAAAAAAAAAAGAAATAAAATTGCTCTCAATAACTTAAGAACTGCTGTTCTTATATAAATGTCAAAATGTTCAGGAGAGACTTTTTATGCAAATGAGGAACTTCTAGCATCCACTGCTTTATTAGGCTCCATGTTGACCTGCTGCCTTGTGTTGGAGATCCTCTTCTGCCATCTTCTAAAGAAAACTGGAGGAAGTAAAGATTTCTACAGTTTATGAAGACTGTGGAAAAACATTCCAGAAGCTACAGAGACGTTCATTACAAGCAGCAGGTTCCTGACAACATGACAAAGCGCTGGCAGCTTGTCAGACTGCAGAGAGCTCTCACTGCTCCTGGCTGGTAAAGATCTTGTCATAAAAATGAACCTAAATAAAGAAGATTTCATAACACTTTTTAAATTTCATTCTGGGGCAAGAGATGATGACTGCATATGACTATAAAGACAAAGATTTGATCTGAGACGATTTCATTTTCCCTACAATAAGAACCTTTTCATTCTAGAAAAAAAAACAACAACAACAACAACAAAAAAACAACAACACAGCATTAAATTAAATTTATTTTAGATTCAGCCAACTCTTGTTAATTTGAACTAACGTGACAACTCAGAGATGTGGAGCTCGTCAGGAGTTTGTCTCCAGAAAACTGTGTTCAGTAATTCATGTAAGAATTTATATTTAATATGTAGTGCATCATATTTATAAATGATTCAGAGAAACTGTGGAGTTCAATGGACTTTGAACCTTCTAGAGACGTAAACAAATATCCATCCATTATTTTTCATCCCAGGATACTATACTGTGTATTATAAATACAGTATATGTATCTGTATATATACAGTATATCTATCTATCTGTATATATAAATATACTGTATATATATACAGTATATATAATGTATATATATTCATACATACATATGTGCATGTATGTATGTATATATATATATATTTATGTATGCCGGCAGCGACTTGTTGTGGATTGAAGTCGCTACATATATATTTATGTATATAT
>JARVGV010001587.1:17097212-17108425 GCA_031762435.1 Hypsolebias longignatus | reverse complement strand
CAATCCCACCCTCATCCTCACACTCACTCACTCAAAGACATACAATAACGACACATTCCATTCATGCTCCCGATACGTACTCTATACCCTCCAGGCCCAAGACATGTACCCGCACCCCTAGAGGGGGCAGCCTTTTCCCAAACCCAGGAGGTAGACCCATTCATTCTGGGGCGGAGGAGCACACATCCAAGACCCGGCCTAAGCCACGCCCAGCCGACAGGACACCCCCTGCCACGGAAAGGCCACGCCTCTGCCCACCCACCCACACCAACAACCAAGCGCACACCCCCAGCCGACTGCCCGCCAGGCCCCGGCAACCACCCTGGGGGTGGGTGAGGGTGGGGGGGGGGGGGGTGGAGAATAAGGAATAAGACCCTGACACACACAGCCCCACTCCCAGATGTGCTGTTGATGTGTGTTGTTGTAACGTGCAATTAAAAAAAAAAGGAAAGAAGAAGGAGCAGAGGCTGGCATTATGCCAGTTTCCCCTCCACCCCAACTCAATCCAAACCCCTGTGTCTAAATGCAACCATTGGAAGTGGGCACAGGCACAGGAGGCGAGAGTGGTGTAATCCTGCCACCCATAGCCATAGTGCCCACCCCAAGTTCCTGTACTGTATATGTTTGTGTGTTTGTTTTTGTTTATTCATTTCAAATTTAAAATACAAAGAACAAAAAAATATATACAAAACGATATAGAGAATCAAAACCAATTTAAAATGAAAGGAAGCAGAAGAAGTAAACAATCATTAGATCTGCCCCCCCTTAAAGAGAAAAAAAAAACGGAATTCCATCTAAACAATCACTTCAGCAAAATTTATCCATATGTCACATTTTTTAACATAATAATATAACCAATTTATAGAGATCTTGAATATAGAGCATTCAGACATAACTTTTCAAGTCTTTTCTTAATCATTTTCTTAAATATAGACATTGACTGTGTGACTTTAACATCGTTTTCTAATCCATTCCATATTCCAATTCCATGTATTAAAGTAGAACGACCCTTTAAACTTGTCCTGTACTGTATTGTGGTTTAACAAAAATATTTTTACCCTTTAATTTATAACAACTTTTCCTCCTTCCAAAGAGCCTTTGAATATTTGAAGGTAGGATATTATTTTGTGCTTTGTACATTAACAAAAAAATATTATATTCCACCAAAACTTTTAACTTTTAAAGAAAGTCTGGCTGCTTGGAAGCAAAATAATAAAGCTGGTTTAAACATTTTGCATTGTTTATCTAAGCACAACACCACCACAACAAATGAGCAAATCCATTTCTTTGACAGTTTTGAACTTTGTTTGGAAATCAAGGCCAATCTTGTGTCTACAGTAAACATTTGTGCAGACAGTATAGAATAATGACCCTGGTCTGAAGTCAAACTGTGATAGAGATCTAGTTTAGACTCCTTGTTTATAACATGTGGAAAACATTCCATCTTTGTTTCTTGCTATATCACGCTTCGCTGTCTCAACAGTAAAAACCATTGAGGCACTGTTCTTTGATTCTTTTAAGGAAAATCACAGCAATAATAAAAAAAAAAAACGTATGCTGCAAACATTTTATGATGTAAAGAAGATGCACCTTGACAAGAAAAACACTAAGTAATCATCATGTAAGCAGACTGACACATGTAGGACCAAACGTTATGTTAGGGATTATATAACAGCATGAAGACATTTATGAATTGTCCAAAGTTAGTTAAAAATGACAAACCTGTATAGAGTTGTGTTATTCAAATTGTAGCATAAAATATAAGGTGCAGCACATGCATATTTTAAAACAATTTAACACAGGGAAATACAAAGTAGTTTTCTCTTACAGTGTACTTATAGTTTCAGATACATAGACAATTTGATGCAAACAAAGTAAAATTGAGGCCATCTCATGACGGTACTGAGTCGACTTGATTGTAACCTACAACTATGGCCCATTTAGACCATCAAAATTGGGACTTGCTTAATTGCGTGTAATTAATTTATTTGAATCTAGCTCATGCCATTGTCATCTGCATTCACAATAACTGCAATGTAAAAAAAAAAATGCAGATGAATTTAAAGACATGGGCTGAAAAGAAAAGAAAAAAAAAAGGCTTCCACTAGAAATGATGCTAGCTGTCCATGGGTCTGTTCCAAGTTTTGCTACAGCGTTGCAGCTGAGGGATTCTTTCAGCCTGTGCTTGTAATGAAGGTCAAGCTCTCCAAAGGGACGGTGAGCCACAGGTCAGTAACATTTTAACCTGCATGTGTTATTCTGCATAATTAAACTCAATAAAGTGATTCTGCTTATATAAATCATTCAATAAGTTGTTAAATGAGAGGATAATACTGTACTCATCACTAAAATGCATTCAAATGTGACCAAACTTTTTTGCAGTTGATGTGTGGTCTCAATAATTCTTTTCTTTTTTGCCCATGAATATAAAACTTTTGTTTCACGTGATAAATGTATGGGTACAGAAGCACAAAGAGCATCAAAAGTATATTTAGTCACATACAGTAAAACAAATAGACACGTTCCAGTTTGAATGTACTCATCTGTACAGGTGAGTTTCATACTCGGATATGAAATGACGATTAACTAGAGAAATTACAGTATTTGTAAAAAGCAGTATGAATGCTGAATGCTGATTGATTTAGCTGAAACTTTACGTAGATAAGCTGAAACTGGGCTTTTAAAGCTAAAACAAGCAGAACACTAGCTACAAGAGCATGCCTAGTTTAATGTAGCAAAGGTAAACTAAAAGTAAAGTAGCTAATAAAAAAAAAATAAAGGCAGCAAACCACTATACAGTATAAAGATAGTTAAATGTCGGCTGAATGCTCAAAACAACAACAACAAAAAAGTAAAAATGTAACAACAGTCTATACATAAAAACCAAAAAGTAGTAAAAGACTAACTAAAACATAAAGGCTACTTTAGCTAAAAGTAACAAAAAGTGAAATAAATTGATCAAAAGCAAAACTAAAAGTATGGTATGCCTTCCGTTAGAGGGTTTCCAGCACAGCCCACTGGTAGATTAGATTAGATAACTTTATTGAGCCCTTGGGAAGATTACTTCAGGGAAATGTTATTTATTTATTAACCTTTATTTAACCAGGCAAATCCCATTGAGATCACAGATATCTTTTGCAAGGGAGGCTGGGCCTGAAGCAGCCTAACATGCATGGTTTTGGAGGAAAACCGGAGTACCTGGAGAAACCCACGCAAGCACAAGAAGAACATGCAAACTCCACACAGAAAGATCCCAGGTCCAACCGGGGATTGAACCCAGGATCTTCTTGCAACAGCGCTAACCACTGAGCGTCATGCTGCCAAATTAAAGAAGTAGGAGGCACTGGGGAAGACCCAGAAGACAATGGAGGGAATGTGTATCTTCTCTGGCCTGGGAATGCCTAGATGTCCACCAGAATGAACTAGAAAGTGTCACTGGGAGAAAGTGGTACCTAAAAACAGCAAAAGGCTAGCTAAACAGACCAGTAGCTCAAAAGAAAAAAAGAAAAAGAAAAAGTTTGCTTAAAGCAGCAGAACAATAGCAAAAAGTTTCAGAACAGCAGCTAAATAGCAAAATGATACCTAAAAACTAATTCTTAGCTAAAAACTAGTAGTCAATGTATTTCTAAGGAGAGAATATTTGTTAACGTGATGGAAGTATCGACGTTTGGATACATGACTGATTAAAATAGTCCAATGTACGCAAAAGTAGCTGGATTAAAAACAGAAGAAACACAAATACTAAATCAGACTCTTATTTTGTAAGAAAACGCGTCTGGGATCACTTCCTTCTTCCTGCCACGTGACCCCGCCCTCGCCTGGATACGAGGAAAGCGTCGCTGCTCTGTCGCTACGGGCAGACGGGCGGTTGTGAAGCGGTTTAAAGACTCTTCTGTGCGCTTTCCCGCGCAGCTGAGGTGTCAGACTATCATGGCTATCCGTGGGAAACAATCCGCTGTCGTCTCATCAACGACTTTACGAACTTTTTACGTTTTATCGCCACTAGTTTACTGATCTTAGCATGAGCGCGAGCCGCTGATCCTGAGGCTCAGCATCACCCGGCGACCACACCTCCCGGTGACAGGTAAAGCATGTTGCGCCATATCTCCGAAGCATGTGTCAAATTTAGAGTTTTAAACACTTTTTCACCTCGTTATGAGTTTCATTCGTTGCATAATGATACCAGCACAGTTCATAACAAGGTGTTTTCGAGTGACTAAGTCCTTGTAATGACGCGGCGCTAATAGGATTTGAGCGCGCGCCTTCCTGTGTCGGTGGAAGAGTTCGCCGGAATAACGGGGGCGGAGCTTAACTGTGAAAGCGCTAATGGATTAATCTCATGGTGATGTAATGAACACAGCCCTTCATACAGCCGTGGTTTATGTGGCTGTGTGGCAGGAGTTCATCTAACTGGGCCTCTGCAATAAACAAAACTGTTTTTAAAGACCAGTAAACATTACAAACATTAATTTCCACTTTCATCTTTTAGTGAATTACATGTAGATATGATGCAATCAATGCTGTTTTTGTCCCAGTTTGATGGTTATGTGTCTATTTCTACCAGTGTGGCTGCAGATTACTATAGGCAGACATGGGCAAACTTCAGAGCAAGTTTCGTAAGAGGTCCGAGCTCTACAGGTAAGACAGAACAGTGAAGTGTTCGTTTCACCATTTGGACTAAATATCACAACTTTTATAGATGTAAAAAACAAGTTTGCATGCTCATTGTTTTTCAAAATGGCTACAACGCCATCATTTCTCAACATAATGATCCCGATTTAAAACAGGCATGAAAGGCTGCAGGCAATATCAGTTCCTTTAAGGCTTATTATTTTTCTTCTAGTGAGTTGAGATACATTTTTTCACCAATTTAAAAAACTGAGCTATAATCTAAAAGGCTCTCATTTTTAGATTAGGTTTAAAGGTCAGGGGAAGGCTACAGAAATGAATGAAAATCAATAAAATGCCCGAAAAAGGATAGAAATACAAATGCGTCTGTGCAAAATGATCTAATTTTATTGGTGAAAAGACGTACTCAAAGCAACAATTACTTTGTTTGATATATAACACTATTTTGTGTTCCGGCCCTGTTTTACATAAAGCATAAATAAATAAAAATGATGAAAGCAATAAGCAAAGCTGTATGATAGCTTCTGAGATTAACAGAACTTTGAGCTGAATTATTTTGTAATGACCTGCTTCTTGTGGATTTTATTAATCTTATTCTTAAAATATAAAAATGCAGCTTATGAATGAAGAAAATCGATGAATGTTTCGGAGAAACTATTTCCAAATCTAAATAATTTATTTCCAGCTAAAATCAAAACGTGTAAAATAAGACAGCGATTTGATTTAGAATTGCAAACGATTTGTCCCGTTTGGCTGATGTTTTGTGCAGAGCGTCTCAGGGTGAGAAGGCTGATAGTCCTTTGGACAGCCAGGTGCTACAGTATGAACCTGCCCACCAGGGCTCCATCAACACTGTGACCAACCTCAGCCCAGATCTGTGTGTTTCTGGTGGGAGTGACCAGGTAAAGATTCATGAGTATTAAGTAATTGATTCATAAATCCAAAATTAACCCACGTTAATTAATATTATTCATCCCACTGTTCTTGTGTAATCGTTTCAAAAAGTTTGCAAGTCATAAATAAAATTGTGTACGGCGTTTGTAAACAGTCGACGCTCACAGGTAGCATTTTGTATTGTCCACCCTGTAGGCTGTAGTGGTGTATGATTGGAAACAAGGCCAGATGTGTCAGTCCTTCCAGGGTCACAACAGAGAGGTTACCAAGGTAAAGTCAATACTGTGTGCACTGATAAAGGTGTTACACATTTCTCACACGCACACATCCGCTGGTCTTTCCTCCCCTGAAGCCTGCCTCTGTTTATCCACCAGGTGATTTGTTACCCTGGCAGCACGTGGATCTTCAGCGCCTCTCGGGACAAGTCTGTTCTGATGTGGGACCTGAACCAGGGAGATGAACCCATTCAGGAGTTTTGTGGACATGAATTGGTGGTCAATGGACTTGCTATCAGCCCTGGTGCGCACACTAACACACTCACAAAGACTCTACTCAGCGATTAGTAAATATTTAACTTGTTTTTATTACTGGTAGTTGTTTTTTATCTGTAATTTTTTTTAGCTTTGTAAGACTCAAAGAGCTACAAACATATAATTTTATATCTGTAAATGTAGCATCATATTAACCCCTGTCTATAGCGCTGCATTACAAAAAACATTTATTTATAGCTACACATCTTTTTAATTCTTTGTACTGTGGTTTAATTGTTGGATTTTGTATAAAAGCAATTAAAAAAATAACATGGCTATCTTCGCCTTCTGCAATGGTCAAAATCAAATTTACACTTAGTTAAATAACCTCCTTACAGCTATTCTGTGCAATAATAAACCAAGATATTAGTAAGCGCAGATGTTTTTCATCAAGGCTATAGAGCTAAGTTGAGATGTGATTTTACAAAAATAATTTGTCCGAACTGATCATCTCATGCAAGTAAATCTCTAGATAATAAGTAGTGATAAATATTTGTTCCCAATGTAGCTTACTGGTTATTATATCTGCCCTTTTTCTACTTACAAACAAATAACATACTATTTGGAACTGATTTATTGGTGTTGGACTAAATGTGATTTCCTTCATGAAGATAATCTGTTACAGAATAATAAAATGAGGCAAATATTTCTCAGTTTTCTTGTTTAAAATATTGGTTTAGATGGGAGAAAGCTTTGCACCGGCTCCCGTGATAACTGGATGTGCTTGTGGGATATAGAATCTGCAAAATGTGAACAGAGACACAACATCTCTAGAAACCTGGTGAGAGAAATCAATTCATGCTATTAAATCCAGTTTGTCCATTTTGTGTTTGAACTGGTTTGAATTGTTCACTTGTGTGTTTGTGACTCAGGTGACTCATGTATGCTGGGTGCCAGCCAGCACCTCCATAGTCCAAACCTCTGAGGATAAAACTATAAGGTACAGAAAGTCAGTTCTTACTGCTGATATCTGTGCTAGATGTTAATATTGTCACGTAGTAAAACAATACATGTAGTTTAGTTTTTGACTTTACGGGAAAATTAGTAATTGTCATAAGCATCTTAAGGTTGCGGTGCTGTTACAAACAAAATGCAACGTGGTCCTAGTTAGGCAAGTTGCTGGAAATGAGGAGGCAGCAGCATGAAGTAAACTGCAGATTATTCCTCATCTGACAGACAATTATTTTAATCAGTCTGAGTGTAATCAGTCCAAGAAGGGAAGTCTGATTGTCTTCATTGTATGTTCCCATACACTGGTGAAATTACTTCTCTGCATTTAAACCTATGACACCTGGGATACACCCAGGTGGAGCAGTGGGCAGCTATGTAGGCACCTGGGGAGCAATTGGGGATTGGGTGTCTTGCTCAGAGACACCACAACATGTGGGAATGGTGTGAGTCGGCTGCCCTGCCTCTACCCATCTCTGCCCCATATGCTTTATCTAAAAGGATGAGTTTGTCTCGTTTGACTGGCTTGTGTGAACTGGAAGCCAAACTGCTTTACCTACTTCTTACTTTACAGAAGTGTCTTTTTCCCCCATGACCCGATTCCATTTAAAATAGCTAAAATTCAAATAAAGCCAATACTTTAAGCTCTAACATTCTAAAGACTTAGTGCAACTTTATAATCACAGTGAACTGGACTTCCACTATTCTGACTGCATACAGTCAGGAAAATAACTTGAACATCAACCTATTGAAATGCGTTACTGGTGTTCTTTAAAAAAAAAAAAAAAAAGCCATATAAACTTCCTCTACCCCTGTAATCATTCAGAAAACTAGAAAAACAAGTTTTAAGTCTCGGGACAGGGCCTGAACACACATGAATGAACAGTATTTCTTTTAAGTAAAAAGATTGATCACAATCTACTAATGAGAATCATGCATGTTGTATTCAAACACCAGATGCATGTAATGTATGGCAATATAAAGAACTCTCATAGCTATCATCTACGCAAACAATAATCACTCTTTATGATTTAAAATGGGTGCATTCACTAGCTTATATTGGGTTGGTCTTTTCGCCGCAAATAAATCGCAGTGGTTCCCAACCCTGGTCCTTGAGGAACACCATTCTGCATGTTTTAGTTGTTTCTTTGCTCCATCACACCTGATTCAGTGGTTTAGTTACGTCATTAAGTTTGTTAGAAGCCCTTTTAATAACCTTTCATTCAAATCAGATGTGTTGGAGCAGAGGAACGACTAAAACGAGCAAGGTGGTGTTCCTCAAGGACCAGTGTTGGGAACCACTGAAGTATTAATTTAAAAAAAGCCGCAGTAAAGGTGTAGCAAACCTTAGAACAATGTGAAGATAATTTACTGCATTATGTTACTAATAATAATATACTATATGTGTGTTACTGTGTGCAGGGTGTGGGACAGTCGTACGTGGCAGGTGACCAATACATTTCCAGCGAAGCAGTACATCCAGACCCACTGTGACGTTTCCTCAAATGGTAACTACTTGGTGTCCAGCAGCAACGGCTTCGGAGGCCAGGGCAGCGAAGCCACGGTGAGACCACGTGAGGTGTTTGTGTGTTTTAGACGATACGTGACCAATTATGTGATGAAGCGTTGTTCACCGTTTGTGCGGACGATCCTGAAGCATTTGACACCGCGAGCTGTTCGTATAGCGATGTTTCTGTGTGTCGCCAGCTGTGGGACCTGCGCCTGCCTGGCTGTAAAGTTGTGGAGTACAGAGGTCACGTTCAGACCACAGCCTGCTGCGTGTTTCTGCCCACGGCTCCTGGTGCCACAGCGCAGGTAGCAACGTCCTCTCACGACAGCTCGGTGAAAATCTGGGATCAGAACACAGCAGTCTGTTTAGGGACGTTGTTTTTAGACGGTGCTGGGCCACTGGTTTCTCTGGCTCCCAGTGATTCCACCAATCTGCTGTGTGCCAGCTTCAGCTCTGGTCTTCATCACATCCGACTGGACCAGGGTTCCCACCCGGCTCAGGGTTCTGGTGCCGCTTCAGGAGACCTGGACATTAGAGTTGTGGCGCGTTTTTGACAACACTGAAGACGAACCTGGCGACTTGTGAAAGTGACCTGCGTTGTTGGCTCTTTGACGTTGCCAAACAGAGGAATGTCAGAAGAGGCGTGGCAGCAACCGGAGCTTGATGTGAGGAGGACGCACCTTTTTGTCCAGAAGAAGACACCAATCGTTGCCTCTCACCTGGACTAAGCTTCTTTGGGTAAAAATAAAACCGAGCTGGACTGACATGTCCCATTAAAGAGCGATGTTTATTATGGATTCAAATCAGAAAGTGGACCTGGATGATTGAAGAGTTTGGACCTTTAACTCACACCCTGTGAATCTGGAGCTTTTGAAGCTCTCGTTGCCTGTTGAGTGGCCCAGTTTTATTTTTAGACCAAAAACTGGGATTTATTATAAACTTTTCATTGTGAACCAAACCCACAGCTTTTTGCGTTGTGCTGTAAAGCTTTTGTCAAACGTTTGTGTGAGTACAGGGTCACATAAAGCATTTTGTATGTTTAGTATTTGATAGTAGCTGACAGCAGGTGACTTGGTGATCATGAGGCAGGAGGACACGTTCAGCTTTAACTGTTACTGCCACAAAATGAAACAGAAACTTTGTAACACTACTTGGACTTTAATGTCCTCTGATTCACTGTGTCCATTAGCTAATCTATACTGTGTTATTTAATTAAAGGAACAGGAATACACACAGCAAATTTAAACTCCAGCGCCAAAACAAAGAGCTTAATTATCCTTCTCAGGTGTAAGAATATTAAATTCAGTGTTTTGTATAATTTTGTAAGTAAAGTCAAACTGCTGATTTTTCTTTCTCGTTTACAAGTTATGAAATCAGCAAATCAAAATACTGCGTATACTGATAATTTTGATTGAGCCTCTTGACTGTCTCATCACCAGGCTGCATAAATGTTTTTATTCTGTTTTGAAGCAGCTCATTTTTTAATCAATCTGCTCCAAGGTGTTTTATGTTGTCAGATATGGCATGTTTGTTAAATTAATATGGAAAGGCAAAATTAGATGTGAACGTCACAGCCAGCTGCTTAGTGTACGACAAAATGATTGTCAGAAATCCACTGTAGTTTATGAAGATAGTGAAAATGGACAAGTTGAAAGACTTGAAGAGTAACGTTAATGTTTCATGTCATCCCAGTGAGCTTGCAGACAAAATGAAGCAACAAACCACAGCAGGAAGACTCAGGAGAGTTTGATACCTGCAAGTAAAGCAAAATATTTCATAACGCTGCAGAAATAACGCCATTAATGCAGTTTTTCTGAGAATATAGGTTGATTGTAAACTTATACTGTATTCCATATTTTGTATGATCTGTTTCATGGACTCTCCCTCCAGTGTTCTCATTTTTAATTTACTTTAATTTATATTAGAAAAATACTCTAATTTACTTTTAATTTGTAATAGAAAAATGTATTGAAACAAGAAATGTAGACTGATTTTCTGCACTTTTGTATATTTTTAAGAAAAAGATCAGTGTTCAGCAAAAGGTTTGTTACATTTACATGTTTCTGTGTACATTAGTATGTTTAGCTATGTTGTACAACTGGTCACAACTAATTAATTTCCTTTTTTGGTTTTGTAAAATAAGAAAAGGCTTCTGTCCAATAAACAAAGGGCTTTTAGACATCACTTGAAATTTGTCAGCTCCATGTAGTGTCAGAAACACTAAAGCTATAAATAATGCAGATGAATGTTTTTATTGGTTGTGGTCATTCAGGTGACAATCGGATGTTTCACTGAAAATTTTACAATGTCTTTGGTCCATACTGGTGCTAAATATACCAACTTGTGTTCATACATTAAAAAAGTCTAAACAGGAAGAATTTGCCTTTAAAATCATGAATAAATCAGAAAAATAAAACATTCAGTTATACAGCTGAGTTTATTCAAACCTGGACCTCAACTCTCCAAAAGCAGGTCTTTAAAAACACAAACACAACGGAGTCAACAGCAGGTAGAACAACTCGACTCTCGCCACGTCACGCCGGCACAGAAACATTGAAATACATTTGTAAAAAGTCTAAAAGTCCCATGGGTGAAATGAGTAAACGACACACATAACTGCTTTAAAGAAACAAAACTACATTGGCACGACTTTTTTATATATATATATATATATATATATATATATATATATATATAAAACA
>JARVGV010001587.1:17055014-17066996 GCA_031762435.1 Hypsolebias longignatus | reverse complement strand
TCTCGTACTGAGCAAGATTACTGTTGCGACAACACATCATCAGTAGGGTAAAACTAACCTGTCTCACGACGGTCTAACTTAAAAACTTAAAAACAATGAGAGAGGGAGCCTGCCTGACATATAGTGTATGTCATTCCACAGTTTTAGACCAGCAACAGAGAAAGTCCTGTCACCTCTGAGCTTAAAACAAGTTCCCGGAACCAATGAAAGCATCTGGTTTGCTGACTTCAGAGAGTGCTGTGGGACAAAAGGCTGCAGCAGATCAGTGAGACAGTGAGTTAGGAGGGGGCAGAACGGTTCAGAGATTTAACATGAACGTTAGAATCAGAATCAGAATAAGCCTTATTATTGAATACAACAAAAATATGTCCGTACAGCTGCCTGAAAGATATGCGGAGTGCTGCTGTAAAGCATGGCCTTCTTAAGACCACATACCGACTTAATGTGACCCTAGTGGAGTGGCTACCTGCATGATTTACTGGTTTCTAAAGAAAAAAACAACAATATTTTAAAAACATCTGTCACCTTGTCCAACCCCAGAATGAGGCTGGCACCTTTTCCCTGCTCCTGCTTTGTTTCTGTTTGACAATAAGTTGTTTTTTTAGATCAGCCTCCAGTATTCATGCATGAGGGCCTTTGCTGAGCCATTCCACTTACCATTTCCATTCATATATTATCTTTATTTTTCTTTTTAGAAACATGTTGATCAATAGAAGGTGTTATTTATCATGGATGCTTTCTCTTCTCTACATTATATTTGCCCTTTTCCTTTTTATCTCCCTCTGTTAGAGGTTTATTCCTGTGAAAGAAGTGTCGCCCCCTGTTGGTGCTTATAATGACCAACGTTGTGCCGCGGAGTGGTTAAAGAGGAACGCGGGAGTGAAAAAAAGCTCATTTTGCACCACAGCGGAGCGTTTTGGTTCTGACAGAATAAGACCCACACCAGTTCAGGATCTGTGTACTTTGTTCTGTATGTTCGTCTTCATTGTATTCTCAATTCAGACAGATTATTCGTTCAGGTTTTAACTTTTACTTGGACATACTGTATTTGGTGACTTTTAGGTCAATGTTATTCTTTCAAAGCCACAGAACTGTTTACAGAAAAGAAAATGCATAATGATTAATTTATTTTTACTCCGTGTGTCTCCGAGTCCCGCCTGCCTGCATACTGGGTTCAGCTCGCAAACACCTCGTTCCTGACAATACGCTTTTCACTTATTGCTTGTGAACAGGTTAAGTTTATTGTGAAAAATGACAAATTTGCACTGGTCGAGTGTTGTCATTGTGTTAGAGAGAGTAAATGTCATTAATAAATTTGACATTAAACATAATCCAAGTTGAAGTGTTGCATCATTTGCAGTCCTCTTTTTGGCATCTGCATTTGGTTGCAGGCCAAATTGACAAAGACCATGCAGAATAATGTAGTATTTCACAGCAGAGAAAGCTATGTAGTCTTTGTAAGTAGGTATAGGGGAAAATATTTGTATAGGTATTGGTTATTGGCCAAATAAGTTTTATCGTATCCGCATATCAGATATTGGCATCCCTAGTGAATTCTAAACCATTAAATCTTACACATTTCGCCCTCTGAATTGCAGTTTCCCTCTCAGTACTCCTTCCTTAATATTAATGTTATGGTAATTCTCGCATGTAGAAGGACATACAAAGTTAAAGCACATAAATGATTTGTAAGTGGCTCATAATGGGGAGACAGTTTGCTTTATTCTATACATCTCATTTACTTCAGTACTGTAAATGCACAAGCTTCTCACAAATACTCTCACAATGACCTCTGTCTATGTTCTATGCAGGTCCAGGCTCCTATAATGTCTTTGAACATGGTTTAGCCAATGAAAGTTTAAAAAAGGCACAATCAGGGCAAATGAGGAAAGGAGGCTTTGGATCCTCTTCTCAGCGCATCTCTATCTTTTACAATAAGAACTCAGAAGAAAGCCCAAGTCCTGGACAGTATATGGTATGATACCTTGTTAAATAAAAAAATAAAATAAAATAAAACTTCTACAACTTTTATTTAACAGGTACTAGCAGATTGAAGGCATAAGACCAGTCCCTGAGTCATTTAGCTAAATAGCAGAACATTTTCACCAACAACTCAATTTAAAGTTAAATGTTTTTGTGAAATATCAGGAAAAAAAACTGTTATCAGACTTTGGAGACACATTTAAGCTTTACTTGAAAGTATTTAATAAAAATAATAAAAATGCATTGAGTAGTGCCACCAAAAGAAAACCCTAAAGTCTTAAAGTTTTGCTTCAAATATTTGAGCGTAAATATAAACAAATGTGATCCACTCGGTAGAGTTGAGAAGGTGCAGGATCCTCATCAGCTGTTTAGCACGGAGGTGGACTACTAATGCTGTGGGGTTTTCTTTTGCAGCCACTGGTGTGAGAATCATTTTACATATTGAAGAAAAATGGACTCCACTTTCATGTTATAGTAGTAACAATGCAGTTATCAGACATCCCACTGTAAGAGTAGATGCTCATATGTTCCAATGATGCTCTCAACCAGACCTCAAAATCTACAATAAACAGTTTCAAAAAGCACAAAATGAAATTTTGAATGCAACAACATTAAGGTGAGACTAATTAGTACAAACTGTGCTATGCTCTTAGTCTCCTTCTCTTTATTTGCAGTAGGATGCTGAGACCCTGAGTAGAGCTGGAGGAAGAGTACTGGGGTGGATATATTTCTTTCTTCTTGAAGAAGTGTGAGTGTGTTTAAAACAGCACATTAAATAAACTTTTCTTTGGTTCAAACTGAACACTACTTTGAACCTTTATTGCTCTTTACTTTTTTCAGTTTAAAAAAAAAAAGCTAATTTGTGCTTTTGCAAAAAAAAAAAAAAAGTCATATTCATTAAGTTCTTTCTTTTTTCTCTTAACTTTCTGGTATTTTCCCCCATTCCTTCCTCAGCCATTTTTCTTATCTTATTCCTTCCAAACTGACAACAATACATCTTTAATATCTTCATGCACTTGAGTGTAAATTCTTATTTAAAAGTCCAGTTCAAACTAATTGTAATTGTAACATTTAATTTTGTATAAGTACATGGTAGTTTTGCATATGCTGCAATGACTGAGTTCACTTTGCTAAAATTACCGGGTAGTTTTCTGCCTTTTCCTCTTAGCTCTTCAAATAAAGGCATTTTGCATTTATTTAACTTTATTGTATTTATTGTAGTTGTTGTTTCAGGATTAGAAACAACATTTATTGTTAATTCACAGCAGGACACAGCTACCTGCCTGAGCTGTGTAGCAAGGTGGGTGTAGTTTGGCTGAGAAAATAATGACAGTTTACAAATAACATGTTACAAGATCTGCTGCAGCATTTTGGTCAAACTGATGGTAAAGTTTGAGTTTGTGTTGTGTTAGATGGTAGAAATGTGCTCTTAAATTGACATTTCTCTGACTTTCTATCTAATTTTCTAAACTAATTGCTACCTACTGCAGATAAGATGCTGACTACTCTTAACATTTTGGTTCTACCTCAGTTGAGGCTCTTTACTAACAAAACTGGTGCCTTTTGTTGAGATGGAGATGTAGCAGTTAGGTGATTGGTGGAAAAAAAATCACTTGCAAGTGCATGCAAATCATTACTACAGGAGGATGCTACAAATGATATGAATTTTTTTCTTATGTTTATGCTTCAGCATTATGATATTCAAAATACATTATTTGTCTTTCAACAGCGCTTTTGGCTGGCAGCTGGTGTTTATTCTGATTAACTCCAAAGGTTAGAAGGATTATTTACATCTTGAGGAAAAGGTCTCCAGATCTGGTTTTAGCACTGCAAACTCAGAAATTCAGACTCTAAAGGGTATCTTCATTATAGAGGATTCATAGCCCATATTTATTTTATCTTGTAGATTTTTAATCATATTTCTGTTTCAGGTTCCTGTTGTTATGAGCAACTTGTGCTGTTTTATAAAATAAACTATACAGTAGTCTCTTGTAAGTGACACTCTAAGTTCCTTATAATATAACTTCAGTTGGTCTTAAAGCTTTTATTGTTTCCTATCGCGGTGCGAAAAAGGGGAAATGGAAATACCTGGTCCGTCTGTACATACGTGCATGTTGTGGGTGAGAGGTACCGACTTCCATTTTAGTATGGCTGCATCTAGGCGTAAGAAAGGTTTCTTTTGAAAACTGGATTGCCATGTCTAAATCCAAGACGGCCGCTTCCCGCCAGAGAAGTTGGTTGTCCACAACCCTTAAAATGGAGAAGGCCAAAAAAATCTAACGAAAAATGTAATTTAATAAATTCATTGCAATACAGGTAGTCCCCGAGTTACGAACGGGTTCCGTTCCTATTTCGATTTGCCATAAGTCGGAGCGCCGGCCACGTGGCGTTCGTAACTCCGGATTTTCGGCCGTAATTCAAAACTGAAAGCACATGGCGAACGGTAACGGCTTTTAACAGCTTTTTAAACACATTTTTTCAATGTAACACAACAACAGCGTACTTAGAACGCCATTTTAATGTTTCCAAGCGGTTAGCTAACAAAATACCCGAAAAAAAAAAACCCCCGAAAAAAACATAAAATGCTGCCTAAAAAAGGCAACGTAAGTTGTGATGACGTCACTGGGGGCGGCGCCGTAAGTCGATGGCGCCGTAAGTCGGTGACTACCTGTATATACAAAGTTTACTATACAAATGTTCTCAGTCAGCCATCTTGTGGACAACTTGGAATGTCCAAGCCACTGAGTGGCAGACTGTTGCAGGAGCTGATCAAGTGGAACTTCCTTGTTCTCCTCCTCATCCTCTTAACATTCAAGAGTTTTTTCCTGCATCCAGGTCACTTCTCAAAGGCTTTCACGTAGGCGTATACTGTGTACAAGACCTTAGTAAAAGTACACAGTAAACTGTACATGACCTTAGTACAATCACACAGTATACTGTAGTGTTACACATTAACTTTTACACATTAACTTTTAACACAAAGTTAGACTTTAGATACAAAAGTCCTGGTGAGGTTGGGGCATGGTGCGGGAGGATGGGGTGGGGGTGATGGTGTATCAGTTCAGGTATCTCCCACGGCTGCTGTGAATTGGTCATATGCAAACACTTATGTTTAATAATTTATTACATGTCAGCACCTTTGGTTAGAGTAGTGGGGCGTTCTCCTTGGAAAATATTACAGGACACATTGACCAGTTCTCTCACCTGCAGCCTCTCTCTAAAACTGAGGCTCTGGATCTCTTTTTGTTTAATCCCTGTATCATTAGAGTGGATGGCTTTAAACAGACTGCAACAAAGCACATGTTCCCCCCCCCCCCATTTTTACAGATGACAGAAGTCTGTTGCGACGACTGAGAACTTTAATCCAAGTTTATCACTTGGTGGAAAACTCGAGGCGAGATCCTGTTGTCCAAGATGAAAATACCACTTTGTGTATACATATATATCTTTATACAATATATATTACTCTACCTCAGCTTGTCCGCTCCTGACATCTGTATACCTGCTTTTCTGACCTCTGGGCTTTGCTCATCCCCTTGAGCACAGCACCACATTTCTGGACCTCCTTCAAAGATCAAGACCTGTAAAAACAAAATCTTCCAGTCCCGTCTTCCCCCACTTGTAAATAAACGTACTACTTCTTTGTCTCTTGAGCTTTCTGTGCTCAGCTCTGGGTTCTGGTAGAGCTTAAAACTCCTCAAAGATGACATGCACTTCTTGTAACATTGGTGAGACTCCCACAATTGTTCCTCATTGTGGGAACGTTCCAGAAATGTTAGAGGAGGTGATGAAGTTATTGTTTGCTTATGGACTCTTAGCAACCAAAATAATTATTATATTTGACAACATTTTAATGTTGATTCCTTTGGTCTTTGCATGAAGAAGACATTTTCTAATCTTATTATTGTCATGTATCTGCCCCCACCTGCAACAGCTCCTGTTTTTCCCTGTCTCTGATCACTCTTCATGTTTTGTTTCTCATGCTCTGATCCTGCCACTTCTCACCTCTCCACAGCAATCAGCTCTCATTCCATGCACCTGTTCTGCTCACTACTTAAGCTCCATGTTCAGTGCCAGATTATTGAAAACCTTTTGTGTTGGTAGATGTTCAGCGTTCATGCCAAAGCCTTGCCTGTCTCTCCTGTTTTGACCCCACACCTGTTTTCTGCACGACTCCAAAACCCCAATCTTGTCATTACTGTATATCAAATATATACACAGGATAAAAGCTTTGTCCTCATTAAAGAAACATACTAATTTTAATGATTGTGTCATGTCTGAAACTAGCAGCAGATGTGTCTCATGCAGCTGTTTTCAATTTTGGTATTGAAGCACACAGCCTGCCTGGTTTGTCATTCTTGCTGTCTACTTGGAGTACGTACGTACGTACATACATGCATACATACATACATACATTAAAAAAATAAAATAAAATATATATATACTTTTGGCAAAAGCAATTAACTACCTGATGTAAACTTAGCAAGAATAAGTGTGTTAAAACTCAATGCTTTATAAAGCAAAAGAGACAGAAATTACCAGGTCCTCGTGAAAATAACATCACGTGCATTAGTAACTGAGCATACATGAAGCAGATCCATTGAGAAATATGTAGAGAGAACAGAAATCAGAACAAGCTTCAGCGAAAATCTGCACAGTAAGAAATCAAAGGCTTGTTTTTGTAAAATCACTCCACTCCAGTCTTCCTGTTTATTTTCTATATCTCGTGCTGTCTGTATAACACGTCTTGCATGCTGAATTTTGTCACAGCTGATGCAGGGGGAAAGACGGGCATCATCAAGTTTGTCATAATTCTATTCGGCGACAAAACAACTCATATCTGCTGCATTTTAGAATCACCCTCTCTTTTGACACGCAGTTCATTCAAAAACAAAATGATTTGAAGTGGAAACGTGAAGCGCATTTATTGGGACTAGTTGTTGCCCTTTTTTGTAAACTCTTTATTTTTCTATAAGTTTTTGGCCTTTTAAAAATTTAAACAGATTAGTATTCTGTGACGGTGCGGTGCCTCAGTTGGTAAAGCTGTTGCCTCTTAGCGAAGTGGTCGGCAATTCAAATCCCAGCCCAGGAGCTTTCTGGCTGGAGTTTGCATGATCTCTTCATGCATGCGTGGATTTTCTCTGGGTACTCCAGTTTCCTCCCACAGTCCAAAACATGCATGTTAGGCTGATTGGTAACTCTAAATTGTCCCTAGGTGTGAGTGAGAGAGTGAGTGGTTGTTTGTCTCTATGTTCCTGTGATGGACTTGTGACCTGTCCAGGTTGTCCCCCGCCTCTCTAACAGTGACCCCCGTGACCTGAAAAGGAAGAAACAGATAAAGATACTGGATGGAGGGATGGATGTTATAGTCTGTGTTGAATTGAGTCAATGGATAAGACAGAGGCCCCAGACTTAAAATTTACAGCTTTTGGGCTATTCCCCAAACCTTGAAAAGGTATAGTTTAACAAGTAAACAAACATTTTATTGTCCTGTTCTTCCAGAATGGACACAGTGTAGAGACCAGGGATACTCACTGCACAGCTCGCCATGCTTTATTGGTGGCTCTCGTGACAGGTTACAACAATACGCCAGCACAGCCAATACATTTTTTAAACGTGCTGGCGCATTGCACAATAATTGCACATGTCGGCTCGGGCTGTGATGCAGTTTTACAAATAATATTGTGTTAATCTACTTGTTGAGGAGGAGGCAGGTCCGACCGGTCGGTAGAGGTAAAAAAAAAGAAATAGTTCTGTTAAACTTGATGAATCAGCTGATCATCACCGGCTGCGTGCGTCCGCTGACCCGCCGCTGGTAAAAAGACATACCTCCCCTACCCCCGTCCTGTTACTATCAGATGGATCAGCTGATCATCACTGGCCGTGCGCATCCGCTGACCCGCCGGTCAAAATACATCATCTTGTATCACACGATAAGGTGAATGTCAGTGTTTTAACGTCACGTGCCAAAAGTTAAAGATGTCTGTACTAATCTCAAATTGTCTGTGGGAGATTTCCTTTAGCTGTTGGACACATGGAGTGATTAAATATTGAACAATGACTTCAAGCTTGGTTGTGTGTTCTCACAAACATGGCTGACCAGATGGGGTCAACACCACTGAGGTCAAAGAGAGGACAGCAGCACAAAATACTAACTGGGCAGCCCTCCTTAGTAGAAGACAGGGGTTAGAGTGAGTGTAAAAGAACTCATTTATTTTTCTAATTTGAAAGCAACAGCAAAAAGGGGGAATAGTAGAAGAAAAATCTCAATTTCCATTTACTTCTAAATTTTTCCCTGATGGTTTTTCATTTGAGCTTGTTTTCTGTCCTGGCTCCATAACTGTCAGGACTTTAAGAAGATCTGAGGCTGTGTTTGGTGGTTCCACACAGAGCCCCCTTTTATACGCAGTTAATGAAAAATCACCCAGGGACAACTTAGCCGTAACAGTTCGACACATGCTGTGCCATAGCCTTAGCTGTATCCGTGGAAACGATTCTCCTCTCCCCCCCACTGGGACGGATATTAAAAAAGGTCTAATCAGGAAATATCAAGAGTATGAGAAGGTAGTTTGACAGGAGAGGCAGAAAATGTAAAGGCAAATGTATGTCTTTGTAACCCTTTTAAAAGCACGGGGATTTTCTTCTTTACTTTGACTTTAAAAGCTGCATCTAGTGGTAAAAGGTCAGCATTTTCATTAGAACATTTATTCACATTCCATAACTTTGAAATAAAAAAAAAAAACCATGCCAGTTACATTGAAAGAGTTTTGTCTTCATACGCACAAGAAAAATCTGTTATCTATCTTCTAAAGTGTTTATAAAGACTTTATTTCAAAATGTCTTCCTTTTTGAGCTAAAACATGTTTCTTTAGTTTCTCATGTTTTGTATCAAAGTCCAGTCCACTGTAGAAGGATAAAATTGCCACTGTGTTTGAGCAAATGCTGATATTTAACGTCAAATTATTGCTCGCTACTGAAGGTGGTGATAATGTTTTTGCCTGTGCATGTGTGAGGGTATGTGTTTGTAGGTTTAGCAAAATATCTCATGAACAACAAGACACATTTTAATGAAACTATCTGAAAGTAAGCACTTTATGTACATCTATAACTGAGCCAATCTAAATTAAAATGACCGCCCCAGACAACTAACCTCATGAAACACACAACTGGCTATAACTCAGGCAGTTTTACAGACATTGAGCTAGAATCTGGTGTAGTAGCTGAGCAATGTCTCCAACACATTCAAAGTCCCACACATGCAATTTTGCAACACCTCAGAGTATGGTATGACATCGCACATTACATTATTTACCAGATTTGACCCATACGGCTATAATTCTGTCCCTTTTCAGCATACTGTAATATGATTTTACGCTTAAACTCAGGACTGAAATGTAGCGGGTGACATGCATTCCTTCAAGGAATGCAAAGCATTTAATCTATATAAGTTGATTCTTTGGTTTCTTATCTTGTGACGTGCCTTGAAAGCATTTCTAAACTTCTGACTGAAAACCAGCCAGACATCGGCTAGCTGAAATATTTGTCAGATGTGTATTTTAGCCAGAGGTCCAAGTCTGACAGGAGTTGATTACTTGTCTGGGGCAAAGAAGGAGTCAGACATCTTGTTGCAAAATGACAGATATGAAAGGAGACATGATTAAAAATAGAGCAAAGAGAGTTTTCCCTCCTACTTTTATCAAGTGCTCTTTTCTAGGGTTTTTCTTTATTGCTCGTCTTTTTAGGTGTTGCTCTTGTATCTACTTATTTCTCGTTTTGTTTCTCATTCATTCTTATTTGCGTTCACCTCGGAGCACACTTCTTACTCTTCCTTCTAACCAAGATTCCAGCTTTGACCTGTTTGTTGTCGAGGTTGTGGGAACATTCAGGCTGTGCAGGGAAAGACATAAAGTGACATGTAATAATAAATGTTTCAACCACCAGGAGTGAATACATGTTTTCACTGAGGAACTGACCTGTGTCTTTAAAAACACTCACAGATAGCATTTTGTTCAGAGTTCTCACCAGTGCTGCTGTTTGAATCTTTGCTTTGGTTTTTGGTTGTGTGTGGCATTGCTCTACTTGTTTTTCTTGTGTTTCATTGCGTTTGAGTTATAGTTATTCAACTGAATTGTGTTTCTGGGGCATGTTTCAACAAAAAATAAACCATCCAGAGCACCTGACTTAACTTAGTTGGAAAAACAGATACAGTTTGATTAATGAGACTACAACGGAAAATCTCAAATGGCTGGGACCAAAATTACAAGAAACACAATTCAGATTGACCCACTATGCGAAGGTGCTATTTATAAGACTGAGTTTGTTGCAGCTCTTTGGACTAAAAAACTGTCTAGAGGACATGACTTACCTTTGTTGAATTTTTACCTGGATTATTGGGCATGACCTTTGATGTATCTGTTTAAATTTCTTAACTACCTCGCCTGTTCTCTGTCAGCGATCATCTTTTTACTCATTGCTTTTCTCAGTCCATTGTCGTTTCCTGATCTTTTGTTTGTTTTGAACTTCCTGTAGCCCAGTTTGCTTATTATTAAAGTGCTGTTGGCTCAGGTATACCTCCATCAGTGACAATTGTTTGCTTTGCCAAATATTTGTTAATCGCATTTCCTGTCTGGGACGAATGAGAAAATTCCTGCTCAGTGACCAGTTTTTGACTTTTTAAAGCCCAGATTAAGTTTTGCTGCAGAACTAGGTCGCCATACGCAGGTTCTTCTTCCAATGAGTTCAGTGCTTCTGAGTTAATTGTACTTTTTGTTCCAGTCTGCTCTTACAAGTCATTTCAGCAAGGCAAGAAGAGAAAACAAGAAGCAAACAAAAACTAAAGTATTTGTTTGTAAAAAGATCAAAACTAAGCTAACTGAGCTAGATGTTGACACTCAGGGTGCAAGGTGGCTAACAAGAACCAGTATAAATCCATGTGCTCCATGTTGGAAACATTTAGCTTTTTCTTTAGTCAGTGGAATTTCCCAGAAATTACACAAGACACAAGATGTCTTCATCGGATATTCTGGAGGGCAAAACGTATGACAATTGAAACTTCACAGAATCTGCTGAAAAACTGAGGGACAATGAAATAAATACAGCTGAAGACCATCTGGAACCATGGAGGAAAGCACACAAACATAAGAATGACTGGTTTTATTAAGTTTGTCATGTTCTTAAATCTATTGACTCACTATTTTCACCACAAATTAGAAGACTTCACCTAAAAAGCTTAAAATTTGCTGCAATTGATTAAAAAACAAACAAAAACAGTTGCCATATTTTAGCAAATGAGAAAAATATAAAAGCAGTGCAATAAATCTCTCCCTATAGCATTTCTATTGATTTAAACATAGACAAACTTCTAAAATAGGTAAAGACGTTTAAAGTTTTTGAAAAGTTAATCATGAAATTTATTTACAGTTTTCACCGATTCTTTTTAATTGACTTTTAATAGTCATATTTCTTTTCTTAGAGCCACTTTCAGTAACCAGTATTTGTTTTAATAAACGTTTAATAAAGTAATACTTGATGAAATGTTTCATAACCCCTATTAACATCAGTAAATAAAAATCAAATTCCAGCCTTTTTTCTAATCCAAAGATAATACAATCCTTGCTCAAACAGCTCTGTTGGCTCCACGAGTCCTTTGAAACCAATGCAACCAAGCAATAATGTCGCTGCCAGTCAAACAAATTTCAGTTTATCTGCATTAATATTTGTTATGCTGACAATGAGTTGCACTTCTTCATTCTCTGTTTCCAGTGTAACCAGCTTGATGGAACAAAACAGACAACATGGTTTTTATTACATGCTCCACCAACAGTGATTGGAAGCAGGCGTCGTGATTTTCCAACAAAATAACATTAAAAACAAACAGAAAAGAAAAACACTTGGTAGCTAGAAATATATTTAATCATGTCTTAGCAGCTCTTGAATTTGCTTGTGAAGATAATAAACTGTTCATTTTTATATTAATCCAGTTATAAAATCCAACAATTT
>JARVGV010001587.1:16800018-16835142 GCA_031762435.1 Hypsolebias longignatus | reverse complement strand
TGATGGCAAAAGGACATCCTATGCTTTTTATTTTTTTAATTCCTATTGAAAGTTTTATACCAAAAACATACCGTGATATATATCGTTACCACCACCCATCACAATTCATATCGTGATATGAATTTTATGCCATATCGCACATCCCTAGTTCAACTTTCTTTTCAAATGGTTCATATCAATTAGCACGATGGTCTCCAAAGGAAGTTCAGCAAGATCCTCCTAAAGAAAAGCAAGTCTATGTGGTACAGCTGTTGCCTCTCAGCGAGAAGGTGACCAGTTAGGATTCAGGTAGTTCGCATGAACCCACAGGTCTCTCTTGTAAATGAGTTCTCGTGACTCAGTGAGACTAACCTGTAGAAATAAAGGTCGAATGAAGAAATCACCCTCACTCACACTCAGGGATGATTAGAGTTACCAATCAGTCTAACATGCATGTTTTTGTTTGTGGGAGGAAACCGGAGTACCCGGAGAAAACCCACGCATGCACCGAGAGAAGATGCAAACTCGATCCAGAAAGGCCCCAGGGTTTGATCCAGTGACCTTCTCTCTGAGAGGCAGCAGCTCTACTAACTCAACCACCGTGCCACCTCTGTTCATTTATCATAAATATGAGAAACATTACACAAAAAACAAAACAAAATAAAAATACTCAATTGAAATAGAACCACACTGTGCTCATGTAGGACTTCTTTGGGGTCTGGATCTGCCGTTTGGGGACTCAGAAGACAGAAGTTGATTAAATCAAGGTTGATTTCAGACTAAAAGCACAAAACAAAAACGCCACCGCGCCTCACAAAATATCAATATAAAAGCTGAGGAAGGAAAATAAAACGAAGGGTTCTGCTCTCCGAGATGCGTCCAAGTTGCCGGAGTGCACTTTCCATCCCAGACATGAAGCCTCTCTCCTGCGTGGCAGTCAAAGGCGCTGAGTAAACACTGCTAGCAATTTAGTATAAAGGATTACTCTGCCTGCTCTCGCTCTGTCATGGTGATAAAACACTGGGATGGGAGATTAGTGGCTGCAGTCCTGCTTGTTCTCAGGCTTCTGAGAGAAAAGAGGAACAACACGGCGAAGGCCGTAAACACGACGAGGAATTTCTGATTTGGGAAAGGCGATGGAGTTCATCACGGCGCCTCGTTTTGAACTCATGACCATTTGGCAACGCCAAAGTGCAAACAAAAAGATAGAGTGGAGTCAAGATATGATATTTAATGTTCATATGTATATATGCTGGTTTAAACTTGCATGCAAGGCAGAGGGCAATATTTATTTAAAAGTAATGTCATTGCAAGAACTGACCCGTAGGCCTGTCACAATAAATTTAGCTGGGCGATTAATTGTCTCAGAAATTATTGCAATAAACGATGATGTTTGAAATTTGACAATTACTAATTATTGTCAAATATACAAATAAATGTTGGTTAATTGTATGCGTAGTACATTTTTTGACCACTGGATGGCAGCATAAGACTGTTTGAACCAAAGGATGGATAGTGAGGGAGCAAGCAACGTGTCTCTTTAAGAAAAATGGCCTTTAATAAAAAAAAATAAAAAATAAATCAGTAAAAAGTTTGCAGCTTCTTTTTGCAGAGAAAAACAACTTTGTACACAAAGGCACAAGTTTCAACCGTGAATTTTTGAGCTTCGACAAGACGGAGGTTTTTTTCCCCCGAGGTCGGCCTGTTAGCTTAGCTCATAGCTTAGCTTCTCAGCTTAGCTGCTTTTAACGATCCAAAAATGCGATCTTGGACGGTTAAAACAGATTTTAAAGATAAAAGAGAAAGGGAGGTGTCAGTGAAGAACACCAGACATAAGCCTTTTGTTATCCAGTGTCTTCAGAAAGAGAGAGACAGGATAAATGAAAATGAGGTCAATAATTTTCACTTATCATGCGATTAATTGATCGATTTGTTGTTTATCGCGACATGTCCAGTGACATATAGTACTGCAGAATTATATGCATTAATATAATAATCCTGGTAAGTTTCTACATGTTCAGGAACTCACAGAAAATGTCCAAACTTCATATTAATTTAAGTTTAAACAGAAATGTTGATCCTTCATGAGCTTCAGTACAACTCGTCTCTTATTCTAAGAGATGAGATAATAAGGGAGTATGTAGGCAAACCGCGATCACAGCTTAAAGAGTTTTCCTCCAGCAGCCTCCTACAAACTCTAAAGCACTTTTTTATTTTACAGGATTCAGTTTCTTTGCACTTAAACTTAATTGGGAAAACAGTTTAGATTAACAGGAGCGTAACGTCTAGGAGAAAATGTTGTAAAAACTTCAACAGCAATCAGATTAATTACAACAAAACAAAAAAAGTTTATATCTCCACGATGTCTAGCTGGCTCTTGATGGAACTTCTCTTCCAGCATGATGCACACTTTGAGCCAACCAGAGTGTTGAACTTTAAACCAAGGCTTTTTGTTGCAGTAATTTTCTCTCTGTAAACAATGTTTTCCTTGTTGAATCCTAACGTTGAGCCGTGATACAAGTGTGAGACAGCCAAATGCAGCTAAAGCTGACAAAGTACATATGAGGACTGATGATGGTCCCCAGTCTGAGAACAAGCTCAGTCTGACGAGTTCTAATCCCGTCATTGTGCCGAGGATAAACCCTTGATTTGGACAACTACATGACTGCTCCTCTAATACCATTCTCGGGACAAATCCCACCCGTGCAAACACTGCAAAAGTAACTCTGTGTCACAATTACATGTCAGGCAAACTGAACATTATGGCCTCGCTGGAGGAGCTGCGAGCATCGTCGTCCTTTTGAACAAAATGCAGAAATATGAACAACTAACGTGTTTTAGAGCAGATAAAAAGAAGCATTGTCACATTGTAAAGGTCACTTGAACTTCTACAAACAACTTCTCACAGGAACAGATTTGTTGATCGTCAAAACTTTTGCATTGGATTTGATGAGCCATAAAAACACGACAAATTAAATGGACTGCACTTATTAAGCACCTTTCTATCTGATCAAGACTCAAAGCTCTTTACAACACAATCTGTGTCTCATTGACCCATTCATACAGCACTCTACTAGATCTGTGCTTTATCACATTCACACACCCATGGGACACAGGGGTTTAGTGTCTTGCCCGGGGACACTTTAGCATGTGAGTGCTAGTGGAATCGAACCCCCAACTCTTGCATTGGAGGACGACTGCTCTAACCACTCAGCCACAGACGCCTCATTAAAATTAATGAATTAAAGGAACACATATTACCTGTTGAGTTTTAAACCAAGATGTTATGATAGGAAAGGACGGGGTTTTAGCTGATTTGGTTAAATCTTGTAAATTACCTTTTTACGTGCGTTGGGCTCAGGATACGTGTTGGCAATGACCCTCAGCTGCTACCAAACTAGAATTTAGATCATTGGCATTTAACATTGGAAATTCAGTGGATTATAAGATGTTTAGCAAACACTGCAGACCAACAAATGCACACCTGGGCATAAATATGATCACATTTTTGCTTTAGGGAGCAGAAAATAACCAAAATATTTCACCACATATAAAAAGCTTGGCCACTCAACTGTGCAACCAAATCCAGAACAAGAAAATTTTGTATTTTGTACTTTTATACTATCAGAAGCAATTTTTTTGTTATAGATTACTTCACTTTAGAAGAGCCATTCTGTTTCTGTCCTCCGTCACAGATCAAAGAGACTTGGAGATACCCCACATCCGTCTATCCCGTTCGATGTGAGCTGGATAACTTAAAAAATAAATAAGTAAATAAATAAAAACAAAAAAGTTTGGTACTGACTTCCATTTTGGTGTGTGGCTACATCCACGCATATGAAAGGTCAATATCGAAAATTGGATTGACACGCCAAAATCAAAGATGGCCCCCACCACATACTGTATATACAATATGTAAACAGACTACAACGTTTATTTGAGGAAACTACAGTTTTTTTTTATTGCTTAAAAAATAGTTTATTCAAATGACTGTGGGGTGGCCGAAGATTATTCTACAGATGCCAAGGCCACCATTGCCATCCCCCCTGGCTCCGCCACTGTCCCTGGTGGTGGATAAAATTGTTCCCGCCACTCGCCAGGATCTGTCACTTGACCTCTCTTCTTCAACACAGTGCAACTCTTACCTGTGCTACTTCCCTGTCCAATGCCACTTCAGAAAAACACATCTGAAAAACTACAAACCTTCACTGTTCAAATCCCTCAGCAACATAGTCACTTTTTGAGACGTCACCAAAAACAGACAATAAGCTGCTCATAAAAATTAACACTTTAGAGGAGGCCTCGTAATCTTGACTCGAGCTGCATAAATTATCAATCAATAGATAATATCATCATATGAAATACAGACAGAATATTATTATTAACTATTTCAACAATTAGTTTCTTCGTCTGCAGACATGCTCACTCCGTTTGACAGTACAGGTCAGTGAGTAATGCAAGGTCAGAGAGCTGCTGCAGAAATAATCTGCTTCTTGTAGTGAAGAGCTGCTTCACTGGCTTCATATAATCAGAAAAAGAAAGATGAGCTGCTGCTTTCTGTCCTGAACAAACTACAGAAAACTGTAACACCAGGAACGTGACAAGCACAAGATGACCCAGATATCAGTCCTTAGCAACAAACCCAGGAGTGACTAAATACGATCTGTGAGTATACCAGGACATGTGAATAATTCTTCAGCTTTTCATCCTTCATTAGTTTATTAGCTTAAAAAAATACAATTAGAAAAAAAAATCAGTTTTTCAACTCCTCACTGCCATGAAATGTGGAGAATTGTGTATTTTCTGTGCCTGTGTATGTATGTCTGTTAGCAAAATATTTTATAAACATGTACTGAAACTCACGAAACATAATGAAAGCATGTACCTCTACAGTTTACTGACTGCTGGAGTCCTCCTGATACAAAATGGCTATAACTAAGTAGATTTTGCACATGTGCTGATTTTGGGTGTGGTAGTAGCTAAGAGTGCTCCTCAACACATACTCTGAGCACCAGCAGATCAAAGTAAAACTTTACTGTAAAACACCAGGCGATTTGCATCCTTTCAATAAATGCAGCTTTTGATTTTGTTTTCATTTACTCGTTCTAAAGTAGGTCCTGGCTCTGATCCATTGAAACGTTTACTAGAGATCGGACAAGAATCCGAAAGATGAAGCCACAAAAGGTGAGAGCCCCCTAGTGGCTGGTTCCTGTGCAATAAGTAAACCCTGTAAGTCAATTCTCGTCCCTGTATGTAAACAAATGGGATGTTTTCCTGATTAAAAAAATAAAAATACACTTCAGCAGATCAAGTGTGGATTTTTTGTTGATTTGTGTAGTTTTTACCTTGAAGCTTAATGGTAAACTATGCACCTATTTAAAATGTGTTTAGTTATTTGAGACATCAACATGTCATGTGAGACTGTGACTGATCATTTAACAGCCTGTTACCAAGATGGGAAGGTGTGTAGGCTTTAAGGTGCGACTGGAGGGTACAGCTCCACGTCTCATCGTTATAAAAATACAACATGGAGGCATCCAAAATCGAGACGTTTCGCCTTCAGTTCTGGACAATGGAAGTCAATGGAGTCGTTTTGTTTATCCTTATTAATGGTGATGCTCGGCTCCAGTACTGAAAACACCTTAGTACAGGTATATGCATGGGATGAGAACCAGTACTTCTCATGCTTTAAGAAAGAAATAAAAAATAAAAAGTTTATTTCAAACAACTACTACACAGAAATAAATGCAAACTTCCTTTTTTAATTATTTTAGTAGACTTTTATTTATAGAGGTTAGTTCCCATTGAGCCTCAAAGACTCATTTACAAGAGAGACCTGTTACAGGCAGGTGAGGAAAAAAGAACACAAGGATGGAGGAAGCTAAAAAAATAATGTCTCACATCATTTCCTGGCCGGGAAAGAGTATAAAAGATGCAAAAAAGACCTTGCACCATAAAGCTGCAACATACAATGACATCATAATACAGTACATTTATGCATAGGGGTCGACAAAGTTGGTGAATTATCCATAAACACTCCAGAAAATTCCAAAGTTTTGATAAGACGGTGTAGTGTTTATTAGCATCATGGTTCCGATAAGGCCACAGATGACCTCTGGAGTGGGGGTGGGCAGGCAGAGCTTCTAGGTTGTTTTCACACCTGATAGTCCAGTAGACTCGGTTCGGTTGGGGACCAGTATTCATAACTTTGTTTACATTTGAGCTGGTGCGGATTGCATTCACACTGCACTGTGCAGTCGAGCCAACGTGTTCGAACCAGTCTGTTCTCTCACTCGCCTGTGGTGGCGCTGCACCAAGAACTACTGAAAGAAACTACACAAAAACTTCTGAAGAAGACACTTCTTCTGGAAATAAAAACAAAAACGGAGTGGTGTCAAGTTTTAGCGGTTGTAGGAGTTCTATTTTGTCATTTTTCAACAATGGACTCAGCATGAGCGGAAGATGAGGCAGAAGACCATGGAGAATGTTGTTTTTCACACAAGGTGGCTGAGAAGGCTCCGTATGAGGTATAAGAAATGCACGTTTGCCCTACGCTGCAGCCCACTTCCTGCTTTTGGAGCAGTCTCCATGCAGTCCACTTGCATTCACATTGCATTTAAACTGCGTCAAAGTTCAATTCAACTGAACCGAGACCTAGGTTTTTAGGCAGAACAGAGTTTGCTTTTTTGGTCCGCATCAAAGTTTGATGGTGCATTCACACCTCCCCAAACAAACCAGACTTTCTAGGCAAATGAACTAGAGTTCGATTAAAGTGGACTAAACAGGGCTGGTGTGAATGCAACCCTTATTATTGAGGCCCTTTGATTTACTGAATGAGATCTGAGCAACTATTCCACACGTGCTGAGATCTGGTGTTGTACCAGGTTCCTGACAGAAAACATATTTTCATTTTTTCTCTAAGGGCTGTTTTAATATTAAACAATCATGCATAATTCAAATACAAAATGTCCATCCTCATTTATCATTTCTACCTTTTTATTTCTGGTTGCCTGGGGGTCTAACTTAACTAAAATTGGGAAGGAAAAAAATCAATTTCATTAACAACTCTTCAAGTTAACAATTTTCCTCTCAGTGTTTTACCAGAATCTTTGTATATTTTGTATTATACTTTTGCCTTAATGTATGCTTTTTACTTAACTTGAAAATCCCTGGTACCTCAGAAAGGTAAAGCATCTCTTCTGTAATGCTTGGTAATCAGAAGGCTACCTGGTAAGCTTTTTAAATAATGCATCATCCATGTTTAATGTTCTTCTCTGTGTGATACACAAGTATTGGATGTCTGCTCAGAAGTTGGCACGAGCTAAAGAAATATTTTAGCCCTTCCAGCAAGAGGAAGGTTCTTAAAATGGCAGACTTGCTGGGTACCATCATAATTGCAAGCAGCTTGTATATTTGTGTGCTCTACAGTCTGTGAGCACAGCAACCACACTGTGCTTCAAAGCTTCTTTTAAAAATGCAGCAGTAAAAAATGAACATGAGAGATGAGCGTGGCTCCATTTAATGCTTCATTTCCTTTATTGTAGATGTTAGGCCAATCTGGAGCAATTCTTGCATTTATAGAAGCACAAAATTATACTATTCTTGTGCTGCAATTTACCAGCAAGCTAAATCTCTCCCAACAAATGATGTTAAGTCACGACTCACAGCCCTCAGTGTGTTAGAACTGCAAACACAGCAGAGGGAAAGTAAATAAAAACACAATAATGGCCCCAATTTAAATAAGACCATTAGGTATTTGCTTAAACCATTTTTTTTTCACATAATACATTTTAGGGATTCGTATTGATTAGTTGGCATGTTGTAATTAATTATTGGCCTTACTTCTACACTTTCAAGTAGGGCTGGGCAACATGGACCAAAATTAACATCTCAATTTTTTTTTTTTAATAAATTGCGATACACAATATGTGTCAATATTTTTTTCTTTTCATAAAGTAATAACAAAAATATATTTCTGAGTCAAAGCTTTGTCCCAGTTGTCACACACGCACATTTATTAACAAACAACTGTAATTGAACAACATAACTGTCTAAAATATAAACTATTTATATTAAAGTTTGTTTCATAGACATTTATTTACATATATTAAATATTAATCCTCCAGCTGCACTGCCTTCATGACGTTAGTAAGCATGTGTGAAACAGCACGTGAGGGAGAAGGAGGGCCTGCGTGAACGTGGCGGCGCAGATGGGAGATATTTGAATTGCAATTTCTACTCTATGGTTGTGATAGAGCCATTTTAATAATCGTAAATTGAAAAACTTGATACATTTAGTATATTCGATACATCGCCCAGCTCTACCTTCAACTGCGTCCTGTTTTCAAACACCTGAAGACCTGTAATGACAAATAATACACAGAAACAACTTCTTTAAGAATTCAAGGATATATAGATGTATTTAGTGTCAGCATCCAGATATTTCTTACCATTTATATGCACACCAATCAGTTATTTTCCAAGAACCATCACAAAACGAGTGAAGAGTAGCATTAGTCGTGTCAGGTCTACATTTAATCTCCTACTTTGAGGCTTGAGAAGAACTTTACTAGTAGACTAAATGTAACTGTTGCACAATCCTTTCATCACATTGACTTGCTCTGTGCAGACCTGCCTATCAAAAGTACAGAAAGCCTCTGCAAAGAGTGCTATAGGACATTCATTTTCTGCCTGTATGTTTCCACATGGAGCAAAACCTTCTTGCTTGATGTCCTATTGAGTTTTCCTCTCCTTGACACAGAGCCGAGGTGACCGGAGGTTGCCACAGATTTAACTTGAACAGAGCTGGTCTGTGAGGTTTAGCAACATATTTCCTTTTTTGTTTGTTTAAAGGCATCATTTTCTGTTTATTTATTTATTTTTTCCCCACATAAAGGGCATGCCAAAGGGTTGGGTTTGTAATGTTGGAAGCAGAACAGAGATGATACTTGTTCAGCACAGACAAGGACAGGCCATCCAGATGTCAGCATAATGTTTTTGAGCAGTAGTCTCAATTCATGGACAGTTAAACCAAGCTCACGTTCATTTTGACATTTTAGCTTTTATAAGAGGGTTCGCCCAGTCCAAAGTTTTGTAGATTATCAAAGTGAGCTCGGGAATTTACATTGATTACAACCCCAATCAAAAAGTGAATCCAAACACACAACAAAAAAGACCAGCTGATGTAAACAACAACAACAACACAGAGTGAAAACTGTGTGAAGAGATGTGCTTTTATTCATATTTGTATAATTTCTCACCCAGGGACCACAAGGACAGTAAACTACATCAAATTCCCAGCAATAACTCGTTCAAACATTTTCCTTCTTTTGTCTTCTGTAGAAAAAGTTGACAAACCAGCACATTGCCTCCAATTGTTAGGCTGGTTTTACAACAGTAGACCCTTAAGTAGAATGCTGGCTAGTATTCTAGTATAAATCTGAACGTGTGCACGGGGTCTCTGTGGCTTGCAGGCGCTAATGGGCATGTTGAACCCTTAAATGCAGCAAACAACTGGCCCTAAACATGACCCCTGAAGGACGTGGCAGCTGCTCCTTCAAACTCCTGGATCTGTCGTGTACTGCCAGACCAATGAGTATCAAGAGGCACGTTGCAGTACATATATCAACATGCAATGGGTTATGTAGTGTTACTGCCACATTACCTGTATACACTTTGTGCACTTAGATGGTAATTGTTTGAACAGCACAGTGTAATAATGACATATATGAAAAATAAACTGATTTTCTTAGGTTGGTCCATTAGAATAAGTTTGAAGAAAGAAATTTGGAACTGACCTTTCTTTTAGAAACTCATGAACTGGGAGACTACAGTTGAACTGGGATACATTGATACTGCAGATGCTACACAAACTACTCCTCAGCGACCTCTTGCTTATTTTAACCAACACCAAAACATTGTCACTCTCTTCCTCTTTAGCTTTTCTCATTCTCTTTCTGCTCTTTACAATAATCTATCACACTGGATGCAGAAAATTAAAAAATGCTCTACCATCAAAGGGGCTTAATGTTAAGCAGTGGGTGGAGATGATGAGGAGGCAGATTAGAGGTACCCAAATAATCATTAATCTAGTTAAAGTTAACAGGGTGACACTGGAAATGGCACTGGAACTTAAATCTTCCTGACTGAATTGTTAGTTTGAATTTCCCATCCACTGAACAAATAAAATGGTCAAACATGTAGGCAGAGCAAAAAGGAGAGAGTCATGTTTTTACAAGGAGTTAGAGCAGCTTTGCTTGAAAGCACAGATGTTATATATGCAGCTCATAGATAATCATCTATCTGTCTTTCAGCCATAATTTAAAACCCACACTCGCTTCAGTAGTTTAATCACAATGTAAAAATGGCATCACAGGACAATACAGATGTGATAGAATTGGTAGCAGAGTATTTAAGAAAGCCCAGCCTAACTGAGTGTGTCGGAAAAAGCTAATCAATGAACGATGTGGTTCCTGCCGAGCTGCAGTAATTTTTCATGCATGTTCGAATCAATTCCAACAAAAAAACAAATGCAAAACCCCACTGAGGCTCTTTTCCCATCAACATTAGTAGTAAAACATGAAGTTAGTTGATGGCTGCAAATGATCATTCAAAAGCCGATTGGCAGTTTGTTCTCCACAAGGGAACACAATCTCTGTTTAGGCAGGTGACTTTGTTCAGCTGAGAATTTCTTTCTCAATGTGTTGTTCCCTGGACTCCTTTAGCCAGCAGCATGTTTTAACCCTGGTTAGGTCAAGGCCGCGCCTTGACGAAAAGGTCTTGTTGCAGAACACATGCTGTCAGGTGGGCCACCTCAGGTAGGAGTCCATGCTGCCTCCAGCTGAGGCTGCAGCTGGAGCAAACAAAAGCACACCGCCTCACTGCAGAAACAGAGATGGCTTGATTTGCACTTGTCTCAAAACCCCTTGGGCTCATTTGTGTCAGTGTCAACCAGCTGTTTCTCAGCTCTTGTTTTTTGCTCCTTTTGTATCCTGCATGCACGCTTTGGGATTTTTTTCTCAGGTGGATGTCAATCTTGGGCAGGTTTTGAAAGAAAAAAAAAAAAACACACAAACAACTTAAGAAAGAAAAAAATATAACCATGTCTTCCTTGATTTTTTTTTTTTTTTTTTTTGACTGGTCTCTCCTGCAGGAGTTGCTACAGCAAACAAGTTTGCATTAAAGATTTGGCAATTTTTTTAAATAACCAAACCCTCATCTTCGGGATTATGAGATTGCAGCACTGATTACCGAGCCACCTCGTCTACCTCATTTATAATTCTGATTTGAAAAGACAGATAGATCACATGCAAATTTCAAACTAAAATCAGGCAATCGGAAATAAAAAATATTATCCATACAGCGTTAATTACAAATGTCCAAACATCCCACAAATGAGTATTGGTGGTCTTAACTGAAATGTAAGAATGAATAAAAATCATAGGGGCATCACACAAAATTATGTTACCACAACAGTATTTATGTAACATCCCCATGTCATTTTGTCAGCATTGCTGATGTTTAATTTATCACAACTGACAAGTTTATCAACATTTCTAAAATATCAGAATGAAGGTTAGAGTTTGATTACAACTATAATTGAACTTAAAGTCCAAATAAATGAACAACATTTATGTAATACACTATTTTAGAAGTGAAATAGTTTGGATACTTCTGTAGGCTAAAGTATCTATTCATAAAATGGTTTAAAAAAATCTAAATGTTCTCAGTCTGGAGCCCTGATGGAGATCAACAATTAAAACAGCATTAGGTTTAATTGCTTCACCTCAGTGTTGTAAAGCTCTGCTCATGTGTTCAGCTGTTGAGACAGCAGAGTGTCTGCTGTGCTGCTGTGTGATGTTCTGATGGTGGACTGTAACCAAAGACACCTCACCAAATGTATATCTACATGTTGTTCTAGAATTGTGCTGCTCAAGGTGGCTGCATGTTGGAGTAGCTCTTACATTCATTCTGAGATTTAGCTTTTGAAAACTTTAATTATTTTTTTTTTATGGATGTAAATGGGTTTTTTTTTTTTTTGTTTGTTTTTTTTGGATGATTACGTCCTCTTGTATCAGATGTTGTGCCACTAGAATGATTTTTACTAAAACCTTTTTTTTTTTTTTACTTTTGGACATTTGCCATGACGCGTTGCCATGACAACAAAGTGGTTTTCTACAACTGGGAGCAGCTGATTGACATCTCAAAAACTCAAATAATACCTCAACTACAGCCCCAAATTCAAAATGAATTGTAAAGGAGGCGCCGTGGATTCATTACCATCTACCTGGAGGCAGTGCTCGAGTGCTTGACTGCTGAGATCTTGGAAGTAGCTGGAAACGTGGCTCGTGACAGCAGGAGGGCCGAGATCGTACCTCGGCACCTGTAGTTAAGTCAGTGGCGATGAGGGGCTCAGTAGGCTGCTGGAAGAAATGGCCATCGGTCGGGGAGGAGTTCTGCCCAGCATTCAGGCAGTCCTGCTGTCCAAGAGGACTGAGAGATCTGCTGGGTCTGAGAGGATGGATCAGCATCTGCAGCCAGTTTCTTTGGATCCGCTGTAAGACAGACCGCCAACAAGAGCTATTTCCTGCCCACAGCCATCAGCATCTATAACAACTCGAAACCAGGACGATAAACTACAACAACAATTACCATAAGTTCCCTTTGGGGTTAATAAAGTATTTTTGAATTTAATTTAATTTAATAGAATTTGATTTAATTGAAATGATGTGGACTGAAGAAAGTAATCTGCACCATGTGTCCTTTTTGTGATTAGTTGCAAAAACAGAATAAAACCAGATCCAGAAATTATTTAAACTTAGCCTGTTTCTTATTCGGGGTTGTAATATTAAAAATGTATTGTTTCACTTAGGTGTTTATTGAGCTTAGAGCCATTTAATATGTTAATTTTTTATTTTATTTTACATAGTTAATTTGTGTGCTTTAGCACCTGCAGTGCCAAAGCTACCAGTACCTGGTTTAAGAACCATGGTATCCCTGTTCTCAATTGGCCAGCAAACTCGCCTGACCTTAACCCCATAGAAAATCTATGGGGTATTGTGAAGAGGAAGATGCGATATGCCAGACCCAGTGATTCAGAAGAGCTGAAGACCACCATCAGGGCAACCTGGGCTCTCATAACACCTGCGCAGTTCCACAGACTGATCGACTCCATGCCACATTGCATTGCTGCAGTAATCCAGCCAAAAGGAGCCCCAACTAAGTATTGCGTGCTGTACATGCTCATATTTTTCATGTTCATAGTTTTCAGTTGGCCAACATTTCTAAAAATCCTTTTTTTTTTTTAATTGGTCTTACGTAATACAGTATTCAAATTTTATGAGATACTGAATTTCGGGTTTTCTTTAGTTGTCAGTTATAATCATTCAACCTTTCAACATCTGCACCTTTCAATCCATCCATCCACCCATTATCTTTTACCTGCTTCTTCCATTTTGGGTCATGGGGGTCGCCGGTGCCCATGTCCAGCATTCACAGTACGAGGGGCGGAGTACACCCTGGACGGGTCGCAAGTCCATCACAGGGTCACATAGAGACAAACGAGACAATCATTCACTCTCTCATTCACACCTAGGGTCAATTTAGAGTTACCAATCAGCCTAACATGCATGTTTTGGGTCTGTGGGAGGAAACCGGAGTACCCAGAGGAAACCCACGCATGCACGGAGTGAAGATGCAAACTCCACCCAGAAAGGCCCCCGGACTGGGATTTGAACTGGCAACCTTCTCACTGAGAGACAGCAGCTCTACCAGTTGCACCACTATGCTGCCTGCACCTTTCAATCATCAACATTAAAAGAAACATTTGAAATATATCAGTCTGTGTGTAATGAAAGAATATAATATACAAGTTTCACCTTTTGAATGGAATTACTGAAATAAATTAACTTTATCATGATATTCTAATTTTATGACCAGCACCTGTTTACACCTCCAGACAGACAGACCGACCGACCTTTTCTGGCAAATAATAGTAATAAATATGCCTTTGATGTTCAGAAAGTGCCTTAGTTGAATCCAGCATTAGTGTGACGTTTTGCACTTGTATGACAAAATCTGTTTTGGACATTAATGTATCTTATTGTAAACTGGGAAAACATGTTTTATAACTCCAGGAATAACGTTCCATATGGACTCTTTGTTTGTACTTCATAATAAATGTCTACATTGATTATACAAGGCTACATTTTTTATTGAAACAGTTTTCTGTTTTGAACAAAGGCACCAGTATTGATCATTTCAACAAGATTACACAGTGCATTTTTTTTTTTTTTTTTAACTTTGACTCAAATTTGAAAGCATTGATTGAAGAAGCAAACACTTGTTAAGTGCTGTCATCGGACAGAGTCAAAATGATAGATGATGGGATAACAAAAAGCGTGAGATGTTTTAATATTGCCTTGGCTGATTGCAGTTTTTGACAAGTACTGCTGTCACACTACTTTGTTACATTATGTTATTCCACTTGTGTTGTTACTCTGCTTGCTAAGCTGCTTTTACCAATCAGACAAAAAAAAAATAAATAACAATACACCTACAGCTTCTGTGACACACAGTAAAATGGTAAAATGTGCTGAATTGTCATGCTATGCCTTGTAATATTGAATATATCTGCATATGTTGTCATTTCTATAAGGGTTGTAGCCCTTATAGAAATGGCAACGTGTATGTATGTATACAGTAGGTATTTAGTCTATTTTAGTTCACCATGTTATATTCTGAGATGAGGAAGAGCTCCATCTGACTTTAGAAGCTCATGAGGTTGTTATTAGCACTTGTCTGAAGTCTATTTTAAAGGTTGAGAGATCAAAAATATACCAACCGTCTATTGAGCTTCTTCCAGGTTTGAAGTACTAACAAACAGATCCAGCAAGCAGAAAAGTCTTACAAATACACAAAGTGTCTGTCATTTTACTGCTGATTACATCATATATCCACATGTAATAAATACCTGTTTGCTGCTAAATTATAATTAAGGAATTTTTATAACCACAGACGATCTTTGACGGTTCATTCAGCATGTTTTCATGTACAAAATTATTTTTCTTTCTATTAGTGATCCAAGCATGAAACACCAGATGACTCTACATGTATTTTTATTACACAAAAATCCCTTAACTCCGTTAGAATTAAAAACAAGTCTTTATACTTTATTACTTGCCTCTTCACAGTGGTAAGCATTAATGACTGTGACTACTGGTCCCGGGTGACCCAGTTTTACAAATGAATGTTCTCAAAGTGCCCTTGTATCTACTTTCACACTGGCTCATTCCTGCACCTCTTACATTATTTTTATGTTTATTTTTTTTTATTTTATTTAAAAACATTTAAATCATAGATACACATCTATAGTATACAGTTTTGGTCAGACAAATCCTCAGCAATGTTTCTGTAAAGACTTTTACAACCTAAAGGTTTACAAGCTGTGCCGGAGTGATGATGCTCGAACAGCAGCTGAAAGAGCTGTGAGGGATTTCATACAGAGCTCAGGGGGTGAGAGCTGAGTTGGGCTGACATGAACCTTGACCTTACACCTCCTTTGAATGTCAGCAAGTTCACACATGTGCACAAGTTAAAACACACACTCTCAAATGTACTGGGCCTAGGAAATTTTATATTTGTCACATCGCAGAGGCTTTAACACTGACTTGCAAACATTGTTGTTTACGCTATGCAAAAATCCATGGGAATGCAATAATATATTTACACAAATTTCTGGTTCCTTGTCTCACTTAGTGTCTTTCTTATTATAAACCCCCCCCCCCCCCACACACACACACACACACACAGTCTTTGAAGGTTGTGGCAGTAGCCATTAATGTGTTGCAGGGTCTCAGTAAGTAGCTGCAAACTGTTTCTTTCATCTTCATGGGACTAGATAAGAAGATCGGACTTGGTTAAAAAATCACCAGGACAGCAGACTTCCATGCACAAGCACGTTTTATCTCCAAAATACCAGCCTTTCAGGAACTTCCTTGTTTTCAGATAAGCAGCAACTATTTATTTCATTCTGTTCATTTCTATCTGTTCTCACTGCTCTTTGGCAACATTGCTGTGGCCAGTTGTTACTGAAGGGAGTATTGAAAGTTCTTCTCTGAAACATTATAGGAATAATGTGAGACACGAACACCAGTGACCCTGCAACTGGGAAGGAAGAAGTGAGTAAAGATAGCAGATGGATGAATTATTAGGAGTAAGGAAATTAATTTTAAACGTATTAAGCCTGTTGTTCATTTTTGTTTCCTGATTAAAAAAAAAAAAAAAATCAAACCATAACTTTGTTCAACTTGAATATTAAAGAAGAAGCCAACAAAAATCTTTATAGAAAGGCATTTTGTATGCTGGTAAATATGGCAGAGCAACAATTAATTTTATCTTTAAATAACACGTTTTGATGCCCTGGACTTGACAAATGTTATAACTATTAAAGATCACGTTTATCTTTTTCCAAAATCAGCTTCTTTTTCTAAGGCCAAACATCTTGGCAAATATTAAATAAAGAGAATCTTCACCAGCACGTTAAGTAGTTGGCTACTTGCAGTATTGATTATTGTTTAAGTTTCAAGTGTTGCATCTAGAGCAGGGCTACTCAACTGGTGGCCCGGGGGCCAAATCAGGCCCATGGGTGAACTCAGTTCAGCCCACCAATGGATTCATTTTTAAATAAAACTAGATTATAAACCATAAAACAAACTTATTTAATGGCAGTAACTGCTGAATGTCTGACCCCTGAGCTCTTGACTTTCAGTAACTCTGGCTTCCTGAGCAATTCACTTGACTAGCACTGCTGTAGAGTTTACATTTTAGTTCTGGTGGTACCCCAAAAATTTGTTTGCCACAGAGCTTTGGGTGTTCGGTGAATAGCAGTGAAAGATGAAAAGAGGATTTGCTGGACGGGTTCTGGTTACCTACATCCCTTTGGTTTGGTATCAAAGAGAATAACAGTAAATTATTTACAAAGTAATGTTCTTATCGCCACAGCACGTCAGCCTTAATGTGTCATTGAAATGCAAAAGATGTGTTTGCTTGCACCGATACTGAAGCTAAGGCTAGCTACAGGCTTCAAGTCGCTGCAGGCCGATAGCCCACAGTAATAACACGGTTCAGAGTCAAGATAAGTTAGTCTACCTGACAAATTAAAAACTTTCTGGTGAAATGTATTGTTGTGACTGTGATTTTAATACTAATATTTGAACTTAATGATTGCATTTATCAATATTATCGTAATCATAGAAAGGGCATCCATCATAAAATATACGTACATATATGGTATTAATATAATTACAAACATAATTCTATTGGCACCGTGCCAATCTGTGAATGTACTGCAAAATTAATGTACAAGATGAAAGATAAACACTTTAAAATATTAAGTTTAGGTATGTTGATTTATTAATTCAGCCACCAACCATAATTTATTAGAATTTGTGTTGAATTGTGTGGAATATTTGTATTGGATTAAATAGCATAAAAAAGTGATTATTGTAACTTAATTAACTACAAGGTCTGTAATTAACTAGAGTATTTGTAGCTACAGTATGTCCCAGCCATAAAACATGTTGAGCAGGAATGAAAAATAATAATAAAAATACACAGAGTACATTCACATTTTATCTTATTCAAGCCGTTCTCTGAAGTGAGTGTATTATTTGCAATGATTGTACCTTCTTGGCTTTTGTTCCGTTGTATAGATTGTTGTAGAAATTGACCTGCCCATGTGGGGATTCTGGGTTTTGTCCTTCACTCCACTCTCTTGCAGCTCCTGAGTGGCAGGCCAGAGCCAATTATCTTCAGCTGCTTCCCATCTACTGATGAGGACCTGCAGTGCTTAAAGCTGTTTGGATCTACCAGTCTCCGCTGGAACACTGTCCCTTTCACAGTACTTTGTCTGGCCCCGGCGTATCCCAGACTCTTTGTATATAAACTATGTGCTATCTTGTGTACTCCCTGTAGCTCCAGTTAGCAGTTCCCTCATGGTCTTGATCAGCCTTGAGTCTACTCCTGGAACCGGTGAATCGAGTCCTCCCTGGAACACTCCTCCGGAGCAGCAACCTTGAAACCAGAACCGTCCATCTGAACATCTCATCAACCAGCATTAAGGTCCATCCTGCCACACTCTCCTCTCACCTGATCATCTGGTTTTCCTCCTGCTGTCCTGAAATCGTCTGGTACCCTCCTCCAAACCTGTAACAAAAAAGGAAAACTCTATTTCCTTACATTTCTTAACACTCAACAATCTCTCATCTCCTGCAGTTCCTGCCAGCGCCCCTGAGTCACATGACTGAAAATAAAGCACAACTGTTTTACAACTGTTTGATCTCCTTTGTCTCAGTTAAAACTTTGGGTATTGAAACTACTAATCGGGATAGCTCACAGATTTTGTCCTGCTACTCCTCCCATGCACTATGTGCAATTTAAGCCGTGCACAACAAGTTACAACATTCACAAATGTTTGCTTCTGCATTTGCATAAAAGCTGGTTTGTTCATATTAATTTTAAAGACAAAAGGTTTGTGAGCCTTGAAGCTTCATGTGCAACTGCTTTAGAGCTGTGTAGTTTCCAAAACTGCAGAAGTACTAAGCTGGATGTTAATGATCTGACCTCCATTAAAGACAAATGAGAATATCTTGTTCTCTAGTCGCAAAAAAAAAAAAGAAAAGAAAATCTGATGCGTGGTTGCAAATTATCTAGTTTTAATACCAGTTCCAGAGCTGTACACAGTGAAACAACCATACAGATAAGTTTTTTGTGCATTTTTTAATGAGCTTATTTTTCCAAAGCAATACATTCTATTGCAGCTTTTATTTTGTAATTAATTTATTTCCACTGTCATTAAGGAAATGCATATATTTAATAATACAAAAATGCTCTCACTCACTCATCCTTCCGCTCCCTCTTGTCTCTTATCAGCTCAGTCAGCTTTTCCATTAATATTCTAAAATTATTAATTTCCCCCTTGTACTTTTTGGTCATAAAGAGGATGCTGCAGCAGCAAACTCCAAATTCATTAATCACATCAATATTGGTCACTGCTGGAAATGCAGTTGTAATTAAGTGTGATTTGAGGTTCTGGGAGTGTGCATGAATTAATAATGAGCTAATCAAAAAGCACTTGGCCTGATTGTCAGGACACTAACACCTCCAAACAGGAAGGAAATTAGGAGCCATCTATTCCTGGTTTATAGAGTACATCAGCGTCGTGTGACGGACTCCTGTGGTTTGTTGTTTTTGCTTGAAGTTCTACAATGTTGTTTTTCTTTTGGCTATTCTTTTCCGCATGGGTCAATACAGCAAGCAAAGCAGCATTAAATATTTGGCAATTATTTTACAGTGGATGCCCTTCTTGACACTACCTGGGCTTAAATATGCTGCTCAGGATTACAAGATGGCCGTGTTCACCACTGAGCCACTGAAGCCCTTTTTGTTTGAAGTTCTACAATTTGCCATATTAAAAAATAATAATAATTTGACACCATCTTACAGTTAGCAGCTTTAGGTGCATAAAGAAGCACAGGTGTGAGAATTATTCTTCTGGAATTCCAGGCAGTGCAACAAAAATACCCATCATTTGAAGTGCCATTTGTAAAGGTAGGGGCTTTTCTCTGGGGAAATTTAAGGAGAGATGATGATAGCATGACATCTCCCTCCAGGGCCATTTTATCTCCACTTCTGACCTTGTGAAGTTCAGTACATCTTAAAGTGACAGTTCAGATCTTTTGAAATTGGGTTATGTGGAAGCGTTATGGACCAATAATATCTTGCATGTTGGAGATGGCATGACCTAAAATGATATGAACTTGAACAGCATCTCAGAACATTAAAATGCATCTCAACTGAGTAACGTTCATGTGAAACCCTGCACTAAATGTGTGTCAGACATCTTCCATTCTAAATCTGGTTGCACAGACTGTCACCACACCATCAAGCCATGATGCTGGCTTAACCTTTTCTATATTGACCTTTTTGGCTAAGTCACTACCTTGCTTGGTGGCCCAGAAGCGCATGAGCAGCAGGTTTACTTCAATCCCTCATGCCACTTCAGTCATTACATAAATCACATCAAGATGGCAAGAAGGCATCTCAGACCAACTTTAAGCATTTTGTAAAACAAGTTTTAGATTAAGCTCCCCTGCACTGTTATCAGCAGAGTGACATCTCTTTGGTTACAAAGGAAAACAAATTAGCAAGAAAAACAAGCGTTGTAGCATTTTGTCAGTTTCATTGTGACACTGTAACACTGCTATTAAACTTTCTGTTGCAAGATGATCCTTGAACTTTTGTTTTTTTTGTGATTGATCCAGCAAACACTGTGATGTTGGTTTATACGTCTTTCATAGCACAGCTGATAGTGATTTTTGCATTGTTTTAATAACCACTCTTGGAATGATAATTTGAGATCTATGGCATATGTTGAAGAAACAGAAAAAAACAGCTTTATTGGTTGGCAGATAAACAACTGGCATTAAGTTAAATGTTTTAATTATATAGATGTTTTTAGTGCTTTTCAAAAAAATTTCTTGTTTAAACCAAGAAGATGAGATGTGGACTGCCATACGGTACATACCTGTGCATCTTTATGCTTGTCCACATTTTTACTAAATGTCACATTTATGAATAGTTTTCTATACAGCTATTTGTGGTGAAATAATCAGTAAGCTGCATGTATTAAAGCACAGGAAGTTATAACTGTAATTGTCCTTCTAATTGTATCTCTGTTCATTTGAGCAAAGCTCTTAGTTTTAAAACATGTCAAAATGTTTCGCAGTACAATTGAAAGAGCAATGTGAAATCACTGAGTCTGGAGACAACTGGAAACAGTAGTAAAGTATAAGTAAAGATACTTAACATTGCACTTGATTTAAATTATAACATCTCTTTCCTTCATGTCCTTGACTAACTAGAGTCACATTATTTCTACAAACCCAGGTTTGTTGTTTAACCGTCACCAGCCTGCTGTCTTCTCTCCGTCTTTATTTAGCATTACATGCATAAATACCCTCCTTAGTTTACATAAAAGCCATCATTCAAAGTGTTTTCACTTTTTTGACATTTTGCATTGAACTTGAACGTGTTGTATTAGCCTCTTATGGTAATTAAAAAAAGACGAGTGAGCAAGATGTGTTGAGCAGTTTCATATCATACTGAAGTCAAGACTCTGGCGTTCATTCACAAAATGAACTGCTTTAACTGATAACGTTTGTATTTTTAGACCATAACACAGATGAACATGGTAGAGTTTATACAGATGAGATCATTTATAAATGTAGCTTTGTGGAGAACAAATATGATTGTTTCAGGAAGCAATTCCCTTTGATGACTCTGATTCAATATCAGAAGTCCGTCTGGCTCCACGTCGGTGACTTCTGGATGGATTTCTTGAATCACTTTTGTAAATTCCTTTGGTACGGCTGCACCCATGCCATACACAATGTGGGTGACACACAGCCATCTAGGGAATGAGACTGTCGGTACTCATCACCAATACACCAGTGAAGTAGCTGCAATCGAATGCGAGGTCAAAGACCCAATATTATGGATGTTGTGTTTTGCGAGTGACGTTAGCAAACACACATACACAAAAGAACGGAAGCAAATCTTATTTTCTCCATCTAAAAGCATTCTCTCTCTCACACACACAAATCCCCTTACAAACACTCACATCTAGGTGTACCACCTGTGCCCCTCCTCTCCCTCGACAACCTTCTCTAATCCACTCGAATGTAGCTGGGTATTAGATTAGAAAGTTATAGATGTGATTATTCGTCCCTGGGCACAGTCATCTATTTGCTGATTAAAACATGAACTTGGGGCCATTATGTAACTGCTTAAAGAGATTAAACCTAGTCACCCTCGTGGGGGCCTGCTCTCTGTTGTACTGTGCAATAGGAATAACAGACAGTGGCACACATGACACTCACTTAGTTAAAGCTCCACAGGTATCGTGATAAAAGGGGAGAGTAGGAGTAGGACGTGATAAACAGCTACGTTTTGTACACTCACCAAAACCTAAATATTCTACATCATTTTAAAGAAACCCGCCGACCTATGTTTGAGGTGCACGTAGTGGACTGTCACATAATACGAAGCTGCACCCAGTTGGCAGCCAGTTTAGCATCAAGGCCGGACACAGCTTTCCTTTCATCTGTACAAAGATAACCAACTTTTTCTGATGAGATGCAGAGCATACAGATGTGAAGATGCCTGATTGGGGTTTAAAAGGACTGCCTGGAGGCTTTCAGTGGCTGCCAACCAACTTAACAGCTGTAGCAAGAGTGTGCACTGGATAGATACGAGGGGTGTACATCTGCTCATCTGTTTAGCAGGTGCAACAAGTTGTACCTGCTAAAATGTCATTTCAGTGGTGAATTTGTCAACCTATTACTACTGTATATATAATTATATAATATACATAATATTTCATTGAACCAACTGTTAAAGGCCCATCTGGGATGGGTGTTGCGAATTAGCTTTGCTATATACACTGTGATGCAGGCATCAGATTGTTTTGATCTATGTTTCTTGTATCTGTCCCTATCAAATAAACAATAAATAAATAAATAGGGCTACTATGACAATAGATTGTGTGGCTCTTTAAAGTGATGCAGTATTAGATAAAATATGTTCTAATACTTTTATCTAGTTGCAGATAATTCATTTAAAAATATGGGTCACCCCCACCTTTTGCCCAGTGACTGCTGAAGCTATGGCACCCACTCCCCATGACCCTGAACAAGACAAGTGGATGAAAAATTGATGGATGGAATACATCAGTTTTATCTTTGTTTACATGATGTTAAAATAACTGTTGTCAAACAGTTGGTACTGAACAGTTATCAATGGTCTATGGAAGTTGTAGCATGGAAAGAGCTACATTACGTTTAATTTTATTGTAATTGCCACATGCTGCCATGAAAGGTAGGCAATCAATGTAATTGTGTCTGTTTTTCTGGCTGTCAGTTTGCAAAATATCACATGAGTCAAGGAACAAATTTCATTGAAACTGTTAGAACTGTTTGAATGGTAGCTCTATTCAAGTTGGCCGCTATATCTAACCAGCCTTAAAAAACACAAAATGACTATAACTCAGGCTAAAACATGGTGTGATTGTAAATTAGAGGCATCTCCAACACAACACGTGATGACATCATAGTCAGCAAAGAGAACAACTGGCTCTGATGTCAGAGATTTAGACAAGATTCATCTGTCGTTGTCTATGAAGGTTCTGACACTTTAACTGCATCCTGGATTTAGATGTTACGAGTCGAAGGTGTTAAAGTTCTATATGATTTCAGGGTATCCTTGGTTTTCCCAAGTGACTGATGGTATACGGAATTCAACTTTGAAAAGTTCAACAACTTTCACTTAATTTTTGTGAGCAAATTTTCAAACCGTCACATTTTCCTTTACAATATATCTAGACAGTTTATTTGTTATTTTTGGTTGGTTAGCAGTATTTACTGCAACACTGTGGAATTAATAGTGCAAGTGACAAAGCTCCCTGCTTTATTAAAAGGTAAGGTTTGAGGTTTAATAAAAGCACAGCATTTATTTAACAATAAAATTTAACTTCAGCTAAACGGTGCAATAAATAAACTGAATGCAGCGTACTTTCAGTGAGACGGATGAGGGGCTGGAGAGTCAAACAAACTAAAACGCAGGTGCAGTCGAGCAGTTTCAGCAGAACTTGTGGCAATGGTTAGTGACATATAAAACTACTTCCTCGTTAAGTCATTGGCAATCAACATTAAGTGTCTGTGTTGTGCTGCAACATTGAACTGTGAAACCCCCCACTCCCTCTTTCGCCACTGACTCCAACTTGTGTAAGTGCTGATCTATATCCAAGTGTGCCATATGTTTCTTGTGAACCTTATTGCTTTCCCATTCCCAATAAAGTGGCAGAATAAAAAGGCTTTTACGGGTCCCTGCGGGTAGCAGCTACTTGCAGTGGTAGTCACTGAGCTGCAGGGCTGCTGCGGTGACAAATTGTACCAAGCACATATTTTACTATTGCCATTTACAATGCATGATCCCGGCTGTGCTGCTCAAATGGCTGTGCACCAAGGCTGACAAGAGTTATGGAAGTTGTAGGACTATTTGTGTTCCAGTATGCTTGCTTGCGTTGTGCACAATATATAGAGCTTGTTCAGTCAGTCATTTACTGTAAGCGTTTCTCCTTTGCTTTAGTTGAGACAAGTGGTTGCAAACATTTAGGCATAAAAGTTAAGTATACTAGTGGACCTTTGCTAAAATGACGCTACACACAAACAATATAAGTTTACAACTACAACTTTTAGAAAATTTAGACTCGTAAGAAGGACATCTTCACTCTATGGCTCTAGTAGACAGAATTTTGATTTCATTCAGTGGAATTTCTGGCTGAGATGAAGCAGGGCAGCCGACTCGGGACTCAAAAGTCCCATGCAGGCTCGATCCCCAGTCATTGCACATCTCGTTGTGTCTCTGCAGGACACCCTATCCCCAGTTGCTCCTCAGCCTCTTTCAACAGCTGCCCACTGCTCACCTGGGGGTGGATGGGTTAAATAGAGAGCCAATTTCACTATTATATGGGAACATACAATGATGACAACACATAACATATTATATAATAATGATTGTTATTATCTTGTAAGAGTCACTGAGGCTCAATGGGATTAACCTGTATAAATAAAAGTTGAATGAGAATTTTTTACAATAACATACTCTGCTCAGTTAATCATGAGCTACACTTGCCGATGTCTCAAAGCAAAATGTAAATATGAAAAATATAGACAATAACACATTGTGTTTTTCTTTTTGATTTAGCACAACATATTGTCCTGCATGAGATCACATCTTCTTTAGGGCCCTGAACATCCTGTCAGTCTCCATGGACAAACTGGTGAGAATTATTGTGCTTGTGTCTACAGAGGAACTCCCTTTCAACCATGAGCTGCTTCACATCGCTCGTTTCATTCTTAGTTTCCATTTGACGTCTTGCACAAGAGACAACTCCACTGTGGACATTTCACAGCAGGTTTGGTCCTCTGCAGATGTGTGGCCGTGAGGGGGCAGACATCAGGCAGTGAACTGTCGGGAAACACTTTGGTCTTCATTTAAAGCTCTCAGAGAAAGAGGCAGGAGATCAAATGGTACCAAAGTCAGATATAAATACTTCCATTGAAGAAAAAAAAAAAAAAACAGGAACGTTTGAAGTGAAATACCTTCATTTCCAATGGATAGTTGGTGTGGGAGTGGGAGTGGGAGGGAATTCCTCGCCATCATTAGATCAGGAAAGACTAAACGAACCGTCTCAGTTCGTTTCCATCCTCTGATTTGTGGAAGGTGCTGAAACAGGACCGGGGGGGGGGGGGGGGGTGGCCGAAACGTGGAGGAGCCAGAGGGCGGTGGCATTTCTCTCTCTCTGCGTAAACGGAGTCGGCGGAGAGGAGAGGAGGAGAGCAGCGAGGCAGCAGAGTGGAGGGACCACCTCTGGACGCAGCTTCAACTGCGCTTTGAGTCACGGACGCACACGGAACTCTGGAGTGGGGCGGGGGGGTCATCATTATTTTATACACCTTCACCTCCGCGCCTTGTGGACTCCATCAGCAGATCTTTGTACTGGAGGAGCAGAAGTGTGGGGGTGTCTTGTTTCCCCCGCCCCCCACCCCACCAGCACCACCACCGCGGACGGAGGAGTTTTGCGCGTGCATGTCTGTTAGCGCGCCGTGCCTGGCATGGGTAAAAGTGGACTGAGAAGTGGAGTGGCGCTCGGGGCTTCTAGCCTGGTGAGAATGCGCGCGGCGCGTGGAATCCTGCTCCTCTTGGCGCTCGCGCACCCGGGAGTCGCGCAAGGTAAGACAGGCTGGAAACTAAAAGCTTTGTGGTGCACGAAAAGTGACCAAGAGGCTGATTTGTTGCGTGTCAGTTGTCTCGTGCAGAGGAGAAGAGGAGTTCATCTGAATCTTTGATGTGTCACATCCACGCGCCTTTTTGCTTGAATAAGAAAAAAAAAAAAAGACATGCAGCTATTAAAAACAGTTTTCCCAAAAAAGATAGATTTTATTTAAATAAATGGTGCAAAAACGAAGCATGCGTGTTTTACTGTCAAATCTCCTTAAATAAGGGAGAACGTGACTTCAGTTGAAGTGCATGCGCTGGTTCTTTTTTTCTCACCAGACCTGGTCCAATAAAGGATAAATAATAATAATAATAAAAAAAAAAAATGCAGTTTGCAGATGCATCAAGCACAAACTCTGCATCACGGTGTGATGTTACAGCAGCACTTTGCGGGATCCACGCACGCTCCACTTGCTGCAATTAGAAAACTGATCCAAGCCTCTAGGCACTTAAAAGAAAAGTCTGCAGTTTAACACACAGACAACCTCATAGCTGTAAAAGACACAACTTACTGGCTGTTTCCATCCCCAAGTGAAACGTCAGGGGCATATTGAAGTGATATTTCACCCGCCACAGCTGGGGGTGTGCATGCACTCATCTCCTGTTATAGCTGGCAAACTGGCTGCTTTAACGAAATGCCCTTTCACACTCTCCCTGACCTTCTCACAGTGAAGTCGTGTCTTGTTGATCAAAAGAAAAAAACTATTGGTCAAACTGTCTTTTGTTTTAACAGGCTGTTTAATTCACTACACTTGCTCCGTGCAGCTTGTGGAAGCTTGACCTTATCACAGCCCTCTGGTGTTGAGCTGTTCTTCTAGTCTAATCTAACTCCACAACAAGTTATATTCCAGACAGTTGAAAAGCCCGTGAAAGAAAAACACAGTCATCTGCGTAGAAAACTCTAGGATGTTGTGTATAAATTGGTATTGACATTACAAATTGGCCAAGGGCTTTTGGAAAGTAATTGGACATGAAGCTGCTGTTACCTTTCTGTTTTTGCCCCCAGGGAACAACATTTCAGCAACTAACCTCCGATATTCATTATAACTGGTTTTTTATTTATTTATTATTATTATTGGCTCACTGGTAAATCGATAAACTGTGCAAATTAGGGACACATTTTGAGGAAGACTTCCTCCTCCTCTGATAAATAGCATCCTGGCACTAGATATGCAACTTAATGGTCTCTGAAGAGAAATCTGATAATTGGGACTTTTACTTCGTTCATGGCTGAAGATAAACTCCTGAAAAAAAAAGTAGCTTTTTGTTTACAAAGGTTTAAATTTATTGTTTTGTTTTTTTTTCCTCCATTGCTGCTATATTTGTGTCTGCACTGTCCCAAACAACTTCACTCATGTCTCCGGTGTTGTTTTATTGTGAACAGGGATTCACTTGCTTCTCTCTCTCTCTCTCTCTCTTACACACACACATACACACACTTGGGTTGTTTTGTGCAAATGGTTGATCTTTTTGATGCGTCAGAATAAAATTCAGTTCCCAATCCAGAGCTGATGTCGATTGAGGAACACAAATATTTGCTCCCACCAAATTAGTGTTATTTGTTGCCACTCATGCATTATTGAGCATCTTATGGCCAGTCCCTGCCTCCACTTTACTGTGAAATATGTGGTTTGGAGAGTTTAATAGCTGAGTCGGTTTTCAGGGTCAAAATTAATGATGCTCAGGATGCTGGTGTTAGTCAAAATCATGCTAGGGCTGCTGTGGATTCATGTCTAATGATGAAACATGGGGTCTCTCCATCAGAAATTCTTTTCAAATAAAAACCAAGTGCACTTTTGTTGCACAGCCTTCGGTCCCAGTCATTTTCCTACATAGACTTTTTTTTAAAGCTTTAAGTGATGCAGTTAGGAACATTCTTTGCAGTGCTATAGAAAACGAGTTGTCACTGAACTATTCCTTGGCAGACATACTTATGCACTCATGGAAAGTGCACCTGTATTGACTAGAGGAATGTTTAGATCCACTGAGGTCGCCTTGTGCAGTTGGGTCCATTGAAACACCATTTGCTAATCTTTGTTATATTTGATAGTAAATGATGGAGTGCTGCTAATGCCACTCGTTTGTTTAAAGTCATTAGTACTGTATAGGTTTGTTTTGGTGTTACACACTCATGTGTGTGGCATGTTGGGCTTTTTTCATTTAAAGGCATAGCTGTTTTTATCCAAAGTCCATTAGACGTCTGTCATTCATGTCTCAGTTTGAAGTTTTAGGAAAGATCCCCAAAAGGAACACATTACGATAATCCTTGCAGAACCGAACCCCCATTATGTTAACATTTTCAATGTCTCAACTAAAACATAAAAAATGGCATGTTTCAAGCAAATGCCATGCTGCTCATATCAAGCATGTCACTTTTACATCAGACATTTTTCACTGTAATTCTCAGTGAAGTCGTCAGTGGAAACACAGTGGCAGCTTGACGTGTGGAGTGTTGATCAGCTAAGGTCATTAAGAGTTCACTCAGACTTGTTTCTTATTGCTTGACATTACTTTTAGCAAACTATTTAAATGATGGTACATATTTGGCCTTTTAAAATATATTTCTTCTGCAACTGAAGTTACTATTCTTTTTAGTAATACAGTAGTCCCTCATTCCTTCGTGGTTTGACTTTCGCGGACTCGGTCTTTCACGGTTTTTCAAAGTAAGAGTGGACATGACACTGTTGGCTGATTGAGCGGCACGGATTGTTTATTTGACATAAATTATATTAAATGATTTAGCACCTGCTGCACCTTTGTGCAGCCCACAGGTGCAGGAAGAAGCTCCCTCCGCAGCCTGTCACGACCTCCTCTCTGCCACGCCCACATTTCTCCTTGGCTGGTGCAGCGTCATGAAGGGTTAACCCTTTGCTGTCCAGCTGCACGATCAACTTTTGTCCAACTTAAAATTCAAAGTATGTCACATCGTAAAATCGTCACAACCACAACATATAAATGTGTTAAAATATATTTTTAATTATTTTAGAACTTCTATGTTCAGTTGTTACAGTGTAATTGATCAAGAAGTACATTTCTGCTCTGTGCTGCCGCATGACGGGTTAACCCTTTGCTGTCCTGCTGCGCTTCTCTACAATTTAAATTTAAATACTGTAATATTTAAAATTAACAATGCATGATAGTTAATTTAAAATATCACAATATTTAAATTTAAATAATTTATTTACACATAATGAGGTAGATTGGGAGTGGAACTTGGACTACTGTATCCCTACTTGCAGTTTTTCACTTATCACGGGGGGCGTGGTCCCCTAAACCCCGTGATAAATGAGGGACTACTTAACATCAATATTTTCTTCATCTTCTACCAACGCCATTTTAATTATTATTATTTTTTATTTTAACTTGATTGGAGCTTTATGACAAACTCACGTGTAACTGTCCAGTTATAGTGTTATACATGTTGTTGCGTGCTGGTGCGCCTCTACAGCGAAACTGTTTCAAAACGAGTGCCATGTCACGTCTTTATGAAGACAATAACTAGACTGTTTTTATGTGCGTGCAACCAGCCTCAGAAAAATGCATCACAAAATTTCCTCAGTAATCTTTTTAGATTCATAAACGTAACAGTTTGTTAACTTTTTCCTTCCATCAGCAGCATTTTTCATAGAACCACCGTGTGTTTGCCAAGCTAATATAAAACGTGTTTATATGTTATTGTGAAGAATGTGTGAAAGCAGCTGTGTGACTCATTCATTTTACAACTCGGTAGCTAAAATTCTTTTTTACTGCAGCCTTTCAAGTCCAAACAAAACTGGTAACAACGCTGAGGTTATTATTGTTTTTCAACAGAACAATGAATCTAGCGCTAAACTTTTTAGTATTTCTTCTTATTTTGCTGCACAAATGTGGTTTTAAGTGGAACTGCAAGTGGACTACGATGCTTGTGAGCCTGTACAGCTGGAGCTGCAGTGTGTCGGTGCACTGTTGTGCTAAAAGCGCTTGTTCGACGGCTTTTGTTCACAAATTTAACAGTTCTTGGGTCGTTTCAGTGAACTCCTGTGGTGTATGTATTTGTGTGTGTCCGTGCACTTGGCACAATAGCAGATCTCAAGCGGAGCACACGCGGTGTTTGTTGCAGCGCTTTGTGCACACATCCTGCGTGATGATGCTGCCAGAGCTCCCATTCTGAATCCTATTATGCTCGTATCCTGTCCCATGGTGTCGTGCGTCCATCCAGGGTTCAGCGCTTGTCGGGGGACAGTTGTGAATTACGGGAACTGTGTTGGACACTGTGACTGGATCCAGTCAGCAGAGTGCAATTGGTAGAGCAGGTTTTCTGTGGTAAATGTGCTTCTCTATCTGAGAAGGAGAGGGTTATGGGGTGAATGAATGAAGAAGGGAACTCTCTGGGTGGTTTATACTAGCTTTGATCACTCCGCTAGGAGTTGACAAGCTGACTGCCTGATACACGCACACGCACATGCACAGCAAGATGCATAAAACAATGCTGCATTTTGTCTATATTTTGTGTTGTGTGTGAGTGTGATTGGTGTGTATGGTGTGTGTTCATGGGAGTGTGTGAAAGGAAGTCTTTCACTGTCTGGGGTTCTTTCTTATAGGGGACCCTCCTGCTGCTAGCAGTAGACTAGAGATGGCAGATTTCCCTCACCCCTCTGCCCCCCCACCGCCCACCCCACTTTAAAAAAAAAAGAAGAAAGCTTATTCATCCACACATTTCAAAATGTCTCCCTTCAAGTGTAACCAGTTATGAGACGTTTCTTCACCTGCCTTTTTTTTTTTACTTCTGTATATCTATTTTTCAGTCCTGTCTTCTTTTAGCAGAATGAATATCACAACACACACACGCACACACACTCAATAACTGTAGCCTCGTTCATCCATTCACTAGGTACAGTTCATGTTTGACTATGAAAATTCTCGGCCTGACCGCCTGCAGCTGTGTACATTTTCTGTGTGGTTTACTTAAACACACAGCAAGCAGAGTGAAACTCATTTCAAGAAGCAAGAGTTTCAACTTGTGTTGTTTATGTAGTGGCAGAAAAATGTGCGGGCACGTTTTCATTTTGAGGAGATGAAATCCCACGATGAAGCGTGGTTTTTAAAAAAGGCTGTGTCCCGTCATTTGCTGTTATTTTTTGCAGGGGGGAAAAACCCAGGATCCAAAAAAAAAAAAAAAAAAAGCGTGTCCCTGTCCAACTCGTGCATGTTCGTCTGGGAGTGTGCCTGTTTTTCTACAAACGACAGCTAGGAACAAGAAAGCAAAAAGACGATTAAACGCTCTGAAACTGATTCCCAGCTTTTCCTGCTGCTGGGTGTAATACCTTCTAGAGTTTCATGTAAAGATCAGAAATTATGAATTTTTCATGGCCTGTGAAACTAAAGGCCTCGTTTGGTGTTCTCATTTCCAGCCCTTTTTTTTGGTTGTTGTTTGAGTTCAGCTGTGTGCATCTTTCTCTCTCTGTGTATGTGTGGGGAGGAGACAGTGAGAAAACAGCATTTGTTCCCAATCAATGGTCTAATATAGGATTCCCACTGGTCCCTTACAGTCCTGTTGTGAAAAAAAATATGAGCCTATTTAAGCATTTTTATCTTTACCATAAGGTGTGTTATGATCAACCAATGTATAAACATATTCAGCTATAAAATACTGTAATGAAGTGACTACAAAGTCATAAAGATTAAATAACAAAAATGACCATTGAACACAAAATATTTTCTTTAATGCACGTTAAATATAAAATACTTCTTCTTCTACTGCCTTTCTTTTTATGTCTTGTTTTTTTTTTTTTTTTTTTTTTATTTTTAAATTGTCTTTTTTTTTAAATTTTAAATTAAAAAATAAAAAAAATAAAATAAATAAAAAAATACAAAGTAATTTCTCACAACTGCTGTAATGTGATTGTAGCTTCATGCTGTAAATAAAAATAAATAAATCTATGATTAAAGTTCATGCTCAATAATCCAGGTAGAAAATCCAACAAAGTCCAGTCAGGTCATCTGGACAGTTTCTTTTCTTTTTTCTTTTTTCTTTTTCTTTTGTTGTTGTTGTTGTTGAGACATTTCATCCTCCATCCAAAGAACTTCATCAGTCCAAGGAGCCACAACTAACTCAGTCCCACAAGCAGCAATCCTATAGTGGACCAACCAATTTGCTGCTGATAAGTTGGTTCCTGGGGCCCGCCCTCTCCCCATCGACTCCTCTGAGGCAGTCTTAGTAAAAGTGGCTCAAAACATCAAAGTTCATGCTCAGCTCATGCTAAAAGCTCATACTCAAATTCAGTTTGTTTGTGGCTCCTCAGACTGACAAAGTTCTTTGGATGAAGGACGAATTGTCTAAAACAAACAAAAAAAACAAGAAACCATCCAGATGATCTGATTGAACTTTGTTGGATTTTCTACATGGATTATTGAGCATGAGCTATGATGTTTTGAACCACTTTGGATATGGCTGCCTCAGAGGAGTCGATGGGGGAGAGGGCAGGCCTTAGAGACCGTCTTTTCACCAGCAAACTGGTTGGTCTACTATGTAGGTTTGCTGCCTGTGGGACCGAGTTTGTTGTGGCTCCTCAGACTGATGAAGTCCTTTGGATGAAGGATGAAATGTCTCAAAAAAAAAAAAAAAAAGATACTGTCCAGATGACCTGACTGAACACTGTTGGAAATAAATCAGTGTTTTGTGCCTCTGTTGTAATGAACCAGGTGACTTGTTGTCATATAGTGCCAGGTTGTAGATTTTTAAGGTCCTTCAGCTCAGTTCTTCAATGTTGTTACTCGTCCCAATTTAACTCCGTGGTGCAGTTCCTCATGTTGTCTGTCCTGTTTTTGTCTTCTTCATCTGCTTTCTTACATTTAATGTAGATTTTTTTAAAACTAATTATTTTCTTCCTCTTTTGTTGTCTGCTTATAATTACACTGCTCACTCAGACTGCAGTCAGAACAGGGACATATTGTTGTCCTTCTGAACAGGGCCCACAATCAGCAGGACATTTTGTTATTGTTTGCATGTGCTTGGTCACTGAAACTCATCAGTCAGTGAAAAAAAGGGTGTTGTCGTGGCGGGCCCGCCCCCCCCCCCCCCCCCCCCACACACACACACACACACATTATTGCAGATAGATGGAACTGAATGGGAAGGAAAGAAAGAGCGGAGACAGGTAGAAAAATGAAGCTCCACGCAGTGCCAGCTGCTCTCCGCCGACATCCCACCCTGTATCTTTGTTTCAGGGCCTCGCCTCTGTCCACTGCCGGGTGCTTATTGGCTTTTCATGGCCTATATATTTCTTTTATTTGATGTTGTAAAACCTGTAGTAAATAGCTCGAGCTGGTTTATTTGCTTCAAAAACAACAAGCTGTGCTTATCAGAGACGTGTGATTAGAAGAGGCACTTTTTTTTTTTTTTTGGTCTCCCCCATGTGTGGAAACCACAACTTCTGCTACTTCAACTTAATCCCCGGTCCCCTCCCGTGTCTGTCTTTGACACGTCTTTTGGACTTGAGCCAAAGCTCCCGTCTGCTGTGTCTCTGCGATTTTTTTTTTTTTTTTTTGCTTTGTTTTCTCATGGCTCTCAATCTTAGACAGGCTGCAAATTTGAGAAGTTTTCCCCCCCTTCCACAGTATGATCACAGCTGTCTGCGTTGATCAACTTTTTGAGCTTCTTCACTGAGCAGGTGTCACTCCTGAAACACAAACAGACACAAGCGCAGCACATTTTTAGGTTTGTGGGCACGATATTGGAAGAGGAATTCCTCGAGGGCAGACACACGACTGGCAGATGGGCCTCGGGTGTCTTGGCGTTGTCTCCTGTTTGTGTGTTGGGGCAAAAGAGTCTTAGTTGTGTCACCATGAATATGTAATTACGCTGGCATTGTGACAAGACAATGCCGGCGTGACAGGGGGTCCACAAGACACTGACCTGGGTCCCTTTTTGTTTCAAGTGAAAGCTTATTGTTACATTGCACCATCCTGTGATTCAGGAAAAGCACAGAAGAGGAGGAACAAACATAAAAGAAGCAGCAGAATCATGTAATGGAGAGAACTGGGGGATAAAAATGACAAGAAAATGCATGTCTTATTATTATATTTTTAGAGAAGGAGAGTGCATTTGACATTCAGGCACATTTTTGATATTAAACAAAGCCTCAGTGTAAAAGCTCATTGAACTCCTGGTTGATAATGGTGAGAGGACGAGGAAGAGGAGGGGGGGACCAAGCTAAGCAGTGTAGGGAAGCTGCTTGAAGGATTAGCCTCTCTCTTCTTCATATCTTTCTTCACTGCATTTTTTCTTCTTTTGTTACCCTCTTTCTGCCATTTTCGCTTTTGTTCTCCTTCATTCGTCTCCCCATTTTCTTTTCCACCTTCGTCAGTCCAACCCCTTTCTCCACACATCCCAATGGTAACATTAGTTTTTTTTTCCTAAGTATCTTTTTCTCTGCCAAAATTGTCAGGTAATCCAATGATCCATCTCAGAGGGAAATATGCAAAAACATGAAACCATAAATACTATAATCACCACTGTAACTTTTTACCTCCTCTGCTTTTGTCTATAGTCCCCCCCCCCCCACACACACACACACACTTGCACAAAACACGTATATGCATGCACAGAGGAGTTATGGTTGTGAAAGGGTACATTGTAATTTTGTAGGATGCCATGAAAAAGGGGCTCAGCGCAAAATGTAGACATGTATAAGTAATTTACTGTTCTGTTCTCTGCGTTAGCTTTGGGAAAATTAAGTGCGTGATATGAATGCACATCCAAAAATGCATGAAGACAACAAAAATCTAACTTGTTCAAAGTTTGTGGGCGGTGGGGGGGGGTGGGGAGATACAAAGGTACACATTCAACAATATACTGTGCTATCTGTTGTGCAGGAAATTCTTTCACCTGAAATGTTTTAATACTTTTGTTCTACTCTGCAAGTGGCAGGATAATGTGTAAGCAGTTTACTATGATTCATTTCAACACAGCGTTCTAAGTGGCTAATAAATATGGTCAGTACTTTGCTGAAAAAGCATATTTTATATGTTCAGGGTCTTGTGAATGTCTGCGTTTGTGTGTGTGTGTGTGTGTGCAGAGGAAATGTCACATTGTTAGTTTCCAGAATTATCTATCCACACAGCATTTTTTCTCCCTCCAAGGAATACAGGTAGGATGATGCCTAAGACAGGGAGTGGAAACAAAGGGAGTATAATGACTCTACACTATAAAAAAAAAAAAAAAACTGCTTTGTGAAATCTTTTGTTCTTCAGTATACTATATATATATAT
>JARVGV010001587.1:16783167-16796410 GCA_031762435.1 Hypsolebias longignatus | reverse complement strand
CGTCCCCCACCCCCCCCCCCCCCCCCCCCCCCCCCGGTCTTAAAATATACTGTACAGTGATGAGTAGTCAGTAGTCAGTCAGACTTCCCACTAAAGCACATGGTGCTTCCGGTTTACACTTGTTGCCATGGAGACGTCTCAACATTCTGGTTTTTCCGCCTGTGCATGTGTTTGGTGGTCATGCAAACTAAGAAAGCAACAAGAAAGATCACTTGTAATATAAACAATAGATAAACAGACCAAAATATAAATGATGAGGTCACAGTTTGTCATCTAAAAGTTAACATGACAGTTTACACATTTTGTAACATTAGCATGAACACACATTCTAATAAAATCTGGAACAAATAAATAAAGTATGGTTCTTACATATTATATTAAAAATATGTGTCTTATTTATTTGTTTTCAGTCAGTGCCAAGTCATTATTTATTACATTAAATCTAATAGCATAAATGTTATATTTATTTCCCAACATTTCCTTCTAATCTTTGCAGATTAGTTCATTGAAAATCACATTTTGGCAAAAGATCCAAAAACGCAGACTTTTATTCTGAGACTCCATCTTCTTTGTTACATTTACTGAACAATTGTTCCATTTTAGAGACATATTTTCATCAGGTTGTTCCCAAAGCACCTGGTGGTAACAAACGTCTTGTTGTTCACCTGCAGAGGGAGTCAGGCTCATTCAGGCCTGGCCTGCTGCTCGTCTTGCTGCAGCTCTTCCAACAACCTTCTTCTTTGTTTAAACCTTAGAAAAACACTTGCACCAGATGCCAGCCCAGATGTGGAGCTCCTCGCAGCCTCCTGCAGCTCACTGATGATCTGGATTAAAAGGCTTGTTTAGTCTGAGATTAGCTGGATTAGCAGACTCATCAGATATCTGAAGTCTGTCGGGTTAGAGATCCAGGAAGTCGTGGCTCGGCTGTTGGCTGTGACGGACATGCCGGTGAATATTAAGACACTTTTAACTCATCTGACTGAGAAAAAAGAATAAAACAAATACATAAATGATCTTTGAGATTACATAAAGTGTCTGGGGAGTTTATTTGATCACATGTAATCACTTGTGAACATAAACGGTCAAAAGATTTTGTAAGTCATATAATGTGTGTTGCAAATAGATTTATATATTTTGATTTTTTTTTTTAAATTAAAATAACTGCTTTTATATTTTAAACTATTAAACATTAATATTTCTGAAAGTTTAGTCTTGGTGTGTCATTAATATTTCAGACTGAGATGGTTTGAATATGTCCAGAGGAGGGACAGTGGGTATATTGGTAGAAGGATGTTAGAAATGCAGCTGCCAGGAAAAAGACATAGAGGAGATATATGGATGCAGTTAGAGAGGACATGGAGATGGAGTGAGGACAGAGAGAGATGGAGGAGGATGGCTCGCTGTGGTGACGTCTGAAGAGGGAAAAGCTGAAAGAAGAAGAAGACTGGTTGTAGATCTGTTTTGCGTTGGAGGTATTCACTGTGGCTTGAAGCCATTTTGGTTCTTGAACAGTCACATATTTCACTTACATAGTTCACCTTCAAGCACCTCATTTGTCACCTCACAATTGATTTTCTTTTAAAATATAATTCAGCTTGAGAATTTTTTTTATTTTTTTATTTTTTTATTTATTTTGTGTTTAGTCTTACCACTGCTTTTGTATACCCTGATGCATGCTCACTGCTTTTGTATGTTTATAATTTTTCTTTTTACCTTTGAGGTTGCAGCAAAAACACAGATTAAGTCTCATTTCAGAAAAATAACAAAATGCTCCTAAAGCTTAAGAAAAATTGTTATGAGTGCACATTCCCTTTTTTTTAACTATAGTTTGTTAAAAGACAACATATAGGAAACACGTTTTAAATCACTGTCTGTAATCAAACTCATTTCAAAGTTTTAGAGTTGCAAAATCACAGACATATGCATTTTTTAATTATACTGTTGACATCGTCATCATCTTGCTAAAGCACAGCTGGTGTGATGATGTGGTAATGATCATTGGAGTTCAAACTGGCTCAGTGTCCAACAACATGCGGCTTATTTCCTTGGCCAGTACTGGGACCTACACCCCCCCCCCCACACACACACACACACACACACACACACACACGAGTAGCACTAAACAATTATTTTGACAGTTCAAGTCTTATTGAGGATGTGTTCTCGTACACAGTGGCACATCTTGGCATATTTCTGCTTTTATCTTATTCTCTTGGAACGTTGCTGAGGGTTTGGCAGTTGTGGTTTAGGGATGGTGGAAAACACCACATGTACTTTTGTAGACATTCATTATTTTTGTATAATATTTATTTTTTTAGCCTAACCAATGCACAAAAATGTTCAAAAGCTGATAAACATTTTGAGATATCTAAGGTTTGCAATATATGGGAAAAGCGTATACAGTAGATGAAATCATTTAATGATATCTGATAAATGACATTTTAACTGGTTGTGCCAACATTTGGAAAAAATTCTGCAAAGCTAAAACGTCATTAATTGTTTTGAAAGTTGTGAAATGAGACCTGGAGGGAAGCCAATAGAAGCACTTTAGACTAAATGCCACAATAGGCCAGAACATCAACTACAAACATATTTTTGAGCACCAGCTGCACACAATCAGAATTGCTCGGTGAGTTGCTTCTCAGTGAATGGATTGTGTGGCAAGTGTCCATCTGTAAGTTATCTATTCAGTGACATCATGTGTATGAGGTTACTTTACTGAGAGTTGATGATTGAGTCTACGACTTACGTCATAGTGTCATAGCAGGGTTATTGTACCACATCAAAAAAACATACATAATGAGTCGGATTTTTCAGAATTCCCTGTCCATCTTTTTGTTTATGACATCTTGTCACTTTCATCTCCCCTCTGTCATCTTTCATTTGCTTTGGTCAAAATCTCATCCCTGCATGCGTCTTTGTTTCCACCAGGCTTTCCTGCCTGTGGCAGGGGGAGGTTTAAACTTTCAACAAAAGAAGAAGATGGAAAACTTTTGGAGAAATAATTGAAGTGCTTCCCCACTCTCTTCTAGGAAATGTCATCCATACGCAAGAAGCCATTTCCAGAGAAGCAGAAAGTAGCTAACAGAAGCCAGACAATGCCCATAGCTCTTTCTAGCTCTGGCAAATCCTTGTATTGTTGCTGTGGTTATTTTTTTGTGTTGTTTCTTCTACTGGGTCCCTCCAGGATTTCAGTTTATCACTGCTCACTGAGAAAGTCTTGTCAGAAAATGGGGGCAGGGCTGCCATTTTGGCCCCAGGTGAACTTGCAACACTCAGAAGTTTATTTTCAGTCTGAAAATGAACTAAATACTTGGAGCTAATCACAAACTTGTTTGGCTTCTTTTTGAAGTGGTGAACTGAAGCAATGCATCGAGCAGTGCCTGCTCAACAAGACACTCATCTGGACGGTTATTTTAATTACAGTTTGCTATTAAAGCTAAAACTATTCATGTGGTCCTCATCTTTGTTAGATGCAGATATGTAGCACTAGAAAGTTTGAAAGACTGTTGTGTCACTTGCAATTCAGTTCCAAGCTTAAAACATTTATTTAGCAGGTTTCGGGGGAAATGGAGTCCTCACTGTTCCTGAAACTTTTATTTATTTTTTTGTTCTTGACATGTTCCAAGACTTTAAGTCTGTTAAGCTTTTAGTTCAACTACATTTGGTCTTTAGAGCTGAAGACGAGAAGGGGGTGGGGTTCTGGTGAATTATTTACAGAGCACAGTTAAGATAACAAAATGCTTTAGAGTTTTAGATAGGCTCATGATATTGTTATGAAAAACTGTAAAGCAACTTGAACATTAGGTTAGGAATGTCTTGATATCATTTTTGAATGATCTTAATCTTTGTCATCCTAATAAGCACGGGGGGAAAAAAACAGCTATGTAGACAGACAGGCTGCAAAGTGCATCGGTAGTTAAAGCTGTCATCACTGGAAGAATGCTGCAGGTTCAAAACCCTTCAGCAGTTTTACCCATTGCCCATGCGTGTTTTTCTTGGTGCTTCAGCTTATTCCCACAGACCAACATGCAGTTTTGACATGGTACTCTGGATTGTCACTGGGTGGGAGTGAAAGTTTTTTTTTAGGACAGGTAAAAATAAAATGTAAATTTTTGTCACATGAATAAAGCATTGCTTTATGTTGACACTAGATTACAAGTAATGGAGTACAGTTTCTTGAAAAGTAATTAAAACAGGATTATAAGAACATGCATTCTAGAATTGCGCCGCTCAGCATGGCTGCATGTTGGAGTAGCTCTGTTACTTTCATTCTGAGTTATTTTGTTTTTCTTTTTTCTGGATGTAAATCATTTTTTTTTTCAAATGATTTTTTTTTCCCTTTGGTATTAGATGCTGTGCAGCTGGAAGGATTTTTTTTTTTTACTGAAAGCTTTTTATTGTTGGGGCATTTGTTAAGATGTGTGTGGCGACAAGGTTTTTTTTTTATTTTTTTTAATTTATTTTTTATTTTAATTTTTATTTATTTTTTTTTATTTTATTTTTATTTTTTAACAACCTGGAGCTGCTGATTAACATCTCAAAAGCTATAATACCTCAACTACATCCCCAAATCTCAAATGAGTTGAAAAGAAGGTGCTGTGGATGAATTCCCGTCAACCTGGCGGCGGTGCTTGAGTACCTGACTGTCGAGATATTGGAACTAGTGGGAAACTTGACTTGTGACAACGGGAGGAAGAGGCGAAGAGGAGCTCATCTGACTGCTGGGACACTTGAGACAGTTTCCACGGAGGAATTCTGCCCAGCATTCGAGCAGTCCTGCTGCCCAGGAGGACCGAGAGACCCGCCGGGTCTGACAGCAAGCTGGATCTGGGAGGATGGCTCGGTATCTGTGGCCAGATAATTTAGATTCACTGCAGGAGATCCTTCATCATCTAACAACTCTTGAATGAAACCAGGATAATGAGCTATGACAGCACTTACCCTTTGTGATTAATAAAGTATTTTTGAATTGAGCTGAATTAACTTGGTCAAACTAAAAATTATCACTTTATTTTTTCCCCAACAATACTTTTTTTTCCTTCTTTTACTCGGTTTCTCAGATTTTTTGAGGTGGGCTTGATAATCAATAAAATAAAATAAAATAAAATAAAAACTACTGTACACATAAGTCCCTTCAGAAACTGTTTAGTAAAGTGTTCTCTTTAAAAAATAAAAGAGGAAAACACGTCAAATGGCTGAATAAAGTCCTTTTTACTAAAGCTTTCAGCAAACTGCAACCAGTCAGTTGAATCCACAGAACCAGATACTTGTCAGTTGCTGTTTTACCCTCCAAAATGCTTGTCGGGCAGCTTGTATTGGATATTGATTGGTCTAAACTTGTTTTTGGTTTTGGCCACAGAGGGATGTCTTTGAATCGGGCACTGTAATTTTTCTTTTTTTCTTTCTTGTGAACAATATCTCATCCATCTTGCAGGAATCTTGCTGTGTCAAAAAGTAAACTCTGTTCTTGCTCTAGAAAATGGCTACAGCCACATTACCGTTTTACCTTCTATAAACGATAGACACTGGTGTTTTGATTTTCATTTTGCCATTGTCTTTTATCAATAGGTAAAATGCATGAGGTGAGTGCAGAAGAAGTTAATTAAGTCTTCATAAATGTACCTGAATAAAGCAGGTACTTGGGTCTCGTTATTACCTTTTGAAGCGCTATCCTCAAGGTTTCAGAACAATTTATTGAGGTCTTTGCATTTCCATTTATCACAAGATGCTTTGATATTACACAAGGCTGTGCTGTCGAAAAATTTCCATGCCTAAAGCCTTACAAGCCTTGTATGAATAATTCACATTTGTTCAATATTGAAATTGGCCATTTGTTTCGATGCCAAGGCTCTGTGAAAAGAGAATCACAGAATGCTTTGGCACTTGGTAATGAATCATCAAGATGTTTTGATTTGACACTGAGAGCATCCAGTATTAGGTGTTTCTTTTTATAACGAAGAGAAACTAAAGCACTTCTAATGTTTCAGCGCTCCCCACATCTCTGCCTCTGCCGTGGAATTGGTCTCTCTGAGACCCACAGGGAGATGCTCAGTCTGCAGTTTCTGGTCTATCATTAAAACTCTTCCTTGACTCACATGTACTCCTGCATGCATGCACATACAGTCAGGAGAAATGCATGCAGCACTGGCTGCCACAGGCTCAGAGCTGCTTTAAATGCCGTCTTGAGCAAATGTTTTCGAGTCAGCTGGCTGTTCTTAAAAAGCGAATAAGTGCTTTATTGTGTTTGTCAAACTATAAGATGGAACAATTTGAAATTAATTCTCTAAATTAGTCTTAATAGCTTCATACACTGGGAAATCCTTACAAAATCAACTTCCATTAATGACTTGCGGCAGCTAAAGCTGAAGTTTCTGGTGAAGCTGTGGGAGCTGTTTAGGATGCGCTGCTTTTCTTCTTTACGGACTCATTCCATCCCGTTTTTACCTTCCATCTTTATTCCCACCATTCCAGTCCTTTTCTTCTTCACTAACCGAAAGGCCAGAAGCGCCGTCCCCATGGAGAGTGGTGTGTGCTTGTGCACATTATTGTGTGTGTGTTTGAGATTGTGAGTGATGGTGTGAATGAACGGGAGCAAGTTCAAGAGATTTTTAATATGCAGAAGTGTCTGAGAAAGACAGATACGAGAAGCAGAGAAGGGGGGAATGTGTGTGTCCTTGTGCGTGTTCGTGTGTTTGTGTGTACTCTGCAGTTTCTCAGGCTATCTAATTGGGACACGGGTTCTGTCTGTGCTTTGCACCAACCATTTTGATGTAAGTCCCACATGAGCATCGCTGTAAATCTTGATAATGGTATTAAGCTTGTTGAGCCATTCTGGGACTTTAGCCTGCAGTGCATGCGTGCAAGAATAAACACGCAAACACATGCACTCCCATATACACTCTCATAAATGATGAAAATATGATGTGTATAAAGCTTAGTAACAAAGACTCATACCTACATAAACACTGTTGCCCAAACTCCTCTCGTGACTGTACTCAACCAAACCTTAGTGACACTTGAGACAGTTTCCTACTTATAAAACATTTTACTTATCAAAAATGTAAGATTAATTGGGCTTTGTACAAAGACAAATCTAGTCAGAATCAAAGTTCTGGAACTGTAATAGCTCAGTTCAACGTAGACAGGGGGGTATTTTAGGAGGGCAGCAACAAATGCTGCAGCATGGCGATGTGACAGTCGTATGGATAATGACAGGACCTAAGACTGCACTGCTGGTTGGATGTCTTTTTTTGTGGAAAGAGTTGCGTCTCAGTCTATTGTCGTTCTGTCAGCGATTGTAATGGGCCATGCAGGGAAATTACAGCATTTGTTTGAGTGGCTCTAACTGAACGTTGAAAGCACTGATGCACTGTAGATTTTGGTAGACATTTGTTCTTTCAACACAAAAGTAGGGTTGGCTGACAGTGCCCCGCTAAAAACAAAATTTAAATAAAAAAAGAGAAAGCAAGAATAATAAATCTGAAACTGCTGACTACAACCACATAAACACTTTAAATACTGCCTTTAAAATAGGCTTGAGATATGACAAAAGTTTTTTTTATTTTTATTACATGATGATGGTGGCTCAGTTGGTAGAGCTGTTGCTTCTCAGCAGGAAAGTTGCCAGTTCAACTTGCCTGGGGCCTTTCTGTGTGGGGTTTGCATGTTCTCCCCGTGCATGCATGGGTTTTCTCCTGGTGCTCCGGTTTCCTCCCACAGACCAAAAACATGCATGTTAGTCTGATTGGTAACTCTAATTGTCCTTATGTGTGAGTGAGACAGTGAATGGTTGTCTCGTTTATCTCTGTGTCCCTGTGATGGACTGGAGACCTGTCCAGAGTGCCCCCTGCCTCTCCCAAAGTAACTGCTGGATATGGGCACCAGTGACTCCCGTGATCCGAAAAGGAAGAAGCAGGTAAAGATAATGGATGGATGATAACCAGTTTTGGAGTTTGTTCTCCCTCTGACAGTGTCAATTATTTTATCTTGAACACATTTACACAATAGATTTTATATTAATTGTTAAAAATATATATCTGAAACTAGTGTAAATAATAATTCTATATGATTAAGGAAGTTAATGAGTTGTTCATTTCTTTTTTGTATTTAAAGGAATTTGTTTGTTTGAATTGTTTATTAGAGAATAAGGGGCAGATATAATAAGATGTTTTTTCTTCATCTGCTGCCTTTCATTTTACATATTTTTTCTTATTATATGTATGTTAATTGGTTTGTATTTATTATAAAATGAATGAATAAATAAATAAATAAAATAAATATTGTTTTGCTATGCTGACATATTTAAATTCAACCGAAGTGAAACAGTGTTGCCGTGTAGTCCTTCAACAGGAGGCGACGAAGCAGCAGGTGAAAAGTGAGCGACAAAGAGAGAACTGAGGAGCTGAAACAAAAACAAACACTCCAACTGATCTTAAGCTTTTGTTTGGTTACTCAAATTATTAATAATCTGGTGCCTCCTAATCCCCCTAATCTTCCCAAATTAAAATCCTTCTATTTTTATTTTGTTCCTAAAAGTGCAGTATGTGCTGCATGAATCATTTCTAAATTGGGGCCAGTTACGAAGAGAATTGAAGAAATATTCAGAAACTTGCAACTTTCTGGGGCTTTTTCTCTTTCATACAAAGTACTTTAATGCAGAATATATCTCTCAAGCTGTCAGAAAGTCCTGGCAATACTTTTACTTACGAGTGTGAAGAAAGAGGCGAAGAGGGTGTGAGTACAGCAGATAATATCCTCAAAGTTTGTAGAGTTTAAGTTTATACTGACGCTGGACCACTGCTTCCATGCCTGTTTGAGGCTGAGCTGGGAATAGTTTGACAACCTGTCATCATGATGGGATAGAGCAGCACCAAAAAAAAAAATCACAAAATGGAAAGCAACCTGAGGCAGCCTATAGAACCATGGGGTTATAATAAGTTCCTAAATAAGTTTGTTTGACTTGCTTTGTTGGTTTGAAACAAACTAAATGATTCCACGGTGATAATCTTCCCTTACAGCATTTTTTAATATAATGAGATTGACTTTGTAAAATGTGCATACAGCACATAAATGAACAAACATAATTTTGCGGTGTATTTGAAATGGCATGCAGTCTAAAAGGATGAAACCGCATCAGCAATTTCCTCCTCTTGTCTCCATGCAAATGCAAACGTTACACCAGCCAAATGCTGTAAAAGCTAATGAGAGCATTGGGGTCTGTTCTGCTCTGTGATGGAGTTGATATAAAGGGGATATGTGGAGGTTAGATGTGCTGTGATGTATGGGAATAGATGCCTGCAGCTGTTCTTGCTGGCTCAGGCTCAGGTTATGTCTCCATCTCTCAAAGCAGATGGAAAATATTATGATGCTGATGATGAGGGAGAGGGAAAATAGTGACTCAGACTACAAGTGAATGAATCAGAGGAATGGTGACTGAGAGAATAGCTATAGAAAGGTTTAGAGACTTTTCAGAGTTTTTTTTTTTCAACTGCCAATATTTCTTATCACCGACAACCAAATTCTCTCAATTTATACCCCGTGCTTTTTGACATAAACACTGCAGACACAATAAAAGAACAGCTTTGTTGTGTTGTATATTTTGGATGCCTTTCATATACAGCAGCGGAGCAGCAATATGACATTGTTAGTGCCAACATTCTTAATAAAATTTGCCATTTCCAGTACACAAATGCACATTCTGTATCCTCAAACTGCAACTTAAGAGAGGTTGTGAGAGCATTCTGAATTAGTATGCAGACATGTTTCTCCTGATGCATTTATCCATAATCTTTTTTCCCTGACAAATTTTCCAACAGTTTAGAGTTTGTTAAGGGGGAAGCAAGGGAAATTTAATCTGTGTGACACCAGCAGGGGAATCTAACAAGGGAGACGCCACTGGGGCTTGTTTAATGATTTTCTCCTTTTGCCTTTTTCAATTAAGGTAGCTCGCTGTGATCACTGCTGAGTGTTTTGGTCACTTTGTGTTTCTCTTTCCATCTGTCTAAGTCCATTTTCATTTCTTTTTACACATCTGTGTCTGATTTCTGACTCTGCCTGTTTAGCTGTTTGCATTCCGATGGCTCTCAAGTCTTCCCCTTTGTGTCACAAACATGGATTAAGGGTTTTGTGTGTCTTTGTTCTTTATGGAATAGATGAAGTATTACTTTTTTTTTTTTTTTACATACTCCCACAGTAAAGTTGGGATGAGGTTAGGTTGTATTACATTTTATTGGAATTCATTTGACTTTCCATTTATTTATTTATTTTTACCCCGCCTGCTGCTGTTCAGTCACGGGGAGCTGGTGCCAGTCTCCAGTAGTCATTGAGCCAAAGGCAAGGTGGACAGTTTGTTAGTATAAAAACAAACAGGACTGACAAACATTCATGTTTAGACTCACACCTAGTGACAATTTAGAGAAGCCAATTAGTCTAAGATGAATGGTTTGGACTGTGAGAGGAGAAAATACAAACCCCCTGCAGAAAGGCCCCAGCTGGGAGTCAAACTTGTGACCTATTTGGTGCAAGGCAGCATTGCTCTACCATGTAGCCCATTTATTAGAATTAAGATAATGTGTTTAGGAAATGAAAACAGGTTAATTGGCTTTGATGTCCATTCAGTTCAGGTTACGGTAATACTCCCTCTGACGTGGTAGTTTTACCTGATGTTGTTTTGGTATCTATGCTGATTCAGTAGCCATTGCATTGCTACTTTATAAAGCAAATTGACTATCGACTGTTATAATCAACATTAAGTCCAAGTACTCTGTCAGTGTAATTAAAAAAGCCGCTTCTGTTGCTATCAGTTTGTTTCTTCAATTACGCCACGCTGTCAGCTCATTTGGTATAGTTCAGCGCTACCCCTGCATGCGTTTTTATATTTTTTCCAGTATGGTTTCAGAAAAGTTTTAGCATAAATGTGCTATCAGACGATGAAAAAGACTGCTGCTTCCCTGAATGGATAAAGGTTTCTAATTATAGTATTGATAAATAATTAGAAACGCGCCTTTGTGTGATCAATTTAGTGTTTGTCGAAATTGAATAAGGTAAAACGTTTGACTGGCTCAGTTTGAGATATTGGAATGTTCTGTAACTGAGGTGTAAATAAGAGGTAAAAGAGCATAGCTCCAACATAAAGCACAAGTTTTTCTTGACGACAGTTGGTGTCCATGTTAAACTATCCATGCCTTTTTGATGCAGCATAGGATAATAGCTATACCAAAAGTTTACACTAATCAATAATTGTACTATTGATTTGAATGTGCTTTAGTTAGCTGAAACAGATTGTATCACATTGTTGAAAAAGTAAGAGTTGTTTTTTAAATTTACTTTATTTTGATTGTTTTAGGATTCTCTTGCAGATTAAATGAAGTATAATGACTTAGCTAAAGAACATAACAGTAGTATTCATTCATAGTATTCATTCAGCAGTCATTGAACCAAATGGGTAGGACTGAATAGTAGAGAGAGCTGCCAGAGAGTCAGTGAATAATAACCAAACTAAATACATGAATTAATATGTTTGGATGCCACAAGCTGTTTAATAAAGCCAGGCTATGTTAAAACAAATTTCTTTGACTCTGTCCAGTTTCTACTTCAACATCTGCGCTCGGTGTGGCTGTCTGGATTTAGGTTCAGGGATTGGATTTCAAGGCAACACAAGAGCCGTGGTGTTCTTTTCCAGGGTGGAATGAAGGCATGAACAATGCTCATAAATTATTGCAGATGTATTTTGTTTCTGAAATAACTAATGTTATATTCCAGGGGACATATTTAGTTTATATAAACCTCCGAACATGCCGGAAATGCCTAGGCTAATTATGCTACTTAGACAAACTGAAAAGAACATTAAACCCAAGATGAGCTCATAAACTAAGCACCTCTGACCTTCTGACAGCCAGTAGGTCACATTACTTCTGACTCATTAGCTAACTGGTACTCCTGCTCTGATCTACCCTAGCAACATACCCCCCCCCCTCCCGAATTCCCCTCCATAATCTTTCTCTGTCACTTTCTTAACCCCCCTCCTGCTCCCCATATGTACCTCATGTCCTGAGGATATGTCATACCTCCATGTCTGGAATGTCAGGAAGGTTTATATCTTCATTTTGTTACCGTGGGTGACAGGGCACTCCGTTTCCCCCGGTGACGGGGCATTCCATTGCCCACAGTGACAGGACTGGGAATCATCAGGCTTTAGCCAGAAGCACAGATCTACTGTGTGTGCATGCGCAAAGAAGCAGCATGCCAGGGGTAACGTTCTGTGTACTTGTGAGTGTTTTTTGTCTGATTGTGCATGTTTTGTTAAGGCATCAGTAATAATTTTTGTGTCTGCGTAGATTTGAACAGCCACGGGCCAAACTGTGTGGTTGCAAACAAATAAAAAAAAAGCTTGAACAGTTTGGTACACGTAAAGGTTAAAATCAAAAGGCAAGGCATCAATACAAATCGCCAAGTGTGTGGGCCTACTTTTGAGAGTATTCATGTTCCTAGAGAAATGGGGAGTAAAGGGCGACGAGGAAGAGTAGCTCTAGGAAACAGAATGAAAGGGTAGCAGAGGGTGAAGAAGAAGGCACTTCACAAAAAAGACCACTGCAGCATGACTGTGTACTGCCCTAAATCTAAACCCATTTCCCTAATTTACTCATGTGCTTTTGCTGCTTTTGTCTTAAGAAAACATCAACAACTGGCAGTGAAGAAATCACTTGAGCATTATCCAAATTATTATTAGCTCATGATGGACAGTTGGACCCCGGAGGAAGGCGAGAAGCAGGCAAAGGCTGGTGACACATGTAGAATTGCAATATTTTAAAAATAATTGCCTGTTAAGAAGACAGACAGAGAGCCCCGTTATGGACCGGAGACTCATTTAGCGTGTGGCCGGACACTCGCCCTGTGACATCTGGGATCAGCTAGAGCCCATCAACCACTGAACAGAATAAAGCGGTTGTGGGGAGTGAATGAATGAATGAACGGATGAAAGTGAATAGTGTGCTTTAGAATTTGCTGACAGCTGCATGGCTTTACACAGGCTGACAGTTTAATTCTATGCAGGAGGAAAAATAAGCTTAGTTTGTTTTAGCCAAAACAGACAAACGTGAATTTGTCATTCAGGTGAAACTGATTAACAGATTTCTCTCTTGGATCAATAAAGTGTCCAAGCTGTCCAAACTATGTACTTTGGACAATCTATGCATTTGCTTTCAGATAAATAACGTGGGTTTTTTTTGTTTTTTTTTGGGGG
>JARVGV010001587.1:16732259-16749125 GCA_031762435.1 Hypsolebias longignatus | reverse complement strand
ATAGATCTAGTAGAGTGCTGTATGAATGGGTAAATGAGGACACAGATTGTAGTGTAAAGTGCTTTGAGTATCTTGATCAGATAGAAATGCATTATAAGTACAGTCCATTTACCATTTACCTATACATTAGCAAAAGCTGCAACTTTTAAAGTCCTGGTATATCATAAGTACAGTAGTCCCTCGTTTAGAACGGGGGATTCATACCCTGAAGCCCTGTGATAAGTGAAAAATCACCAAGTAGCAATAGTAGTACAAGTAGTAAGTCAGCTTATTTTCGTATACATGTATACATACAGTATGTATATAATGTGTGTGTGTGTGTGTGTGTGTGTGTTTGTGTAAAGGCGTTTGAAACTTTTCCTACACTCTTGCATTACTGTATTCTAAACAATGTTTCTAAACTCTAAACACTCTAAAAGAGCACATAATGTTATGATTTCAGCTCCATGCCTCTGCTCCTCTCAGCCACCTGCCTGTGCTTTTGGCCACGCCCACTCCTCCGCTGCAGAGCAGAGATCAGCTGATCAGCTGCAGGACGAAGCTTCTCCCGCTCCTGTGAGCTGCACAGAGGTGCCACATAATTTAAAATGATTTATTTTAAATAAAAAATGGTCGTGCGGCTCATACATCGACCAGCCATTGTGTCATGTCCAAGTTTACTTTGAAAAACCGTGATAGAGCGCGTCCGCGAAAAACGAACTGCGAAGTAGCGAGGCACTACTGTAATTGTGATCCTAATTAATATAACTGAGTATCTTTCCACGGGCGGGGCTCAGTTTGCCTGCGGTGATGTGAACATGTTTGAATTATTCATGTGGCAGTTGAAATAGAGTATGACAAACACACAGACACACACATATTCCAAGACAGATTACATGAACTTTCAAGCCCCTGGCCCTTGGGAGCTTTCAGCGCCCTCTTCTAATGCCTAGAAAGTTCAGACAGTGTGTCTGTGTGTGGCTTTGTGTATGTGTGGGTCCTGAGCGTGACAACAGGCCCTTTCATAAAGGTCTTGCCCCTTCATCTACCTTGGGGCCTAAACTGCACACTGCCTGCTCCTGTAAAGACCTTTTTGATTTCATCTGCTTTTTCTCTTTCTTTTCATTCATTCTGTTTTTGCTCCTTGTGCAGTCAAACACAGTTTTCCAAGTACTTTTTTGACCTGGTCTTACCTACAGCTCTTTGTATTAGCTGACCTCTTTTTTAATTTTATTGTTCTTGTCTTTTTTCGCCAAGTTTCTGTTCAGCTGTAACTTCCCCCCACTGTAATATACTCAACACAACCACCTTGCTGCTTGTTGTTTCTGTCCACCTGTTCACGTTTTGATCCATCCATCTAAACTGTTTTTGCCATCCGTCTTTTTACACACTTTTTTATAACATTTATAAACTCATACCTATTCTCTAACAAAAATTATCTGTGTCTCACTTATACCTTTACAAAACACACACACTCCCACAACAGTGCCCACAATGTGGCCCCAGTAAAATCCTCCAGTGGTATTTACATCTCATGTTAAATGGATGAGCTGAGAGAAGATGTCCTGTTTTGCCTCTGGAGTTGGATGTAGTGAGATACAGGACAGATTTTAAGATTACATCTTTATGTGATCTCTGCGGCATTCACAGCTGATTCCTTTGCGACATATTGCATTAAGCTCCTTGTAGTGTCAAAACAATTTACAGTAATACAACGTGCGGTAAGATGAGTAGTTTTGCATGCATTTCCTGAGGCACTTGCAATTTTTTTAATGGGAAATGCTGATGTCCTGTTGTGCTGTTTGATGAAAGTAAGAGTGGAGATGCTTGTGTTGAGGACAAACCCCCATGTGTCCTTCTGACATGTGGATAACAATGATTTTACAAATGCTGAGGCAACTACACGCCTTTTAGTTGACAGCGAAATTTCCACAAGATCTGTCATCCCAAACTGCAATTACTGCTGTGATGTCTTGAAATAAACAATCATTTTTAGAATGTTTGCACAAACAAGGTGAACGTCTGAAAAAGTAGGTTAGAGAAGGTAAAACTGATGTTAGAGGATGCTTTGAAGGAACTGCTCAGTGACCTAAATATAATTTAAAAAACAAACAAACAACTGTTTACTCACATGTTATGGAAAAAAATGGATCTTGAGTAATAACTGAATGCTTTCTGAGTCATTTTACTTGTCAGAACAAGGTTATTCTTTTTTATTTATTTATGAAGCTGCATTTACAGAAGACTCTCAATAGGAGTAATCATTGGTAAACAAGACATTTTCTTTTCATTGTGACCCCCGTGACCCGTAAAGACAGAAGTGGGTAAACGATAATGGATGGATGCATGGATGAGCATTCATGATTCAGGTTGCACACATTTTGCTGATTTGATGAGTAAAATGTATGAGCTGAAACAGTAGTGGTTAAAAACACAACTTTCACAAAAGTTTCAACAACAAATGATTTCTGTGCGTTAGATTAAATCAGGTGCAAAACCAAAACCATTACTAACACAATTCTGCCGTCACCACGATGCCCAGATTTTACTTGCACTGCATATGGCATCTACATTTTACATTCGCAAAATGACTGTGCAGGGTGTCCCCTGCCTTTTGCACAGTGATGGACACGGGCAACAGTGACCACCACCTTCTGAAAAAGAAGTGGGTTAAGATAATGGATGGAAGGAAATATGGTTTCACTAAGCTGCATAAATTAATCCCAGACCATGGTTCTCAACTGGAATAAAGTGGTATGCTCTTTTTGGGGTTATGCATTTTGTCTTTTCTCTCATTTGAGAAACTAAATATACTTTTTAAAGACTTGATGTGAGGACACATCTAGTTTACTCATGCTCTTCAAATCAAACCGGTCATGCAAGAGATCAATTGGTAATTCAGGGACTTGATAATACTTTAATGCACATGTCTTGTTTGTAAGCTACCTGCTATATAATAGGTCACTGCCTGAGGCTTTCTCTGCAGAGCAACAATAAACATTACACTGATATTGCCTCAGAATACCAGTTATTGCAATACATGTTCTGGGAAGTGTTATCGTTTTTATAATACACCAATCATAGACTGAATGCACTTCTCAAAGATGGATTATTTGATTGGGTTTATGTTGTTTCTTTGGAATGAATTTATAAGTTCACATGTAGATGCAGTGAAATGGGGTGCAGTGTTTCTTTGGTGCCACTTTGTATAGTCAATATGAGACCCAGCAGTAACTCCAGTTGGGGCTGATGGTAAGTTAGCAATTTGATTGTCACATCTTTGAGTTGTGTACAATATCTAGTCTATTTTGTGAATCTCTCTCTGCGTCTCAATCTACCAAGTCCTTTCTCTGTGTAGTTGTCGGTTGCTTTTTTTTTTTTTTTTGTATTTTGTTTTATTCCTCCGTCTCCTTGTCTGTCTCTTGGTCACCTTGAGAGTCTTGGTGTCCATTAAAGCTTTCAACTTTCCTGACAGACCATGCTTTCAGAGCTTTCCTGGGTTTACGTTGTTTTCACCCATGACTGGGTGCACTTGCCCCAATGTAAAAACAAAACAAAACAAAACAAAACAAAACAAACAAAAAAACCAAACAAAAAAACAGCAAATCTGGACATATTATACAACACAGAGTTTCAAGAGTATTTTTTTAACCAGTTTGCTTTACTCCTCTTCCTGTGATTTAAAGCTGCTGTGAGGTCAGAAAAGCTTTCACAATTGATTTTTCTTTCTTCTGTTCATGTAAATCCTTGAATAGCAATTGTTGACCCAGATACTACACAGTATCCTTGATAGCATATGGTATAGTTTGTGACTTATGTGGCCAAAGAGTGAATATACATGCATTTTTTTTTTTTGTCCTGAAATTGAATCTTTTGAGGTTTTGAGAGCCTTTTGGAAAAAAACAGCATGTGAATACATCCACACAAAACAGATCAGGAACAATGAGAAGTGTGTGTGTGTGTGTGTGTGTGTGTGGTCCTGTCAGCTTCTCAAAGCCCCACCAGTAGATTGGTTTGTCATTTTGCTGACTGGGTACTTCAGTTTTTATTCAGGGCAAAGCCCCTTTTCTCTTCAACACACATAAACACAGCAGGTTTGTCTGTCTTTTGGCTTAGACTCTGGGACAGCTTTTAAAATAGCCATTCGTCAAAGTCACTCATGAGAGAAAGAAAGTTATGTGAAGCTTTTTTTTTTTTTTTTAATGATTTTGTCTTTCACTTGTCTTTCATTGAACTGATGCCTTAATTGAAACTGTACAATTGTTTTGCGTCACTCGTTTGCAGCAACTAAAAGGCTTTTTGAAATATAAAGCCCAGTTAAATACTCTCTAACTGACGGCATTAAAATAAAAAAACAACTAAGTAATTTCATTAGGATCGCTAAAAGGTGCACATAGGTTTAGAAAAGTAAGCACATAGTTGGCAAAATCTGACACAAAATGACAAAAAGTGTCACTTTGTGCCAGATGCTGGCACATACAATAACTTTTGGCAGAAAAGTATAATTTTATTATGTAATTATGCTTTCAAGGCAACTAAAAAGGCATTAAAACCTTTATTGCTCTGCACTGTTTGAAGATTTTTATTTTTAAATTTTGTATAACATTTGCATTCTAAAGTGAAACTCGTTTTGTTAAGTCAACTGACCCCATAATAAAATGCTGCAATAACATTTTAACGTTTGTTGTTAACTGACCATAGACCATTAAAGGTGCACAAGACCAGGACTCATGTGTAATTATTCAAGACAATTTAAATGTCACTCCCCAATGTAACCAGTGTTTTTACCGTGTGTGTTTAATGAAAATGTGTTTCTTCATTGTACCAGTTGACTTTATTGTGTGCTACTATAATTACCTTAATTACAGGGAACACGCAGAACCTTCCTGTAATTCTGCTTGTGACCGTCTCCTGTGAGAAAAACAAGTTTAACATGGGTTAAAAGCTGCGTTTATGAAAAAAAAAGTTAGAAAAAATTAATACCAAAATTTCCTGATGCTTTAGTATAGACTTAAATAATCCCAGTGTATTGCTTCAATACATGATTATGGTACTCTATGGGACAATATTAAATCTGCTTTAATCAATGCTAGTGTTCCAACTGTGAGAACTGTGCAGAGATTTGTGGGTAGACTCATCAAGCAAATTAGTTTTAAATGAATTGAACAAAGAGAGTGAGAGAGCGATGTAGTGAACGCAGACAGAAAAATGGATTACCACACTGCTGCACTAACAGTTCTTCAGTTAATACTTTAGAGTCTGTTGTGAGCAGTGGGGACAGTGAGTCTGTATCATCCAGCTATCAGCCAGCTGCTCCCCAATTATACACATGGAGCACTGAACAGGTGGAGGACGACGGGTTTTAGCTCTGCTTTTCATTGTCGGGCTTTCCTGACCATACAAAAGTGTATGTTCTGTCACTAAAAATATATATATTTCTATAAAGCGAAGCAAAACTGTCTGTCCACCCAGCAGGAGAACAGTTTCATGCACGTTGCATGTGTGTGTTTGTGAGGACGGTGAATTAATTTCTTCTTTCACAAGGTGATACTTGCATCCTAGATGCATCTCATTTCAGCCCACTTCACTCACAAATGGAAATCGTGCAAGATTTTTTTTTTTTTACTTTTTTTGCATTGAAAGTTAAGTATTATTAATATTTTGAGTTTGAGCACACTTTCCAGTGTGTTCGCCGTGTCCGTATGAACATTTCTCTGCGTGTGCATTTTGGCACAGATCTACGGCTGTGCACAAACAACCCTCTGTGTAAACACCTCATTAGTGGTGGGGGTGGGGGCATCCACCCCTGTGTGTGTCGGAGTCTGTGTCTACGTACGTGTTGATTGATGGGGTCACAGCAGGGTGCCAGGCCTACTTACAACCTCCTGCCTCCTCGTTTGCCTCCACTCCTGCTCCTCCCTCCCCACTGCTTCGGTTCCATCCTTGTTTAATCTGGCAGCAGAGGCGAAGGGGAGCGGGAGCGCAAGTCACCAAGGGACACGGCTCGTCTTCAAAGGACACGCTCATGCCTCCTTTTCCCCTCTCTCGTCACCTTGTCTCTTGACTTTGCCCTCACTCTTCTCCCCACCCTGCTCCCTCATTTCCTCCTCCCCGCACTTTTGTCTTCTCTTTAACTTTCTCCTCCTCCCTCATCTTCGTCTCACACAATAGCCGTGATTCAAGGCACAGTCTAATTTTTTTATGATCCCCTTTTTTCTCCATATTGGTACTTGTCTATGCTTCCCCTTTGAATTTCTATTCTGTTTGGAAAATCCTACCTCATATACAGTCTGGTTCACATGTTGACACACTTATGTATTGTTTTCCTTCTGTCTGGATTTTCCTCACTAATGTTTGGTACCCCTCCTCCTCTTCTACTCGTACATTTTCTTTTATCTTGACTTGTCACTTCATGCTTTTCTCCATTTCTGTCACACAGAATAAAAAAAGAATGGAAAAAAAAAACTGGATTTTTTGAGGTAGAGGAAAAAGAGTGTGTTCAGAAACAAAAGTCTCTTTCATAAAACTGTTCCGTGAAGTGGTAGACCAGTGTGTCCTTCTCCTCCCTCTAGTCATTCATAAATCTCAGATGAAGCTTCCATTTCCTGTACAGACGTGAGCTTCCAAAAAGGAATCTGCAAAGACATTCTGATGCAACTAGACACTTGTTTTTAACTGAAAGGTTCAGAGGGGTTGTTTGTAAAGTTCCATCTTTTACCCGCTTCTTCCATTTTGGGTCATGGGGGTCACCGGTGCCCATGTCCAGTAGTCACTGTGCAAGGGGCGGTGTACACCCTGGACAGGTCGCAAGTCCATCACAGAGCCATAGGTAAAGTTACACAGTCTAAACTTAACAGAAATATTTTGGTTTATTCAGCCTTCTTAAGTGGCCCTGTGATGGACTTGCGACCCGTCCAGGGTGTACCCCGTCCCTCACACATTGATTGCAGGACATGGGTACTGGCAACCCTCATGACCCAAAATGGAAGAAGTGGGTAAAAGATAATGGATGGTTAGATGGATAGCCTTTCATAAGAAAAAAAAAACCAACCTTTTTTTCATAATCATATTTTCACCACGTTTTTCATACATTTATAAGTGTCATAGTTCCAAATTAAATATTCACTTACAAGCTAATAATTTAGTTTACAAACTAGTTAAGTTGCAAGTTAAATAGTTAGTAAACTAAACATTTAATTTCCAAGCTAAATATTTATTTTCAAAACCAAACATTTAACTCCCAAACTAAATATTTGATTTCTAAGCTAAACATTTAATTCCTAAACTAAATATTTAATTTGCTAATAGCTCAGACCTAAATATTTAATTTCCAAGCTAAATATTCAATGTCCAAAATTAATTTGCTAACTAAGTATTTAGCTTGGACCTTAATATTTAATTTGAAAGCTAAATATTTAACTTGTAAGCTAAATATTTATCTCAGACTTAAATATTTAAATTTCAATATAATATTTAACTTTCAAGTTAAATATTTACATCCAAGCTAAAAAATTAGTTAGTAAATTAATTTAGGAAATTAAACGTTTAGCTTGAAAATAAACATTTAGGTGCAAGCTATTTACAAATTAAATATTTAGTTTAGTCATTAAATGTTTAGCTTAGAAATTATATGTTTAGTTTGGAAATTAAATAATTAACTTGAACAATAAATATTTAGCTTGGTAATTAAATATTTAATTTACACCTAAATATTTAGTATACTAACTAAATATTTAAGTTTCAAGTTAAGTGTTTAGTCTGTAAACTAAATATTTAGCTTGTAAATAAAATATTTAGTTTGGAACTATGACACGTATACATGTATGAATAACATGATTAACAATTAACAGAGAAAAGCCTATTTTTTTCTTATGAAAGACTAAATAAACCAAAATATTGCTGTTAATTTTTGACTGTGTAACTTTACAAATGGCACCGCATACACAACGTAATTTTCCTGACTGCAATTTATATAGCTTTAATTTCAAAATTTCATAATGGTCAATGCAAGCCCTACTTTTTCTTAATTTTACAGAGAACTATTGCCTTAAGTTTATAAGAAATAGCCAATAAGTGTGTATGTGTACGACCGCAGTGTTTGTGTTTGCGACTTGTTGCGCTTTTTATGTTCGTGTACGCTTAAGTTCATAAAAAAGAAGAGAAGGGTTCATTGAGTGTATTGTTTTGGTGATTGACTGCTTAAAGACCACCCCACAGCTGATGACACACACATATACACACACACGAACGCCCCCACTGAAAAACGACTAAAACACTTGACCCTTCACCTCGCCTCCTCTTGAGCCGAGTCATTTTATTGGCTCTCTGTCTTTTCGCTCCGGCCAGTCCAAACAAACAGGCTCTTTGTTTATGAACTCGGCCTTTGTTACTGTGTCCATCTACTGCAGCCTGGTATGGCTGCTCGAACAGTGTGCGTTTCTGTCATCCAGGCGTGCACGACTCCCTTTGACTATGTGTCTGTTTATGTTTACTGACAAAGAGAAAGTGGGTTTTGATTTTCTTCCTGTGCTAATGTTAAACAAAGGCTTAACTAAAGCAAGCAGTGGCATGACTGAATTACAGAGAGACACGAATTAACCATGGATGGGAGGCGGTTGGAGGGTGGAGGGGTGGCAGGTGGAACGTCAGGCCAAGAGTCTGACAGGCAGGCAGCAGTCAAGCATCCAGACGGTCGGTAATGCAGAGACGCAGGAGAGTAAACACAGTAGGAATGAATGTTTGTACAGCAGATTTACCATCAGATAGCCTTCAGTAAATACTCTTTTTGTGCTGGAGGTGGAAATAAAATAAGTAGATGAGTATCTGAGGGGGTTGTCAGGAAAATGTCTATACAGTTTAATGAAAGATCAACAGAGGCAAATCTATAAATATAAAAAATTTCAATTATTGCAATGGGACTAATGAACAGGGTTGATTGGCAGAAAATGTACAGTGGAGTAATTATAGTTTGTTTGCTTGCACATTTGGTCTCATCAACATCGTTCCTTTTATGAAACTGCAGAATGGAATGAGAACCTTTCCTTCCCAGCTCACAGGTACTCATTATTTAGAAGGTAATTTGGTGTGAAAAGAGTATGCAAAATAAATTTAAAAAATGTTATGTTGTATCTTTGTGTTTCTGCGCATAAGAATACAAACGTGTGTGAGAGAGACTGAAGAGAAAACCTTACATCCCAACTAGCATATATTCAGGTGATTATCCTGGGAAACAACTAACAATGGAGGAGGTAATTTGATGAATGATAGAAAATGAGCAAGGAGCTCTCTGGTATCTGGAGGATGAAAGAGAAGAAAGAACTGAAATCTATATATAGCCATTATTGTTAAGAGAACAACGAGCAAGCAGCGTGTTGATCAAGGCTGAATGGTCACAGTGGGACTCCATTCTAAACCAGGAAGTTGTTTTTATATTAAACAAGTGGAAGGAAGACATGCTTTGTAATTTGAAATAGTTTTAAACAAAATAAAGTTTTGCATGTATGGGTATTTATTTGGGATTTTGAAGATAATGGCATTCAAAACCAAATGATAACCATGTTTCACATGGATGAGAAACATATTTATTGTCCTTTCTCTTTAATATAGGCTTTGACAATTTTGACTTCTCGTGAATAATATGAACAATTTCAAGAAATATATTTGAATGTGAAGTATTTAAAACAAGAACTTCAATCACGTCAGATGTTTTAAAAACTTTCCTCAGGCCATAACGTAATTAGAGCTTCAGCTCTTGTGATTTAAGAAGAAAGCAGATTACGCTAAGAAGAATTGCTGATTTAAAAAAAATCTAATATTTGTTATACAGTTTTTTTTCATAAAAATGGAAAATACATGTTTAATTGTCTCTCCTTCAGTAAATTGAACAGTAACACTTATTCTATAATTTTGCTAAAAGCAGAGAAGAAATAAAGACTTGTCACAGCACTGTTTAGGAGGCAAACAAAAGTTTAAAAGTATCAACATCGCTGAAACAGATTTTCCATTTGATGTTCTTGTCAATGTCCAACCTAGCATTAGCAGTGCAGCACGTCCAGGCTCTGCAGAGAGATTATATGTTATAATTTAACAATCCATGACTCGTTGCTTTGTCCGTAGAACTGGGATTCACTTGATTGTTTTAATGTTTGTGTTCCTTTAACTAATTTAGATTTATTATTATTTCAACTTGAATGCCACTTTTTCAATCAAGTGATCGGTGAAATAGGCTTTTAAAATGAGGATATTTAAATTGGACCCTTAACTTTAGCCCCTTTGTGTCTCTGATAACCTATAATAATAAGATATATTGCATTTAGTTGATAATCTAGTCCTCTTGTGCTAATGCCTACAGAAGATCTGGGCTCTCAAATGTTCATTGATAAACACAAGTAATACACTTATCACTTCTATAATTTACTATATTTGCCTTTACATTTAGATATACTGTATTTTAGTACTGATCTTCTAAATGCATGGCATAAGAAAGAGATGCACAAGAAGCAGCATAGTTAAAAATTCAAGTGGACTTAAAGCAGGATCGGTATAGTTTGGCGTGCTGTGCAAAATTAAGATAGGAAACATGAATGTTGAAAATAATTATTTCACACTGAAAAAAGAAAGAATGTAAACCACTCCACCTCTGCTCGAGTTGTGTTTGATTTTTACCAGTTTTTTGTTTGGCTTTTGCTTGAATTCATTTGGGAATTCAGACACATAGAGACTTCTTACGCAATTGCAAAATATATTTAGTCAAGTATGTAATATGTTTTTATTTATTATTATTATTATTTTGCCTATCCTGATCCATTCATTCAGTCGTTCTGCAAACAAATAATTCAGAAAATCATTCTCTAAATCGTCAGCTGTGGGGTGAATATTTACAGACGGTCAATAAGGTTTTAATTTATCGCTCAAAGATAATTTCATGCTCACAGAAGCCCATTGGTTATATTAATACATCTATTAAGGCACTGGGCTATAAACCTAATTTTACTCAGCCTCAAAGGGAGTGGAAGAGGCAAAGTGAAGGGAGTAGCATGACCGCGGTGATCTCTCCGTGTTAAATGAGAGTTTAAACTGTTAATCATCTCAGTTAGCTTCCCTCTCCGAAGAGGCTCAGCATTTTATTGGCTAATAATCATCTGAATCACTGTGCACACACACACGTGGTTCAGCTTCAGCTGTTTGTTTTTATGTTAAATGACAGCATAAATTGTTGTTCTTGACTTCAGACTGTACACAAACTCATTCCTGCTTGTGTTGGGAAGAAAAATGCATGGGAAAAAAATTATCCTCATTTATGTCAACTACTAGAAAATTAGTCTAAAATGGTCAGTTTTGTACACTGCTTTTAACATTGACAAAAAAAAGTTAGATAAGAAAAATACTTTTGTGCCCTTTTATGTGATGGTACAGCACCAGTCTTACATGCTACAGACAAAAAGCTGATGCAGAATTAAAAACTGAGATTAAAAAAAGACGTGAAAGAAAAATAAAGGATGACACAAAAACAAAAAAAAAAAAACCAGCACAAAAGGCTTTATTAAAGCTTCAGAAAGAGCCTGATGAAAAGAATTGTGGGAGGAACGGATGGGAACAATGATAAATGATGAAAGCTCTGATGATCAATGAGTCATCTCCCCTGCACATAATGGCAGCTATCACTCTTTAGACTCAATCATCTTTTCCTTTTTCTTCCTCTCTGCTGCGTTTAGCCCCGTTTCCAGTATCTAAATGCGATCACCATGTGGAAATGTCCTGAAGAACAACTGCTTTGGACAAACCCGTGGTGTCTTTTTGCCTGTTCCTGTTGTTAATGTGGTCGTTTAATGAATTTTAAGCTGATTACACCAGTATGGTGTACACTTATATATTTTCATGCTGAGCTTGAGGGCCTGAAACTAGACTTTAATGATTTAAATAATGAATGCTTTCATTACAGTGGTGATAAGGTTGTCATTGAAATACTGTAGATTATATTTTTATGTTTATGGGTGTATTCACACCAGCCCCGTTTAGTCCGATTAATCGAACTCTAGTCCATTTGCCTAGAAAGTCCAGTTTGTTTGGGGAGGTGTGAATGTGCAATCAAACTCTGATGCAGACCAAAAAAGTGAACTCTGGTCTGCCTAAATAACTAGGTCTCAGTTCGGTTGAAGTGAACTCTGGCGTGGTTCAAATGCAGTGTGAATGCAAGCGGATCGGAGACCGCTCCAAAAGGCGAAAGTGCACTACAGCGCAGGGCAAACAAACACGAATTTCTAATACCTCATATGGAGCGGTCAGCGCCTTGTGTGGAAAAACAACATTCTCCATGGTCTTCTGCCTCATTTTCTGCTCATACTGAGTCCATTGATGAAAAATGACAAAACAGAAATCCTAAAACCGCTAAAATTTAATGCCACTCTGTTTTTAGTTATTTATTTTTTTAATTTCCAAAAGAAGAAGAAATGTCTTCTTCAGAAGTTTTTGTGTTGTTTCCTTCAATAGTTTTGGACGCAGCGCCGCCACAGGCGAGGGGGGGAACAGGTTGGCTCGATTGACTCATTGCAGTGTGAACGTGAACCGCACCAGCTGAAATGCAAACAAATGTTCTGAATTTTAGTCCCAAATCGAACTGAGTCACCGAACTATCAGGCGTGAAAACACCCTTAAATGTTTGTTTGGTACCAAAGTGTTGTGCTCATGTCATACGTTGAGTTGCAGTCTTGCAGAGGAAAAATTCAAACACTACCCCTTGTGACTTTGATTCAAGGCCAGCAGTTAGGGGTCACTCCTGGAAGTGTGGATGTGCAGTGTTGAAAGTCTGAGTGAGGGTCAACTGAGTTGCAATAAGAATGAAAGAAACTGGCAACCGTGTTTGTGTTCGGGTGTGTGTGTGTCCTGACCTGTGGCAGACAGAACAAAGTTACAGCAACAGGGGGTCTTCCTCACCATTACAAAGTTATGCACCTGGCTTCCATTACACATCAATTTGCTCACGCCAACAAAGCCCCACAGTCTCAAAGACAGCCAAACTGCCTGTCTGTCTCTCTAAGCTCTTTGTGCAGTCTAGTGTGCAGCTGAAACCATCAGACGTCGTAATGGAAGCACTTTCCCACTGGCTTTTAGGCGTTTCGACCACTTACGAATACACACATACACCAAAGATGCGCCTACACAACACAAACGCTCTGACTGAGACAGCCATGTATGTGCACACTGCTAGAGTTTTATACAAATGATGGCCTTTTAACACATTTTCTAAGTGGGACTGAATGCCTCTGATTTTCCAATGTCAAACTATGTCACACAGCACACACACACACACAAACAGATGGGGAGACCAATCACTGTTTGGACTGCAGCTTTCTTGCATGGTCTTGGCAGAAAGCTTTTGTTGGGGACACATATGTGCACGTGCCTGTAAAGTCCAGACATTGTGCTGAGAAAAAAAGTTACAGTATCACCTGTGATCACCTTCATTGACTGTTGTTCAATAATAGAATTAGATGAAAATCATGCAATGCACACTTGTCTGCAATGTAACAGTTTAGTAAACAGTGCTCATATAAACCTTTATGAAACTCTTGAGATTGTTTGTATTTTTAAAATGGCAGCAATCCACCTTGGTCTTGACCTCCCTTGGAATGGCCATTAGCGTATCTGAATGAAACTATTTTACTTCAAACTGAGGTTGTTCAAAGAGTTATCTAAGACAGGTAAGATAGTAAAAGCCTGGAACCCCTTCTCAAAGGATCTGAACTTCAGTGGATTTAACCATCGCAATCATATTAAAGTGTTACTGGTATAACTGGGCAGGTTTTTAAGACTTTATTTGTGGATATAAAGTTTGTTCATTTAGTTGAGTCAGATCAGAAAAATGAGCAAAGAGAGCCAAGCAGAGAAACATGTGCTTCTGCGTGTTTTGGAACACTTTTGTTCGATGTTACCAACAGGAGGTGTAGACACAGACCCCTGACCCTCTGCCAACAACAAAGTACAAACAGAAAATACACACAGTGGCAGAAACTCCCAAGATTCCTCATGGATCAGTCACACGTGTGCACATATGTACATACGTGTGGGCATGTGGCGGGAAAATATCTGTTTATGATTCTATCTCTGTCAAAAAGGTGCATTCATTCTGCACTGAGGCCTTGAAGAGCCTTCTGGATCCTGTCAAAGATTACACTGTGCTCTGACCGCGCCCCCCCCGCCCCCCCCCCCCCCCCCCCACACACACACACACCTACACAAGCGCACTTGTGGGGAAACCCACATGGGGCACATGAGGGCACTTTCTGATTGGGCTTAATTACCACAGGAACAACAAAGACCTTTTAGGTTTCTTGTTTAGCTGTCATTTGATGCATAGCTCATTAGCTCCCACAGGAAGTCGTTAAAGGCAAAAATCCATCCTCATAGGTCAACGGCAGCTGAAAAGGGTCCTAAAACCAGGAAGTAATCAGTCGCTGATTATCATCATGATGCCAAGTGTGATTAGCCTTGCATGAAACTTTAGGGAAACTTTAAAGCAATTTATTTTTTATTTTATTTTATGTTTTTCATTTTAGACTTCCGATTCTTAAGTTTCAAAGAGCCCAAATCAAATCAGAAAAACAGTTGTGGAATTATAATTTCCAGGTCTTGTGTCAAGGTTTAAAACAGCTCTTTTGAAAGTCGGAGTCTGACTATTTGTATTTGATCCTGGACTTCTTTTCTCCACCACAAAGTTTTATGTTTTATGAGAAGTTTATTGCTCTTGATGATAACTGTATGGCATCAGGACACAACCCCCCTGCATGATCGCAATGTAAAACACAGTGCAGTAAAAGTTAATGCATTTACAAAATGTTTTTTTTTTTTTTTTTGGCTACTTAAACTTTTTTAACTTATTGTCCTTAAAAAAATAAAATAACACCATCACGCAGCTCTTGAATATTATTTTACTTTTTATTTTTTTTATTGCCATTGAGTACATGTCAGAGGCATTTCCCAAAAAAACTAAACAGACTGGGGAAAAAGCAATGTGCGTTTTAATCATGGTTTCTGATACACAGCAGTAAAACACTTTGTGGCTTATCAACTAAATGCCCATACAGAAGTTATAAGTGCTCATATTCCATTATATACTTCTGTTTTCACTGCTTTGATCAGGCCAAACAAGCACTGGGTTGTTAAAATTTCTAGACTGTAGACTCCCATGAAAGATAATACTGATAAGACCCCCCTCCCACACACAAACACACACACATACTGGTGAGGCATAATTTACAAGACTTTCTGAACAGATGTTAGTTAGGCCAGAAATGATAGGCAGAAGCTACACAAAGAAAGAAATGTCAGACGTGCAGATTACGTGTGAACAGACATGTAAGTGTATGAGAGTGAAGGGGAAACAAACTGGGACACGAGGGTCTGAAAACCAGTGCTGAGGAGGCATGCCGAGTGGGAAAGGGCACAACATTAAGTGGGAAAATTTTTGAAAAGATGGAAAAGCAAGTTAAAAATTCCAGAGATGCGACAAGAAGCAGCGACGAAATCTTCTCAGTCCACCATGAATGTTTGTTTATTTACAGCCAATTTGTTTCACTTGAGACAGAAAAAATGCTTTTGTTTCCTTGTCCACCCATCACCCCTCCCCTCCATTTCAGTTTATATCTGCCACCTTGCTTTGAACATTACTTTTTTTTTGTGTCTGCTCCGTGTTGTTTTTTTTAAACTTGTCTCTCGCTCAGACAAGCAGAAACAGAGACGCACAACTGCGCGCACATGTGTCTCGGTTTTGACACAAGCCAGACAGAGCAATTATAGTCTATTCGGGTGCTCCTGTGTCTCATCATCTCTGATTGGTTCAAACAAGACGACCCTCACCGGGTACATTTTCATCACGGTGAATATAAAGCAGGGAACACATTTAGCTTTTATTTTCTTCCAGCTGATGCCTGTAAATGTATCTAGTGGATTTCCTTTTTTTTTTTTTTTTGGCCAGCTTCTTCTGCAGGGTTTGGCAAATCCTGCCAGTCTAATGTTCCAGGAGATGCAGCATGTAAACTGAATACCTCGTCACAGCTGAATGTGACAAGGTACTCAGTGATTGAAAAGGCTGTGGAGAATATAGTGTTTAGTAAGCTAATAAAATGCTGTCTTGTCTCTCTTTGTTCTTTTCTTGCCCGGACCGGTCCCTGCTCTCCATCACGGTGCCACCCCTTCCGCTGAAATCATCCTCAGGTAAAGACGCTCTCTATAATGAAAGCTGAGGTGACACATCTAATCTTGAAACAACAAGAGTTTCACTTTGTAACTCAAAGTGTAAATCTTCAACAGAGAAAACATGTATTTCTGCAGAAATATTGCTACACGGTCACAGGGTAAAGATTGAAAATTAAACTGAAAAACATTTTAAGTAATAATAATTGCAGTGCAGCGTCTACAAAGACTCGGTGGATTGTTTGCATTATTTCTACATTGTTTTAATGTGCTTTTTATGTACATACACAAATTGACCAAGACACATTACTTTTATCTTTCAACCGTTTGTTTCACTTAACTTATATTATTATTAGTCATTGTTTTTACAGAGTGGGATGTCCCTGGCATCAGTATGAGCCACTGAAATATTTTCAAGACAAAGTTTGTCTTTTGCTTGACTTGACCCAAGAACTGATATTTCCAATACTTATAAAATACAGAAGTTAACAAATAAAACTGTAAACTTAATATACAACCTTTGACAATATGTGGTGAAAAATAACCTAATTGAAAAATCTTTCAGAAGTTACACTGTAGATAAATGAAGAATGCTTTTATTGCATGAAATATGTGCATAAAATGACCAGAAATGCATTACAGATGCTTTGATAGATCACTTTGAAACCAAATCCATCATAAATAAATAAATAAATC